>VZTJ01000752.1:0-64955 GCA_013397795.1 Orthonyx spaldingii
CAGCGCCCCCTGGCGGCGCGGCGGATCCCGCCTCAGGGAATGTCCGTGGGGCCCGAAGGTCCCGGCTCGGGAAGGGCTGAGAACGACACTCGGCGAGAAAGGACAGGGCGAGGCTGCAGGAGGGACCGTGCGGAGCCAGGGCAGCGCTTTCTGGGACAAACCTCCTCGTCGTAGCCGCCGGGGATCAGCGCGACCCAGTGCGGCACCGGCGCAGCAGCGAGGCCGAGCAGCGGCACGGACTGTGCGTGACCAACGCCCTCGCAGCCTCCGAGCCGTTTCCAGAAGGGTCTGGAAGAAGGGACTGTGCATGAGCACCCGTGTGCATGGAAAGCGAGAAACCTGGGTCGGGAAACCTGCCCAAAAATGGTTTCCCCTGAGCAGGACCCTGGACATCGGCGGGACCTACCAAAGCAGGATCGACATGCTAAAACCAGCTCTGGTGATTGATTGATTGATTGATTGATTGAGTGATTGACTGAGTGATTTCTCCCTCTCTCTCTTCCTCTCTTTAATTCATCTCTTCCTTTCTCTTTTCCCTTTCCTCCTATCCCTTTATCCAAACCCCACTGCCATGGGCTTATATAGTAGATCAGGGATTAGCACAGCAATTTCCATGACAAGTGTGTGATTTATTAATACAGTTTTGATTTTTTTGTGGACTGCCTGCCTTTTCTCCCTTCCCACCACAAGCATTTAGGGATCCTGGGTGTTCCCTCCCCGGTAAGGGTGGGATGGCACCGGGGGAGCAGTTCCCGGGGACTGAGGCAGTGCCCAGGGTCCTGGGGAGCCCCCGGAGCCCCCACAGAGTCCAGTGGACCCCAGAGCAGGGACCCCTGGGCTGCAGGGACCGGTCATAGGCAGGAAAAGCCTTGAATCCGTCACAACCTCATTTCCCACACGTAGATGTGGTGAACACCCAATGTGAGCCTTGAGGAGCCCACCTGTGTGTTCTGCAGCTGTTTATTTAGAAAGTATAAGCAATTTTGCAAAGCACTACAAGTATTAAAAAGCAGTGTTGACACATACGAAGTTGGCTTCTTACCTGGGGGACGGTGATGGAGTTGTGTTTTGGGATGGGGATAGCAGTTCCCACACACTGGGGGGAAAATGCTGTGAGGGTTTCTGTATCCAGTAATGATTTGGTCATTAAGTCCCCAGGAGTATGACAGTGATTTGTCTGCAGTCCACTGCCAGGGGTGAGCCTGGCAGCCACGTTCATGGAATCACAGAATCATTAAGACTGCAAAAGCCCTCCAGGACCATCGAGTCCAGCCGGTGCCTGATCCCCACCTTGTTCCCAGCCCAGAGCTCTGAGTGCCACGTCCATCTCTTGGACACCTCCAGGCATGGGGACTCCAACACAAGCCCCTCCCAGTGTTTCATCACCCTCTCTGTTCAAGAACCCCTGTGCTGCTGCTGCACTGTGCACTTTTACACTTGGAGCACCTCCATCCTGGGGGAACACCTCTCTCCAGGGGGAGTCCATCAACATTCCAGTCCTGCTGATGGACGGTGTTCCTGGCCCAAACACCTCCTGTGTGAAAGCTCTCGAGGGTTCTCAAGTGATCACGTGGTAACTGATGTGCCACCACCAGGAGTATTTGGGGTTTAGTCTTGTTCTTGTACTTTCTAATAATAAATGTCCAAGGCCAGGCTGGACAGGGCTTGGAGACACCTGGGACAGTGGAAGGTGTCCCTGCCCAGAGCCCAGGGTGGGACAAGATGGGCTTTAAGGTCTCTTCCAACCCAGTCCAGTCTGGCATTCTGCAGTTACACGCACGTAGCTTTTGCAACCTGAGTTGAAGATTTTCCGTAAAAGCAGAAGGAGCAACTTGAGATCCTACACCAACCCAAGCCTGGGTTCAGCTTCCTGCAGCCACGTTGAGTGTCCCTGTGCCCCCATTCTGCAGCCCCACGGCCCTTCCCCTCTGCCAGCCCAGGGGCTGGGTCAGTAACAGAACCCAGAGGGGCAGAACCCCACCCTGTCCAGTGCCAACCCCACTGGAGTCCTCTCTCACCCTCCCTGCCTGGGCTCCAGGCCTGGGCAGCTCTGCCAAGGGCATCTTCTCATCAGCACAGACAGCAGAGGGGACACAAAGTGCCTCTGGGAGCTCCTCTGGGCTCACCTGAGACACGGCCTGGGTAGCTGTGGTGAAAGCAATCAATCCCCATCTCAGTTACACAAACTTCCCACACATGGAGTCAGACTTCCTTCTGCACAGGTCGGGCTGAGGGGCCCCATCTTTCCCCCCAGACAAACAGGACCAGGGCCTCAGGCCATGCCCAGCACCGCCCACACCCCACACAAGCTGTGCTGTCCCTGCCAGGGCAGACAGACTGGACAGCAGGGGCCATTCCCAGCCACAGGCACGGGCACAACCACAACAGGCTGGGACTGTTGTAGGGAGAGAAGGGAACATTTCAGCCACGCTGCTCCACCTGGACTGGGCCCTGCCCTGAGCAGCACAGCCAGGGAGCTCATACCAGCCCTCTGTCACTGCTGGTCCCAGTGAGGTTTCTGCAAGGGGAATATGTTATTTTTCTCTCTTGTCCTTCCCAATCCAAAATGCTGCTTCTGATGGAGGAATAAATACACATTTACATAAGTGGAACTTCTGCAGGCCCAGGGTCATCACTTGTCTCTGCACTGTCCCAGGATTTTGGCTTAGTGGAAAACAAACCTGAGCTCCTGCTGCACCAAAATCAGTGAGGCAGGAGCTCCAGGTCTCTTCTCCCAAGGAACAAGGGACAGGACAAGAAGAAACAGCCTCAATTGCTCCAGGGGAGATTCAGGTTGGATATGAAGGAAAATTTCTTCCCAAAAGTGTGGTCAGACCCTGGCACAGCTGTCCATGGCAGAGGTGGAGTCACCATCCCTGGAAGTGCTCAAAAGATGTATGGATGTGGCACTTGGGGACATGGGTTCGGTGGTGAACATGGCAGTGCTGGGGGAACAGCTGGACTTGATGGCCCTGGAGGACTTTCCCAACCCCACTGATCCTGTGATTCTCTGATCCCACCACACCAGGCTATCACTGGCTCTCAGTGCTGGCTGCCAGCATCAGATCTGACACATCTCTGCCAGTATCTGTTAGGAAGGGACAGAAATTATCACAATGGGAACTGTTTGCTCTGCCTTACAAACACATTGCAAAAAAAGAGGATGAAGTTTAGGTAGAGGAGGGGTACCCCAGAGCAGTGCCAGTCTAGCCCACCATCCTTTAGCTGAAGTGATGCACAACCACTCTGAATGCGCTGGCTCATTCTTCTGTACTTGTGGAAACTCCATTTATTTGAATCTTCCAGGCTTTTCCAGGTTTGAATTCCCACCCGTCTGAACATTGCACAGGCTCTTCACAGGTTTCTGCAGGGATCCCTCCTGCAAAGCCAGCACTCAGAGCTTGCTGGTCACACACTGCACTTGCCTCCGAGCCCAACCCCAGTTCTGACAGTCATCCCTTCTTCTGACCTTCTTTAGGGAGGACAGTTCCCTCACCACAAAAAGCCGTTCTTGGCATGCAAAGGTATTTTATGATGAACTCCCTGTTTCAGCTCACAGGCAAAGCACTCGAGCTGAGCTCCCCCCACAGACCCACGCCAAGGAAGACCCCACAGCAAGGTGGCAGGGGACTGCTGGAACCAGCAAAAATCCCCCAGGAGATATCAGGGCAGCACATGGAGCAGGCAAAGGATCAGCCTGAGTTACAAGGTGTTAGCCCAGCCTGTCCCCTGCTTGGTTAAAATTTAACTCCAGACAGTAACAAAAACATGAAAACCCCAAGTCCCAACAGACACCAAAGCAGCCCAAACACCCGACCTGCACTCTCCAATCCTGGTTTTATCTTCAGTAAAGCCTGGATGATAGAGAGGCTCTTCAAGCGAATTCCATGTGCTGTAGGCAAGGGGCTGCTGGTTTTAGTTATGCATGTTTAGAAGTCCAGCTCTCACAGATTTCAAGGGCCAAACACATACACAAATAAAATCTGGCCCAGTATTATGATTAAACAAACAGTCACATTCCATTAAAACACTACTATAAGCAGTTTTTCAGAACCTGAAAAACAGAGGTGCACAAGGAACCTTTGTGAAGCTGCACCTCTGAATGTAGGGTACATCACTATTTCTTTTCAGCCACCTTGCAGCAAACCTTCCTCTCAGCAAGCAGAATTTTGGACCTGGCAGTCTATCACATGATCACACAGGCTTTCCTTTTTGTCATTAAATATTTGTTCCTTCTACCTAGGACCTTTTTGCTGGAACTCCCTGATCCCAGTCTTGTCTATCTCTAAGAGCAGCTGAGTGTTGAACCTGCAGTTCTATTTTTCTCCTGTGGCTGCTTTATCTCCTCTTCCATTTTTCCTTTTATCTCCATTGATGCTGCTCTGGGTGAGGAGCTGTTCCTTCACAGACTGACGTGTTCACATCCTCAAGGACAGCTCTCAGTACGAGACTTGTTCCCATCTGAATGAAGGATAATGACATTTTTCAGGGCTGTACTTCAGCCACTCTCTCAGAACAGCACACTGATTTCTAGATTCACAGAAAAGCCGTCTCAGCTCCTGATGTTGATGTGTGTGGATTCTGGAGACGGTCCCTTCCTGAATCCTGTGTGACAGTGTAGTTGTGTCCTACAGATACATCTCCTGCAGCCAAAACATTGATCATTGCAGTTTGTGGGTGTTTTGTGTGCCCTGGCAGGGTCCTGGCAGCTGAACCCCTGCTGGAAGCCCCAATTCCCTGAGTTGCACAGACCCTGGAGCAGCCCAAACACCCAACAAATGCTCTCCAACATTGGTTTTATCTTCCATGAAGTCTGGACGATGGAGTCTTCGAGTGAATTCCATGTTCTGTATCCAAAGGATAAGCTCACAGAATCCCAGACTGGTTTGGGTGGGAAGGACCTTAAAGCCCATCCAGTCCCACCTCCTGCTACAGGCAGGGACACCTTCCACTGTCCCAGGGTGCTCCAAGCCCCATCCAACCTGGCCTTGGACACTTCCAGGGATCCAGGAGCAGCCACAGCTGCTCTGGGCACCCTGTGCCAGGGCCTCACCACCCTCACAGGCAACAATTCTTTCCCACTATCCCATCCATCCCTGCCCTCTGGCAGTGGGAAGCCATTCCCTGTGTGCTGTCACTCCAGATCCTTGTCCCCAGTCCCTCTCCAGCTCTCCCAGAGCCCCTTTAGGCTCTGGAAGGGGCTCTGAGGTCTCCCCAGAGCCTTCTCTTCTCCAGGCTGGACACCTCCAGCCCTCCCAGCCTGGCTCCAGAGGAGAGGGGCTCCAGCCCTTGAAGCATTTTTGTAGCACCTAAATGGGTGGAACCAAAGCCCTGTCTCTTCCCTCGGTGAGTTTTTGGTGCTGTGTGACCACAGTTCTGACGTGTGACTGCTGTTCTGATGCTCCTGGGGCCCGGCACCACACAGGACACACCCCAAGGACTAAAGGTGGCACAACAGGTACAAACTCAAGGTTGTGACAGACGGTACAGGCAGGGTTTAAATCAGAGTTTTCAGCCTCAAATCCACAGGTAGGGTAACTTAATTTCATTTTTGTCCTGTTTTATGAATAAACTAATGTAAAGGCCATAAATTATTCTTATTAAACAAAGAATTAGGATCTGAGCAATCCAGGGAGGTTTGATGTACTTGGTTGCTACATTGTAAAAATAAAATAAAGCAGTAGAATGAAGTGAGATAGGTTTTTCCTGTTCTGGCTTAGCGTTTGGAAATCTGGGGTGCACAAAAGTAGGGGTGAAAGGGGCAGCTCATCCTCCCAGAGTGAGCATGTTCTGCCCTCGACACCCTTCCTGAGGATGAGGAATGTGCAAAAGGTACCACAGAAGAGCCCACCCCAGGCGAACAAATCTCTCTCGTTTTGTTTAATGGAAGTCAAACCCTGATTTCATCAGGTTTGAGCACCTATGTGGGGATGAAACCCAAGGGCAGGGTCTGTGGCATGGCAGGCACTGTCACCTCATCCAGCCTCCAGCCACTGTGCCGGGGTCACAGCCCCAGCAGGAATCAGATGCCAGTCCTGGGCTGCAGGCACAGCTCACCCATGGACTGGGGGTTCCATTTCTTGACAGATCTCAAGCAACAATGTGGTCATTTCCAAAAACTTGCACTCCAGTTCTATTGCACTCAATAATCCTGATAATAATTGCTGTTGTTGGGACCCCAAAAGTCCCCTCTGACCCCCCAGGTCCCCAGGGTGACAATGTTCCATTGGTCCTGTACAGAACCACCATGCTGAACTTCACTGCATTGCATTTCCTCTGGCACTTTTTGATAAACAGCCATTTCTTCACTGGAAAAAAAAATAAAGGGGACACAGAGAAATGTCTGTAATGATTCAGCTGCATCAGACACTGTGCCAGCTCCATTTTCAGCTCCAGCTCCAGTTTGTCTGTCTGTCCCCTCTGAAAGGAAGTTATTACAGAGCACTGTTTTTCCCCAGCTCAGACTTATCTCAGCATTGCACAAAGATTCTTCCAGGCAAAAAGAGAAAAAAACCCCCAATTCTCAAAGCATCCTTTTGGTGCTTAAATAAAAAGGACCAGTTCACCATGGAAGCACAGACACAACCCATGTACACAGGCTCAAGGCTCTCCCCCACCCATCACTTTCAGACAGATCATTTGGGCCAGGCTGAAGAGTCTTTTAACAGTTAAAAATGAATGTTTTAAAAAAACCTAAACCAAACCCTTGTGGGACTGAATTCCTGCACAGTTCTGATGCCATCACAGACCCTCCATGTCACCATCAGCCTCAGATGTTCCAAGGCTCTGCCCTACCCCAGTGACTCCGTGCACTTTGATCCATGGGAAAAGGGGTAAAACCAGAAGGGAAAAAACTTACCAGAAATTCCTCCTCGTGATGAGTAGAGGGAACACCAAGCCCACCATGGTTCTGGTGAGGACAGGCTGTCACATGGAGAGTGCTCTCCCTGTCACAAGGATCTCCAGTCTTCCCATCTCCCAGGGCTCCAGAAGTTCCCCCTCTGGCAGGCCTTGGAGCACATCCCTGTCACCAGGGCCATTTCCAGCTGTGTTCTGCAGCAGAGGTTGCTCTCCAAGGGATTTTGGGTGCAGCCCTGTGTGTGCAGTGCCTCGTGGGCCCAACACCCAACTCTGCTGCTCCAAGGTGCAGCCTCCTCCGGCAGCGCCGCGGTGCCACACGGGCAGTGCCCCAGCCACAGGCCCTGAAAGGCCTCTGGGAGAACCAAACCAGCTCAGAAATCTCCTTATTCCCCAGGATTCTGGCAAAAAGCAGGCGGAAGCAGCTGAAGGGAGGCTGCCCACAGGCACAGCAGAGCTTGCTGTGGCCACCAGCCCAGGCTGTGCAGGGCCAGCTCCCTGTGGGCCACTGGGAAGGTCTCTGTGGCCACCAGCCCGGGCTGTGGGGGTGGTCTCTCCTCTGCTGCAGCTGGGCAGGGCTGGCAGAAGCTGTCCCCCACCTTTGCCTCCTGTGTGAACCCCCCATTCCTGCCCTTGCCAAGTCCCAAATTGTACTTTCAATTCTTCATGCACTTAACCTGCAAACAATTTCAGCTTTGGCAAAGCCTTGCAAAAATCTTTTTTCTTTTTGGTATAACATTTTCACCTCCCTCCTCCTTCCAAACCTGAACAGAGAAGAAACACCACAGCTTTTGCACTGCTTCTTTGGAAGGTGAATTCTTCTTGGCTAACAGAACCCATCGATGCAGTGTGGATTCAGAGGGAAATAAAACTGCATTTCAAACTCTCTAGAAACACCAACATTTAATTTTATAACATAACCAGGGGTTTATTCCACAATATAAACTGCAACATTTGATACAAGCTACCCAAAAAAGGAGAAAGCCAAAATACAGCTGTGGCAATTACTTTACAGATTTTTTTTTCCTGTCTTCTACATCGCAGGGCCCTCAGTGACACTAGGATCTAACATTTGCTGTCTGTACACCAACCAATGCTAGAAGCAACACGCTGTTCAATTGTCATTCCGGTCACTGAAACCAGACATAGAAGTTATTGCTCAGATAAATAAACCTAGTCTACGAAAAACAAAGTGGAAAAAAACTAAAGTCTCCAAAGAGTTAACAGAGTAAACAGGGATTTCCTCAAAAGAGGATTATTGGAAAATTCATGGTGCAGGGTTTTTTTTGTTTGTTTTTGCACCCAAACCAAGCTGAATTAAATACGCCGGTAAATCCCAGAGGTAACTCAATGCTGTACAATAAAGGTGCATGTGTCAAATGCCTTCCCAATCGGTGGAAACCCCTGCAAACAGTCAGCATCTCAAACCTCAACAACCACAAACAGATCAAGGAAAAATACAAAAGTGTCAAAAATTGTTTTGAGTTCTGGAAAATGATCCCATAAGGATAGAAGTAGCACCATTTGCAATCTGGTTCTTAAACCAGCCCCTGTGGCTTAACTGGAAAACTGGGAACCTTCTTTACTCGAGTCCTGAAGGGTTTCTGGGGGTTCACTTGCGGCACTGGGCGTCCTTGGCGCAGCTGGCGCAGATGTAATCCTCCTTCTCCGCCATCTCCGGGGAGATGCCCACGCACACCTGGTGGAACCACTGGTTGCAGCTGCCGTCGCACTGGACCCAGTCCACCTGGTGGAGAGCAGACACAGGGATCAGGGCAGGGCCAGGCAAAGTCCCCCGCACTCCTGGCTCATCCTGGCGCTGCTGCGTTGTTGACATGAGAAATGCCCCGTTCCACAGCTGGCTGCTGCTGGATACCCACTGTGCTCCCTGCTCTCCGGGGCTGTGGGCAGGGCACACCCTCCCTCATCTCCCCATTGCTTTCCCACCTACCATAGACTCTTTTCTGTCCCTCTTCTCCATTTCCAGTGCGGATGGGCCTGAGCAGAGCCCCAGGCACTGCCCCCACCCCCAGAGCCCATCCACACCTGTATCCCCAGAGCAGTGATGGGCACAGATGGGCACAGTGTCTGCACGGCCCCAGCTGCCCCTTCCCATTGATGGACACAGATGGACACAGTGTCTGCACAGCCCCAACTGCCCCTTCCCACTGTGTGCAGATGTTCTGATGCCCCACAGCTGCTCCAGGGCAGGTGGGACCGGTTCTGCCCATTCCAGGGGTTAGCCTGGGCCTCCCACTCTCCTCATGAACAGCTTTTCTGCAGTCAAACAGTCCCAGGGCAGCTCCCTGTCCCAGACCCCAGCACTCGGAACGCCACGGTGGGTCTGCCCCTCCTGACCTCATCCCCCTCGGGCTGGAGGCAGTTCACAGCTGGGCAGATGGCGTCCTCATCCTCGGAGTCCTCCTGCTCCGAGAACGACGTGTCCGAGGGCAGCAGGTGGCTGTCACTGGAACGCTGCAGCTCCAGGAGCCGCTCCCGCTCTCTCTCCAGTTTGTTACTGCACAGATCCTTTGAGTGACTCATTTTCAGTTTCTTCTTTTTGGGTGTTCTCATCTTTTTTACTCTCGCTCTCTTCTCACCACAGAAACTCTCTCTCTCGAAACGCCGCTTCAGTTTTCTCTCCATGTAACTAATCCCATCCTTTTTCCCTCGGCAACACTCATTCTGTGGGAAAGGCATTTTGGCAACGTTGGAAGTGTGCAGCTAATATCCATTATCCTGTTATTCCATACCCTGATTTTAGGAACAGGTTTAAGTACAAGTGCAGTGTTTGACAGTGCTGCATTTTCAGTAGCCTGGGATGTGTAAGAGGAGCCAAGGGCAGGGTCAGGCCCCAGGGACAGAACTCGGAGAGAAAACCATCCTCATTTCCTGCCTCTGAGCCCATACCTTCCACAGCAGCTCCCTTGGAAAGCCTCAACACAGGACAAGAGCCAAGTGTTCGAGGCCAAGATGAGACTTGGAACAAGCTGATCTAGTGGAAGGTGTCCCTGCCCATGGCAGAGGGTGGAACAGGATGAACTTTAAGGTCCCTTCCAACCCAAACCAGTCTGGGATCCTGCAATTCTATGAAATCAGGACAGATGTATTTAAAGTACACAGACTGACCATAAATACATATCTAAATTCCAAAAATGTATTAGGCCACAAATTATATTCATAATTTGTAACAAATTTCTTATCAACTTCTTGACTCCTTTTGAACAAGGAAAATGTATTTTCATGGAAATGCAGCCACACAGAAATCCCTGTAAAGCCCATGGGCTGAGGCAGAGCTCAGTGCTGCTGTTGGACACTTGCCTTCTCATTTGTGGCTGCGCTGGGTGACCTCTGCTCCGGCGGCAGGGCCGGGCTCTGCTTTGTGAACAGGGTCTGGTACAGCTCCTGGATCTCGGGCAGAGAAACCTGCAGCAGCTGGGCTTCCATCATCAGCTCGTCCAGCTCAGTGCTAATAACTAATGTGAGAGACAAGGAGACACAGCAGGAATTCTTCAGTGCCAGCACTCACAAGAACTGCACAGATAATGAAAAACCTCTGGTAGCACAATAAAAGATGGTGAAAGACTTTAAATCTGCAACTGTATGAGTTAGTTCTTATCTGCTCCCTCTTGACTGCTCATTTTTAACAGCAGGGTTAAAAGGAAAGATAAAGGCTTGCACAGAAGTTCCTGCACTGTGTCTCAGCACCCTGCCATGCTCCCATTCCCTGCTGATTCAAGGGTAAGGCATTGCCATCATTCCTGACAACTCCTCCTGCTTCAGAGTTACAGGAGTGTCACAATCCCCTCACCAACTAACGAGTGGGTAAGATGAACAAACTGAGGGAGATCTGTACAGGAAGCCAGGAGAGGAGAGGAGAGGAAGGAAAGCTGAGAGGATGAGCCTGGTGACAAGGTCCTGCTCTACGATCACTTCCTGCTGCTGCTACTGGTCCAGAGCTCAAGGGGACTCTGGAACAGTCCCGGCTGGGGACGCCAAAATCTTTGTATAAATAACAGCTTATTAATACAGTACAACTCAAATATGAAAAATAAACCTGGTGACACAAAGAACTGCCTTGTTTGATGTGAACTGTAACATTCCACTGAAATGGCTTTTCTAACACCATATGGACTGAGCTGCACAGAGATGAAGGTAAGTCTAGACTTGGGTCCCTGGAGCATTATGCATCAGGAGGGAAGAAATAATAAATAACTTCTGTCACAGTCATAAAATGATGCAATTCACAGCTTGTCTGTTAGTCCAACCCACTGAGTCTGAGGTGAGCAGGGTCCAGAGCCTGTGCTGAGCGACTCCAGCAGAGCAGCCCCAGTCCCTGACAGCTGCAGTTGTGCTACAGCAAAGCTCACATGGACTCGTGTCCTGTGGATTAAGTACCCCACGGCCTCCAGCACCACATCCCTGCTCTTCCCTCCCATCCACCTCCTGCACTTCCAGTGGCCCCTCTCCTTCCCCCTTCTGCAGCTCAGCTGAGGCACAGCCCAGGGGAGCTGTTCCTGTGGGAAGGGGCCAGCTCTCCTGATTGCTCCTGTCCCATTGTGCCACACCTTTTCATTACACTTGGGAAATTTCTATCCTTGAGCAATGCATCCCTCTGCCAAAGCTGGACACTGAGCTCCAAAGTTGCTGAGGAGATGGAGAAACAACCAACAGTGTTATGCAGTCACAAGCCTGCTCAGACATCTCCTGATGACCAGGACAACCTCCCTCCTCCACCAAACATGGGAAAAAAAAGGAAGAAGGGGCAGAACCCCCCAAAGCAAAGTGAAGATTACAAACCATGAAGTGGGATGCAGTGCTGTCCTGTAGAGAATGGAGAATGCAAATAGACGGTTCTGTTATCCCAGTCATGAGGCATGGAGAATGACATAGCTCCAATTGTCTGTGACACCTAGAAAACAAAACGCAGGTAGTTTCACTAAACGTGGAGTTTGAAATATGGAAGAACTGTGATAGGATCAATACTTGTTGCTCTTACAGCTACTGCAGTCTTGTACCTCACTGTCCTGGTCCAAAGACTGCAGCCCTGCCCTGCCAACAGCAAACCCTGCACCTCCTGACACTGCCAGCAGCATCTCACCAGGAGCCTTCCACAGCACCCTCTGCCTCACCAACCCAAGTGCCTGGGCCCCTTGCAGAATATGGCTCTCCTCAATTCCCACTGCTGCACTCAAGGGAATTTTTCAAACTCACCCACAATCCTAACTTTGGCCAGTGTCAAAGCAGCCCAACTCCAGTGGTTACTGGAAGAGCTTCTTGTGGGGGAGTGAGTGCTGAATTAGCCCAGACAACAAGGAAAACAGAACTGGGATGGGACAGGACAGGACAGCCACGGTGAGACACTGGATTAACCAGAAAACCACCTCAAATGCACGGAGACTGAAATTTCAGCTCACACCTATGCTGAGGTGGGCTGGGGGTCTGGCTCAGGCACACTGAGGGACCCAGGCAGAGGCACGTGGTCAGATGTTCTTCCACCAAGGGACCTCTGATTTGGGAAACGGAGTCACAAGGACCTGGACTAGCTCAGCCCGATATACCCAGACTGGGAAGGTTTAAGGTCCAGACCCCTCAAAAATGGTTACACTGCTCTGGGTGGGAGGAACCTCACAGTTCCACGCTAATATCATTATGCTTACAAAACTAAACTCAGTGTTTCAATTTCTGTTTCCAAAATCTTGGCCAGTTCTTTTCAGCTACACCAGCTGATCTAGCAAAAGGATACTTTCAAACTTAAATGACCAGAAAAATTCTCTTAAATATCCAAAGATAGTTTAATTTCTGTATCTTGACTTGCCTGCTTGAAAAATTTGGTCACCACGAGCCATTGGCACAGTTGAGTGAATGAGAAGCAGCTGTAACACCCTGTCAGGCATGTGTGGCATGGTTTATGTTTTAACATAACTGAATGTGAGAACAGAAACACAGCCTAACTGCAACTGAATTAGCAAAACTAACGTGTTTCAAAATGTAAAAGCAACAGAGTATATTTTGGGGTGTTTCATGTTCTTTATACTGCACAGAGCTTTGATTTCTGGTATTTTTCTGCATCTGTTATCTCAGGAAAACCATTTAACTCCTTTCCTTCTTTACCTGTGCTTTTTGCTGAAAGATCTTCATTGAAAAAAGACAAACTCCTTCACTACCCCACCTGAAACAGGTGCTGTGGCTAAACCCAGCAATAGGAGCAGAATATTTAGCTTGGGAGGTCTAGAGGAAGTGAGGAGAAGCAGCAGAAGATGAAGACACTTTGTTGAAAACAATCTTGTCTGAGAGTCAAGCTGGTCATGCACAGGACAGTTTGTGCCTCTGTCAGTAATTCTCAACACTTAAAATTCCATTTGAATACTTGTAAATAGAGCAGAATATAAAGACCAACTGAATAGTGAGCACTCCAGAAACAGGAACTCAGCAGCTCTGTCATTAGTGGTGTCACAGCAGAACACAGGAGCTGGAGGAGGAGAGGGGAAAACAGACTCTTTGGGAGGAACTGTCCCTGGACTCCCACAGAAAGGAAGGTGAAGCTGCTGCTGGGGCACGCACACATCCTGGCCGAGGGGCACAGCAAGACGCAGCTCCTGAGAGCTGTAAAGCAGGACAGAAACCCTCTGCCTTGTTGGGATCTGTAGGGAGCTGCAGCGGACCCAAACCTGGAGCAGTGTTACCCCCTGTCCTCGCTGCCCCCAGTGCCAGGAAGCCCAGCCCCAGCCCAACCTCACCTTGTTTGTCTCTGGCAGCTGGCCCGCCGAGGCTTGCCACCTGCTGTACAGTAATCCTGAGCCGATTTTGTCCTGGATGCGTTTTAGATTCCCTGAATACAACATCTGCTGTGCTCTGTGCTGCCAGCTCACAGTTCTCTCGATCATGTAGCGCAGGGCGTCGCCCTCGGGCAGGCGCACGCGGATGCGCTGCAGGGACGCCAGCAGCGGCAGGATCTTCTCCAGCGGCGGCTTCTGCGAGCGGCGGCAGTGCGGGCACAGCCACACGCGCGGGGCCTGCGCCGCGCCGGGCACGGGCACGCAGCCCGTGTGGAAGAAGCCCCGGCACAGCTCACACTGGATCATGGGGGCAGCCGGCTCCTTCTGGCACAGGCACACTTTGAGCTCCGCGTCCTCCTCGCTCGACAGCGCCTTCACCTCGTTGGCCGCTCGCAGGGCACGCAGAGCCTCCATCTCCCGCAGCCGGGCTTCTCCCAGCGTGGCCATCTGCAAGGGAGGCAAAGGGTGACACCTCCGGGGGAACACTGCCTGTCACAAACAGGGGGCCCTCTGCTCCATCACTCCTCAGACACGCCAGCCCTCAGGGCTTTAAATGCTGGAATGAAGCGGGGATGGGGATGTGCAGTGGTGGGGATGGAGGGGCAGCAATCGGCATTGGAGGGTCAGCAGTGGGGATATGCAGTGCTGTGACTTCAATTCCTTTCCATTTTCTCATAAGGCCCTGAGATAAAAAGCTTATCCCTTTGTAAAAAAATAGTTCCTAACCCCCTCTCTATTCCAAGCTTTTGTATTTTGTACTACAAAAACATGGTCTGCCTTCAAGCAGCTCAAATCCTGAAGAAGTGCAAGTTTGCATTGCAGACATTGCTCTGGGAATTTGTCTCTCAACAGTCTGACTCTGGATACTCAGAAAAGCTTCCTGGGCAGTTTTCACAAATGCAAATGTACCTCTGACCACCACCTTGTACGCACTGCCCAGTGCTCAGGGCCATGCCCTGACCTATGGACTTGCTCTGGGGATTGTGAACAGCAGGTGAAGTTCAGGTGTACCCTGGATGTGCTGTTTGCCCTCTCTGCAGATGCTCATGATCCCTTTTTCAGGAATCTTTAGCATTAGCTCCTATAAAGACAGCAATATATTTCAGTTCCATAAAGGCTGTTCAAACCAGCTGCAACTAATTAATTTCATGCATTTTAAAATGTATAGAAACATACTGAGGAGGGTTTGTAAATCTATATAAAGTGGCTATTTCTCACATTGTGGCTTTCAAGCATACTCCTGGACTAAAATCAGCTCTAGAGAAATGAGGCAGCTGTGTCCATCCTGAGCAGACCCATGTGGACCTGGGGCTCAGCATGTTCTGATGTGCACACAGGTGTTATCCAGGCTGGGAGTGTCCAAGACTCCCTGTGGGAAGGTTCTGGTTCTCCTCGTGTGTCAGAAGCAAACCCTGCCACACTGAATGACTCCCCTTTCCTGGGTGCAGCCCCTGGGAGTGCCCTGGGTCTCCTCAGCCAGGGCTGCTGGAGTCACAAAGGGCTCAGCCTGTCCCCACAGTGCCACAGGGACACCGCAGGGACACCACAGGGACACTGCTCCAGCTCTGGGGTTCACACAAGACAGGCCAACACTAAAGCACCGAATGTACAAGTTACAAGTAGTTGCCACAGATTAAAACTTAAATGTCCCACATTAAATTACATTCAAGCCCCACCCAATAAGCCCTTACTGCATCTCATTAGCCACAGCACATTATTACCTGGCCGAGGTGGAGGCTCTGCACTAGGTCTGCTGGAATGAAGCCCTTCCTCACCAGCAACTGAGCTCCACCCAGAGCAGCATTTCAGTGACTCCGCTGAGGTTTTCTTTAATTATTCAGAGTGTTTGTTTTAATTACAAATGGTGCTGGACTATTGTGTTCTTTGAAAGGATCAGACTTGGGCAAACCCTATCCCATTCTTAGTAAGGTTTAGGTATGGTAGGGGAAAACAGGTCTCCATTTTTTGTTTTCCTGTGCTTTGCTCAGCTACAGGCACAGCCTGGCAAACTGTGAGGCTGCTTCATGCACAAAGCAGCACATTTTATATCCACTGAAAGCAATTTTAGCAAGTCTGAAGCAAACACAGGAAAGTGCAGTCCCGGAACTCCTTTTGCAGAGCAGCACAGCAAGAACCGGGTGGGAGCCACACGCCTGCACAGGAGGCAAGCAGAAACAAGGGTTCAAGGAACTCAGAAGAAATTCCAGTCAGGAAAGATGTGACCACATACCGCGGACGCCGTGTCCTTGCTCTCGGAGAGCGCCCGCTCCAGGTCGCTCAGCGTCTCCAGCTTAGTGCTTTTCTTCTTGCCACTTGGCACTGGCTCCTTCAGCTTCTTCTGCTTCCTCTTCAGACTGAGCATTCCGATGTCACACCAGGGACACAACACCTGAGGGACAGAACAGCAGTGTCCCACCTCCTGCACTGTTCCTAATGCGCCTTCCTGCCTGGATGCAGCCACAGGCAATTGGTGAGAACTAGGGTTCCTGCAGTTATTCCATCAAAGGTCTGAGGGATTAGGATGAGGCTATCTGGAAGGCAGGGAGAGCTGGAAGGCTGGAACTTCAGTTTTGTAAAATGGCCAGACCCAAACAACCCTTGTGTTTCACCCAGACTGCTGGTAGGGGAGAGACAGCTGATGCACTGAGCACCCTCCATGGGACTGAAACTGCAAACCCTGGAAAAGAGCAGGGATTCCAGGGGCTGCCCTACATTCCAGTCTGTCCCGACCGGAGGGGACGCAGAGGGCCTCAGTGCAGGGCAGAGTGTACATTGCTCAAGGACTGCAGGTGTGACACAGCCACAGCTCCAGAGAGGCAGCAAACACAGCCCCAGCCTCGCTCCTAGCACACCTGAACCTGAGGAGGATGGAGCAGGTAGGAACCTGCTCACCTGCAGCTTGGCCTGATGCACTGGAGTTAAGCCAGTGCCACAGATTTGTCAGTATTCCATATTCATATGGAAAATGCTAGACACTGACACTGCCTGCTCTCGTTAGCCACTGATTGACAAGAATAGAGAAAACATAGCTAAATCTTAAGCATTTTAGAAGTTTAAAAATATTATTAAAAGTATAGGTCACTAACAGAAGTTGCTATTAGAATAGTTCATGTAATCCTAAAGCAATTCTTCAAATATACTTAATATTTACAGCTCCTTCCTGAGCGCACCCTGACTCTGCGTGCCTGTGCCATGCCTGAGGGGGCTGATCCCCAATCCAGGCTCTTACCTCCAGGAGGGAATAGGGAGAGTTCTCGCACAGGAAGGTGTTTGCTGCACACTCCTTCCACGCCTGCACTTCGGCCACCAGGGCCTCCAGCCTGGGCAGGTAATCCAGGTGCACGGGGATGGAGCGGCCCCTCGTGACGAGCTCGGCCAGCGTGTCCAGCACGGGCACACGGCCCCCGACCTGCCGGGATGGGAATGAGGAAATGAGGAAATGCTGGATGCACCCCAGACACAGCACTGCCCAAGGCACAGCAGTCACCCCAGGGATTTGGGGCAGAGCTTGTAAAAATGAATTTAATGCTCAGACAGCTCAGTGACCTGCACTATCAGTCCAACATTGGTGCTGCTCATGCACTCAGTCATCGACTACCCAGACAAAACTAAAAACAAATTTGGGGGCTGGGAAGCAAGAACACACTTGCCAAATGACCCTTTACAAAGAAAACAAAACAAAACCAGAGACTGACAACAATATAAGGAGCCTCTCAGTCTCACACTCTGCATTCACAGCAGAAAATTAAAATAATTCTGAAATCATAAAATCATAGAGTTATTAACATTGAAAAAAGATCTCCAAGATTGATTTCAGCCATTAACCCAGCATTGCCAAAGCCACATCTAAACCATGTCCCCAAGTGTCACATCCACATACCTTGTAAATCCCTCCAGGGATAGTGACTCTACCCTGGGCAGGCTGTGCCAGGGCCTGACCACTCCTTTCAGTGAAGAAATTTTCCCCAATATCCCCAAAACTGAACCTGCCCAGGTGCAACTTTAGGCAGTTTCATTTCATCCTGTCCCCTGTTCCCTGGGAGAAAACTCTGATTCCCCTGGCTCCAGCCTCCTTTCAGGTACTGTAGGGAGCTACAGCACCAGAAGACAAGTCTAACCCAGACTGTGCCAGGCCAAGACTCAGAACCACCTCCTATACCCCGTGTGCCACTCAGGAGCAAGCTCCAGCTATTCCCTGGGCACCCCACACCTCAGGCAATGCAGGTACCACACACCCAGAAGTAAAGCAGCACCAAGAGGTAATTCCAGATGTAATTTCTAGAACAGGCAGTGATGTAGGACTGGAGAAAAATGATGAAAACACCTTCAACAACTTCCAAGTCCTGATACCAAGAACTTCCTGCAAGTCACAGCGACCGCAGGCATTCAACAAAACCTTCACACAACCAAAGCAAAAATTCTTGGCACAGACAGAACTAGCTTCCCATATTCAGGAGGCAGAATTTCACAGTCCAGACCAAGAAATTAGCAAATGCCAAGAAAAAAAATCACTCAACTCCTTTCAAGACAGCCCTCAAACGACAGCTAGTATTTCCTGAATTTTATTCCTTCAAAATATTTAAGTCCAGGAAAACTAGTTTTTTAAATAAAAGCTCAAAGGAACTTTTTAGTAGAAGCCAAATTTAGGCCACAGGGGCCTGAAAACACCCCTAGGTTAAATCAGAGCTCACTTTATAGAAAAAAAATGAGGACAAATGAAAGTATTTGGGAATTTATATCAAAATGTGAAATCAGGGCTATTCCTTAGCCACCCTGGTCTGACCTGGTCAGTCCCACTGACCCCTGGCTTGAGCACTTGAAAGGCTGAGCCAGGAACTACTTCTGTATCACCAGTCTGTAGCTTAGTGTAGTACACAAAAATGGGATTAAAAGGGAGTTGTTACTGAGCAACTGAGCAAAAGTGACCTTAAGGTAAAGTTTCATAACGCAGTAACTTTTTAACTTTAGATTTTTGCTAATAGCTGTTTTATAGACTTTATTGCAGGCAGTTAGTTGCAAAGGTGAAGGAATACAGATCAGAAACAGAAGCAAGAATCAGGGCAGCGAGTGTGGCTGCTCCATGGCTGAGGTAACCAATGTCCCAGACCCGGTGTGACACTGGAGCCCCAGAGCACGCAGGGGGCAGGGGTGGCTCTGGTGACCAGAGCAGGATCACTGTCCCTCCCCAGCAGCCAGGCTCACGTACCTGCAGAGCCTCCACCTCCTGCAGCCAGTCCTTGGCCTTCTGCACCGCGTCCTTCAGCGCTGCTCCGTTCGGGAGGTAGGCTGGGATCTCCTCCAGCTCCTTCACTGCTGCTGCCAGGCTGCTCAGGGACTGCCGGGGCCTGGGGGAACACAATAGCCCCGAGCTGAGGTGCTGCTTACAGGGGGGAGCTTCCACTCACCTGGGTTATTAAAATCAGAGGGCCACACCAAATAATGACATTATAATCAGTACTGGCTGCACCCAGCAGAGCTGGGGCGTCAGGAGCAGGGGAAGTTTAGAAATGTCTGTTTACTTACTCTAGACTCCTACTAGAAATATTCTCACATTTGAACTTAAGGGAGATTTACCTTTTATTAACTTCTGAATGATAAACACCCACCAAATCCCAGACCAGCACCAGGTGAGAGATTCTGCATTAGAAGATTAAAACCCTGAAATTGGCTTTTCTGTATTTCCCAGTTTGATTCTGAGGTTTTAGGGAGGTACAAACATAACACAGCTCCCTATTGAATGTTAAACCCAAGCTTAGTCAGTTATGTGCTACATGAAGTTATCTTAAAATACTGTGGTTAGAAGTGGGTAAGAAAGACTCCAATACTCCAAGTATGACAAAATTAAAAAAAAAAAAAGAATCTTGAGGGAAGAAACCTGGCACATAAATTTGTGCCACTTTCCTAATTTTAAGTACACTGTGCTCTCCCCTGTTTTACTTTATAAATCACAAGGTAAAAACAACTAGAAAACTTCTCTTAGTAAAGATGTATTTGGCTTATTTCTTTCTTTCCTGAACCAACTCATCTGGAAAAATCTCCTCCTTGTTAGTTAGAAATAGTCCTGCATGGACCTCTATGGACTATGAAATTTTACCCGCTGGTGGTACCTGTCTGAGCTTTATCTGGACACATGTCCTCCAGCCTGACACTGGGGAGGGGGGAAGGTGGAAAAGAAGGAAGAGGCATCTTAAACCCCTTCCCTGTGGCAAAAGGAGAATTTGCACAAGATAGTTGAGCAACACAAACATTGCAAGGCAACCCTGACACCTGAAACCACTCCATCCCTCATCCGCCTCCTCCAGCCCTGTCCCTTCTGGCTGGCACAAGCTTTGCCTTCCTGCTGGGAACTGGATGAACAAAGGGGAGCCCCTCCAGGAGTCAGGGCATTTCCACCTGAAACAACTCATGGAACTACAAAATGCAACACTGAAATTCAGCTCTACCTGGCCTTTATCAGGTTCCTGGCTTTGTCATCCCAGTGCTCGGACACGGTGAGGAGCTCCTGCAGCTTCGCCATCGCCTTCTCGACCGCCGGGTAGGGCGCGAGCCCCACGCCGGAGTCGATGAGGCGCCTCATGTCATCCAGAGTGAGGGAGCTGTGCTCTGAGCAGGCCAGGTGCACGTCCTCCAGCCAGCGCGCCTGCTCCAGGCGCGTCCGCAGCTCCGCCAGCTGCGGCAGGTCCACGTCGAAGTCAAAGCTGACGTCCAGCAGCTCCTGCAGCTCTGCAGCACTGGGCATCTCTTCAGAAAGGAGCTTTTGGCTTTGCTGTTGGAAAGCTTCCACGCGGTCGAGGAGATCCTGAAATACACAAATACAAGAATAAATCAGAGGAAAGCCCTCTGCCAAGTCACTTAACAAAGGAAGTGGCAAAGTGAACCACAGACACACGGGAGCATAGGCTCCTGGCAAACCCCACACTGCAATGCACGCTGCAAATTATCCCGAGGGCTGGAACGCTGCAATAGTGTCTTCAACACAGTGTTGAACCAGCACCTCCTCATCTGTAACGTGGCCACAAGCTTGAGTATCCCAGAGCAAGGCAATTCTAGCCCCAGAGGTGTCAGAAAGAGGGCTTGGAAGAACAGAAAGGATGCAAAGGAAAACTGAGTGCTCCATGGGTGTGCTGCTGTCTGGCTTTGTTTTGAAATGGTTCAGGCATCTGAGGAACAGCAAAGTGAGGATTGTGAAGGCTTTGAAAAACACTGGGAAGAGCAGGCATTTCTGCTGCACTGGTAAGGCTTTTGAGCTGCACTCCACAGTCCCAGTGAGTCACAGGCATTTTACTCTCCCATGCAGGGCAACACTTCCCTCTCTCCATGCACTCGGCAGCTCACTACCCCAAAAGGTATCTCTGGGGCTGTTTGCACTTTCCCCAGGATAAAGAACAGTGATTCAGAGCAATCTCACTGGGAACGCTGGGATTATTCTGTATGGAGCAACCTGCTCAGTACTCCTACTACTGCCTGAAATGCTATTCCTGCATGAAGTTCTTCCCTCACAGCTGACACCTTGGCATTTTGCCAGTGAGGCTGTTTTCCCAGGATGGGCAACTTCCCCCAGCATGGAATAAAACACTTTTTAGAAATAGACTGAATTGTGAACTCATCTCCAGTAATGTTGATCATTTATATTAATGGCCTAATTTGCACGACTACATATAATTGAAGCTTGTTGAGGATGATACAAAGGAACACCCTGACCATATGTGTTTGTTATTTCCCTGTTCAGGAATGCCAGATGGAGAGGAACTGTTTGCATGTCTGGCATTTCCAAACTTCTGCTTTTCAGCTAGCTAGAAAACTTCACAGCTTCAGTGCTATAAACAAATAACTGTAAATAGGACTGCATTGAATCTGATCCACACACTGCAGGGCTGATAAAGCCTCCAAAGCAGCAGTCAAAGCTGAGCTGAACTGGTTTATTGCCATTCATTTACATGGCACCATCTGGTGTCTCAGTGTTGGTGGATACTTGAGGGACAGCTCAAGAGCTGGACACGGCATCTCCTGCTTTCAAGTATCACAAATATGCAAAGCCCTTCTCCTTTAAGACAGGATCTGCAGTTGCACAGAACTTATTTTTGGTTTTTTTTTAAATTGCCCCTCAGTGTGATATAGAATATTTTGGCAAATTCTGAAGCAAAATTATGAATTACTTTCAGTTTGCCTGAGGGCTGATCATCTGGGGAGCACAGAACCAGCACCAGTTGGTGGTCGTGGGAGACACAGTGACCTGATCCCTGCCAGCAGCAGGTTCTCTGATGGAGAGATGATTTGGGCAGCCTGGGCTGGGTTTGGCTGAGTTATCTGTGGGGTTTTCTGGAATGTCGGTTGAGAGCATGAAGAGGGATCTAATTACAAGACTGAGAAAACTGATTCTGGATTAACAAAGATGGGAAGTGGTAAGAATGAGAGAGCTGTCCCTCACAGCACTGGGGAGTTTGAATGTTCTCAGATTAACCTGGCTTTACTTGTAAGAGCAGACCAGTTAACTGACCCCAAACTTTTCACCTGTAGTTACCCAGGTCATCCTGCTGCTTCTCCTGCAATCCTTCACACAGCATGAATGGTTTGATTTGCCTGTGCAGTATAAAACTCTGCTGACCACGAACAGCAGCTGGTCAGGGCTCCTTTCGTCAGCACCCCACATGCACAAGTCACCCCAGCCTGCCCGAGCCAAACAGTGAGATGGGAGATGAACGCAGTGCAAACCCCTCAGTCTGCAAATCTCCTGGTCCCTTCCCGAGGCTCTCCCAGGTTACCTTCAGCAGTGGTGTCTGGCTGAGCACACAGGGCAGGGCATAGAGCTGCCTCACGAACAGCCGCAGCTCATTCACCGTCAGCTGGTTCTGACACTTCCCTCCCCCGGAGCGGTACCTGCAACGACACCGTGCAGCTCGCTTGGTTACCACTGAAAAACATAGAAACCAAAACTCTGAACTTCAAGGCCAGGCTGGACACAGCTTGGAGCAACCTGGTCTAGTGGAAGGTGTCCCTGCAGGGAGTGGAACAAGATGAGCTTTAAGGTCCCTTCCCACCCAAACCATTTGTGATTTTTTGATTCCATGACATCTGCTTATGATTTCATGTCAGCCAGGCCTTCTTCAGGAAAAACAGAATATTCACAAGCACCCAAGCAGCCCAGGGCTCACACACGTGGGAAACCTCAGTCTGCCACTGCAGAACGAGCTATTGTTGAAACACTCATATTAAACAGGATTCTGGAATAACTACTCAGCCTTGGAAGGGTACTGGTTATTATGGAATAAAATTAAGCTTTTTTTCCAGAACACAAAGCAACTGTGGATAAACTATTCAGTTATGTTGCAGCAGCTACTGTTGTCAGCTCTGCCCATGCCCACACCAAAAGAGAACAAATCCCAATTCTGAATAGGTTTTATATTGACAGGTTGTGTAGGCACTTCTGAAAAATCCCCTCTACACTGAAATCAGCATTTTTATTTTTATCTAAAAGCTTTGCATCAAATGAGTGGCTTATAAGTGTTAACAAATTGCCCAATTTTAAAAACCTCTCTAAACTCAAGCCAGTATTAATGAGGCCTGAGAACCCTGAACAGAAAAGGAAAGAGATCCCTTACAATGCTGGCTCCAATTGAATCCACAGTGTGTTATTTATACAAAAGAGGAGAACAGCCCAGCAGGATATGCCAGCATGACTGGAATGTGAACACTATAAAATAAATTTTAATTTACCATTCTGTGTTAAAAATAGGTATTTTTAACGAATACACAGGATCACATTGGGATTTCCAAACCCCACAGACAGCTGAACAATAAAATGAATTCAAAGCCTCAGGTACAACACAGGTTTCTTTACAGTCTGTTTTGTTCTACTGGTTTTTGAGGAGCTCTACAATATCTTTCAAGTAAAGGCACAAGTTCTTAAATACATATTTATGTACATATACATACACATATCTAAATAGCAAAACTGACTGTCACAAGATGTTTTTGAAAACCAGAAATTACATGAGCCTAAGAAAAACCACTGACAGAAGCCAAACCCATGTCCATTCAGGGTTACTAATCACAAAGGTCTCCAAGCACGAATTCTCAGAGACTCTAAGGAACAGAACAGGTTTAGGAGACCTAGAGAAGGAAGAGGATAGACAGGAAAAACATGGCAGCAGGGCAGGAACACTGCCGACTTCCAGTGCCAGGAGAACGAGGGCCACACTGTGCTCTGGCCCCATTCAGATGTTCACAAACATCTCCCAGCCAGCACCTGTGAGGGTCTAATCCCCCAGCACCCAGAGAACCGGAGGAAATACGGATGCACAGCCCATATGCATCTGTTCAGGTACTGCAGAGAAGCTGGTGAGCAGGAGTCACAGGATTTGCTACGATTTATTACCATCTCTCCTGCTCTCCTCCCCATGAACTGCTGTGTTTGCGCCACTGGAGGAGATCCTCCAGTGTCACTGCCTGCCATGACTAACAGGGACAACCTTCCTACTAGAGACAAGTCTCCTGCATGACTCTTCCAAACTCAGGACCAGAGCAAAATGCTCAGTCCATAATAGAAAGTTTGCCAAAAGCACAAATCAAATTTTAGGCAGAATCCACAATCTTTCCTAACCAACACCTGGCACTCAGCGTGATGGAGGTTGTCCAGCATCCTGCAGATGTGAGCTTCAGGCACATGAATCTGCATGTGATGTAACATGTAGTAAGATTTTAAGCAGATAATTCTCTTCTTTATATCTTCCTTCAAAAGTTATGAGCATTCCCCACTTCAATCTTAAAAGAAAAAAAAAATCAAGTACATGGGTTTTAAAACTCTTTAAAATTATGAAGACATGAAACTGGACTTTTCCCAGAAACATGCCAAAAAAGAGCCAAGGAGAAATGGTGAGAGAAGGACTAAAACCTCCTCTAGAGCAAATTAGAATCTCAATCCAAGCACTGCCTTGAGTTACAGCAGCAGCACAGGGTGAATTACTCATCACAGGCTGGGCTGCTGCAGGAGCTGGCAGGTCCAGCTGTGAGTAAGGCTGAGAGCCTCTCATGGTGACAAAAGAACAGACCTAGTCAAGGAGATGAAGATAAAAACTGCTCCCAGCTCTTCCCAGGTCAAGCAAAGTCAGGGACACATTCAGTGCAGGAAGGACCCATCCGGCTCAGAGAAGCTGGGAAGGGCCTGGCTGCTGCTCCCAGTTCAGCACCAGGGATGGGAGAACACAGACTGCGGATACCAGAAGAAGAGATGCCTCAACACCAAATGAAGGAGGAGATCAGAAGTAGACAAGTCCTTTGATGATGGTGCCTCAAATCTCTGAGTTGGAAGTTCCCTATCTGGCAGAAGCCATGCCTGTGGGAGTGCTGAATTTCTCATTC
Organism: Orthonyx spaldingii; assembly: GCA_013397795.1. NCBI lineage: Eukaryota > Metazoa > Chordata > Aves > Passeriformes > Orthonychidae > Orthonyx > Orthonyx spaldingii. The sequence goes on from VZTJ01000752.1 coordinate 24,996, forward strand.
CATGTTGCAGTAATTTTATGTTGCTGTGACAGAGGCTTCATCCCCCTGTGTGTGCAAGACAGCAAAGGTGAATTTTTATCAAGTTCCCACTACAAAGGCTTACACAGGGATCACCAGGAAGGAAGACAAAAATCACGTCTAAGTGTGACAGCAGAACATTCTACCCCCAAAGTCCTTCTTCCAAACCAGTCTTCAAAGTACTGCAAGAATGCAGGGGTGATGAGCTACACAACTCCAGCTGAGGCAGGTGACACGCAGGAACCACACACGTGCAGTTCTACCAGCACAAAAAGCAACTGCTCCAATAAACACCACATTGTTCAAAGCAGCAGAAATGGGTGAAAGTTCTCCAGATGGGAGAAATGACAATCAATTTTTCTGAGGTAGTTCACACTTAAGATCGCTGGACATGAGCAATACTGTCCTCCACATACAAAAACCCAACATTTTCTTAGAAACCACCATCCTGCGAGGCTCAGTGTGCCCAGGGTGAGTCTGGGTGCCCTGATCAATGGCTTTAAGCTGAAGGAGGGCAGGGTTAGATGAGACACTGGGAAGGAATTGTACCCTGTGAGGGTGGTGAGGCCCTGGCACAGGTTGCCCAGAGCAGCTGTGGCTGCCCCTGGATCCCTGGAAGTGTCCAAGGCCAGGCTGGACGGGGCTTAGAGCAGCCTGGGACAGTGGAAGGTGTCCCTGCCCATGGCAGGGGCTGGAACAGGATGAGCTTTAAGGTCCCTTCCAACCCAAACCAGTCTGGGATTCTATGGATGAAGAATGACACAACAGAAGATGGCAATTTGTGAATCCTGAGAGAAAGGCTCTTACATCAGTACAGGCAAAACTAGACTCGTGCTATGAGGAGAACTGGCTTTGGCCTTCTGTTCTGGCACTTTTCAACTCATTTCAGACATGGAGAGCCAGCAAAACCAGGCAGGCAGTTCACAAAGAACATGTCACCCAAACACTGCGAAACCTTCAAATCCCTCAGGTAAATAACTTCTCTAAAAAATTCACTGTAAAGAGCAGGTATTTTTTCAGAGCTCTCGTACAACGTTCCCACCAGCAGCAGCTCAGTGAACTCAGGCACTTTGTTTTTCCACAACAGAGGGTAATAAATACAACAACACCTGCACTATGGACAGATTTACAGTGCCCACAGCACAAAGATGAGGGGACTGCATCTTGTTCAGTGTTACTTTGTCTGGACATACTGCAACCATTTTTTCTTTTCATGGAACACTGGAATGAATTTACAGACTGTCAAACACGGAAGAAGAAGAGATTTGAAAACTCAGGATGTTTAACTTATTATATGTAGTAAAGGTGAATCTCTCTGTCAAAGATGGCTCTGCTGAGGAGACAAAGATTCTTTTAATTTTTAAGTCTTGCAGAGCAATAGCATCCATCGCTGGCTGCTGACATCCATTTCTGGTGCCTCAATCTTGCTGCAGACATGGAATGGCACTTACCTGGTCTGTCTCTTGCCATTCAACAGCTGCTGGGCCACCGAGGCACATTTGTCCGCGTCCTGCGTCACCAGCCGGAGGTGTCGCAGCAGGTCGTTGTCTGGGAACTTTTTCATTTCTGATTCTTCTATCAAAGCCTTAAAACTGATGAGACCTGTTGGGAAAGGCATTAAGTTAAGAAGCTTCCCTTTGTGATGGATTTTCCATTGTAAGGCTTAGAAACACAACACATTGAATGCATTTCTATTTCTACTTCAGTTATATTTTATGTCAAAGTGATTTGCAGTCTTGTCACACAGAGACAGTTTAGCATCATTTCTGGGACTGTAACAGCTAAAATATTTACTTTAAAACACGAAGTGATAAATGATTTCTTTTGATTGTCACATAAGAAAAAAGTTGCTACGGTTCAGAAACTACAAACTGAAAAAACAGCCCTTTTAAATTATGTGCTACAGGCAGCAGGTAAGAACTCACTTTTTTTGTTGTTGATCTTTGCCTCCAGGGCCTCGTTGACGTTGGAAGCCCACTCGTTGTAGGACTCCGCGCGCATCTTCAGCGCGTTCATCATCGGGTACAGCTCCTCCAGGGTGTAGCGGTACCTGCGGGCAGCACGCAGCTCAAACTCCAGCAACACTGGGGGCAGCAGGAGGGGGGAAGGAGGGGCACCAAGTGGAGGACCCGAGTTGGATGGGGCTCGGATCAACCTGGACTAGTGGAAGGTGCCCCTGCCCATGGTATGGATGGAATGAGATGAGCTTTAAGGTCCCTTCCAGCCCAAACCATTTTGCAATTCTAAGATATGTTGGTCCGTAAAACAGAGAAAGAAGCTTCTGTGCACTCAGGGTTACACAATGTTACCTTACAACCACACCGTGTTCCAATTTCCATGTTGCAACTGCTTCAAAAAGCAATTGCTACAGGACAATTAAGGAACTGTGAAGCTGTCTTAGAGCAAGCTACATTCACGTAGGACGAAGATGTACTAAACAGCACAGGAAAGTTAACAATGGGAAGGAAAGCTCCAAAAAGCAAAACAATACTCCTTGGCAAGGACTGGATCTAAGGGACAATGACCTGGTTGCTATAAATAAAAATGCAAACTAACTCAGCCAGCAATTTTTGCCATTATAGAGCAAGAAGAGCTGAATGCTGAAGAGGCTTTGTGTGTGAGCACAAAACAGTCCCATTGTTGTGGAGGCACTGGATTTGCAAAGGACTGAAACAGAAACACAGACCAGCCCCACTGGCAGCAGATTACCAAACCATAGTATCTACACAGACAATACTATCTCCAGATCATGGTGTTAGTTACTACCTCAAGCTTACCCCAGCTTGTATTTATAGGTGGAACAGGAGCAGAGGTCCTCGACGTGGTACAAGCACACCAACAATCCAGGTTTGCAGGGACAATAAACTGCTGACATGAAGCAGGTGGTTTTACACTTCAGGCACTGTCGCTCATCATCAGGGAACAGTTCAAACGTCACCCTCTCCGAGTCAGTCACTCCCTGCAAGAGTATTACATCAAAGCCTCATGAAGAAGTGACTGTTGCAAAGAGGTAGCTATTCCAAGCTAAAGAAGGCCAGGTTGGAAACATCAGATGGTAAATTTATCGAAAGAATAACAAAATTTAGATATAAGATATTAAACCCAGGTAGACAGAAATCTTGGTTAATGAAAAACCAGCTTTTCTGACCAAATTACTGAAAGTACAAATATTACCTTAAAAGTGACACTCTGAACAACATTAAAGGGCAGGTACTAAAATCAGGTGCATGATCAATGATTCTTTACTCAGGTGGCCCTCTGAAATCCCCAGCTTAGGAAGGGACTATGTACCTCTAAGCCTCTGACACCCCAGTACAAGAAGCAGCATGTTCTCACATCACTGTTTCAACTGTTACTTCATTCATTACAACAAATTCCATCCCTGGAAGTGTTCAAGGCCAGGTTGGATAGGGTTGGGAACAATCTAGTCTAGTGGAAAGTGTCCCTGCCCATGGCAGGAGATTGAACGAGATGAGCTTTAAAGTTCCTTCCCACCCCAACCATTATTTCCTGTAACTCACCAATTTATCAACCTTCTCACGCAACCTCTTCTCCTCTTCAATCATAATAGCCATGTCCTTCTGGACAGTAGACGCCACCACCACGTCCAGGACGTCTGCTTTGGAGGCCATTTTACAGATCATCTCGTCGTGGGAGAAGACGCAGTAGCGGTTGAGCAGCCGGTAATGCTCCACGCACTGCCGGCCCAGGGGCAGCTGCGGGGCAGACACGGCGTCAGCACGTGGGGAATGGCTGCAAGGTGCTAACTCTGTGTGCTACCAACCAAAAACTGTCCCAGGGAAAGGCCAACACAAACCCTTCCAGCAACAATACTCACACCTCAGAGTGTAAAACTAGAGAAATCAAGATCCCCAGCTATGCACACCAGGAATGCTCATGGCTCTTTCCCAGCGGACTCTGTGGGTGTGAGCTCTACAGCTGGGGGAAGTGCCCTCTCTTGTAGAGGTCATGATTAAGGGCTACTAAATCACTAAACCACAGTGGGCTCAGGAAGACCCAAGATAAAAATGCACTGACGCCAAGGAAGCATCAAAAGAACAAGTACATAAACCTGCCCTGTTTCACCACTTGAGGGATGCCCCATCCCAGGCAGGTGCAGGGCACCCTGGGACTTCTCCCTGACACGAACTGTGCTGCGGCGCGAGAAACTGCTGACCCAGGGAGCACTGACACCCGCACCAGGCTGCAGGCAGAGCACACAGCTCATCCAGAGCTGGACAGGTCACTCAGCTCTGTTTTAAGGCCAAGCAGACACTGATGCTCAGGGCACGACGAGGTTACGTGTTGGGTCCAGTGTGAAACTTGTGGAAGAACAAGAAAAGCCAAACTAAACCAACTGACACATGAGCACAGTCAAGTGCAGAACGCTTTCTTGCAATATTAGTCCTCTCCCTCTTCTAAGTAATGTTTTTTACATTAGCAACCTTTTTAGTTGGGCTACACTTACAAATAGCCAAGACCTTTTTTTTTGGGAAAAAAAAAAAAGAAATCACAAGAGAAGTAACTTGAAATATCAGAAGCTTCAAAGAGTCTTTGTGAGATCAGACAGCACTGTGTGTCTGAGTCATCTGCTGTGAAGGCAAAATTACTTGTAACTTTGGAGCAACTGTCCTCTATCTGTGTTTATTTTTAAAAAGACAAAGAACTTATTGAATAACTCTAACCTAATAACTGTAATGTGTGCCCATCTCTGCTGGTTCAGTGAGCTGAGTGAAGCTTCCTGGGAGTGATGCACCGCTCTGTAAACTTACCATTTGAACCTGAGAACTTTCTGCTCCCTTCTCATTAAGGTGTTCTTCCCTAAAAACCTAGAGCACCTCTGCTATCTAAGAGGATGCTCTCATATGAGATGCAATTTCTATTTTTTTTTCCCCCACAAGAGGACTACCAATGTCTTCAACTGTTATTAATGTGTGTTACATGTATCAGCTAACTTTATCACAGAGGTTAAAGCCGAAAAGATATCCAAGCTGGATTTGGTTTCCAGTTGCAGAAAGCACCTCTTGGAGAATTCCCAGTGCAATAAACTGGGACATTTCATTCCAGCTTTTGATTTGAAATGGAATTTGGGGACACAACAATGAGCAAACTCTAGCAGCAATGGTGCATCTCATACTGCAGGCATGCACGGGACTGTGCCTCCTTCCTGCTGCAAAAGCTACGTCAGCCCTGATGTACAATTCCAAACCAAGTCTTCAGAACCAGAGGAAGTTCCCAGTTCAGTGCATGACAAACCCTTTCAGCAAACACCACGCTGCCAGTAACAGGCTCCTTCTGATCCGTGGCCTACATTTGTGCATCAGCAATAAATCAGAGCTGTACACCAGCTAGGAACAGCTTTGGAACTGCTCACTTAGGGAAAAACTGGTTTGGGACATACCCAATCGACGGTGCAGAAGTTCACAGCTTCAGCGAAGTTGAAGCCCTGGTTGAAGCCGCTGTGATAAGCTCTGGGAAAGGTGATGACAAACTCCCCAGCACACTGGTTGGTCCGGTACACCTGGGGGGACAGACAGCCAGCGTCAGCTCACACCCAGACACAGCTGGCAAGGAGAACACGGATTTCCAACTTGCAGTAACTTCTGTGAGGACTTCTGAGTTTTAAACCATAAGCCCAAGAATTACAACTGGCAGCTGATAAAGTGCCATGTAAAATCCCAGAAAGCCAAGGGTTCCACTCAGCCACACCCCACTCTGAACAGTTCTAGGCTGGCTGCCGAGGCCTTGTGCTCCTCACACTTCAGGGTTAGGGTCAGCACAGATCCAGCTCTCTCCAAAGTGCAGCTGAAGGGGAAGAGAAATTTGGAACTTTAAAGTTCATACTGTTGTTCATCTAAGACTGTTGGGGCTATACAGTCAGCATGAGAGCAGGTAGGTTTTCCTGCATCCTTCCATTTTGGAGGCTACCAAATCATAGGAGACACCACAAATTTTGCTACTTTTTCCAGATTTTCCTTTAAGTCCCAAGGTCAGCTCATCAAAAGCCAATTAAGTTGTAAAGGGACATAATTCCCATGAATAATCTAGTATGGAGTAAGATGAAAACTGATGAAAAAATGTTTTTTAAATACCTAAGGACTTATCCAGGAAAAATAAGAGAATGTGGATGACAAATAAAGGAAGAATGGGGTTTGGGCCCTTGACAGAAACTCTATGCCAAAAAAAGTGTCTGATTGAACAGACATACAAGAGCTCCTGCCATTGTTCCGAAGGTTAAGCCTAAACCTTCCAGCTGAGACACAGAAATAGAAATATCCAAGATGGATCTCCAGAGAAGAGTCTGCCAGTCAATTCCAAAGTCAACAATTCCATTGCCCATCTGTTCACACTGGCACATTATACTGGATAAGGATGATGCAACACACATGGAAACCACCACACCACCTCTGTAATCAAAGTGGCTTCAATTATCAGCTCTAAGTAGCATTCCAATCAGAGAGGGTTGGGTTGGGGGAGTAGCACAGGAGTCCGACACATACAGGCACCCCGTGGGCCATCAAAGTGTTCGGGTTCATTATGGTGACAAGTTGGTGCAAGAGATCTGGCTGGGACTCAAATAGCTCTGGAGCAAGTTTCTTCATTACATCCTCCAGCTGCTCAGCTGCGTACCCTGGGGCTCCATACCACGTTTTAGGCTCCCCCCTGCAAGATTATTAAAAAAAGTTAAATATAAGCAAACTTTAAGTTACATTTTTAGTCTTCTGCTTTAAAATACACCATGTCAAAGGAAGGGCACATCACCAGGAAGGAATACAAAGGTTCTGTACCTTCCTGAATCTTCACATTTTACACAGGTCCGTCTTCTCCAGACCTGTTTGTAACTGCCTACACTTCAAATATTCTGGGAGAGGGAGAAAAAGTCTGAAGAAGTCCTCAGTGAAGTTCTGCTGATTCCAGCACAACTTCAAAACATAAGCTGCCTGTCTTTTCCCATGAACACAAACTCCCTCTTGGGTCCAAAAACCAAAGCCAATTCTTTCTGTCTTATGCATAACTGTCATAAAAGCAACACAGAGGAAGTAGAAATCAAACTTCCAAATTATGCAAGACTTTAAGGGGGAAAAAAAAAATCCATATCCAGAGTAGGAACAAAGAACTTTCAGCACCAGCTTAACCCGATGCAAGCCAGCTGAGAGAAATAAGGGGATACAGATGTGTTCCAGCAGATACTGTTTCAAGCTTGCACTGACAGTGGCTCACTGCAGCACTGAGATGAAAATGCCTCCAGGGCCTTATAAAGAATGAGCTTAGAGAAGGTATTTTGAAAGGAAAACAGACAAATCATCTGATTCCAACACTTCTGTAGAGCTGGCAGACTAAAACTGACCCATTATTTTCTTCCATCAATCATGAAGCAATTGGGAGGATTCCAAAAGAGTGAAGTGTGAATCCAGAAGCGTATCCCTCATCCCTAGGAGCTCATTCCTGTTCTCACACAGCCCCTTGTGCCAGGGGAAGAGGACAGCCAGCAGGACGGATTGTGGAGGGGCAGTTACACACAAGGCATCACAAGGAGTTGTTATGGAGCATTAAATGACTTTGCAGCCTTGGACCTGGTCACCATCCCAGGACAACTCCAGGAATCCAGGAAGACCAGCCACAGATGTAACTAAAAACCATCCTATGTCTGGACTGGGCTAGGCAAGAGTTCTGCTCCCTGATAGGTGCCAGCACCAAGGAATGGGTGACAGCAGATATAAACTGTGCTAAACTTGGAGCAGGATACTGAAACTGGGGGTCTCTGGACCTCAGGGGAACAAGTAACAGACAGTTCTAATGCAGGTGCTGGGGTGCCAGCAGCCTGAGGGAGCAGCAACGGAGGTCACAGGTCTTTCTGCTCTGCTTCCTGACTGCTCCACATCCCTGCCTGTACAAATACAAGCAGCAACGATCGGAATTCTTCCTCTGTCTAGGACTGACATCTTATTTTTTTTCAAGCATCTTTAGCAGCAAAGATTTGGTGCTTTTTTTCCCTTTTACCATTTCTAGAACTAACACAGGACTCAGAGTGCTGCAGAAGGACTATTATCTTCAACCCTGGGAAAGCTCTGCTGCTGCAGTCTAGGTCACTTGGGATTAGCCGCTCCCAACCCTGCACCAGGACACAGGCTCCTCCAAGGCACATGGGAACACTGAGGATGGACACGCCATCCCCTAGGACTTTCCTAAGAACCAGTCCTGCCTTTTGGAGTCTTTTCAGAGTTTGAAGCACTGTCTCTGCAGAAGCAGGTTGTTCAAACTGCCCTGGCCAAGAACAGTTTTAACCTCAATTGCACATTGCTCTCCAATGAAGACTTAAACCTCTGCATTGAAGGGAAATAAGGAAGAATATCTGCAAACGAAAAGACATCAGGGACATTCCCACTGGAGGATAAATAAATTGAAGCTCAAGCAACTTTCACGTGTGTCTGACACACCTCCCCGGCCTTCTGCAGACAACAAAGCAATTGGGGGCACACTATGGAGGTCAGAAAGCCATTCTAAGAACAGTGAGGGAAACTCTCCCAGAAGAAATGGAATCTGTACTGCAAATTCCATTCCCACCCACAGTTTTCAATCTGACTGAAGACTCAGACAAAGAGGAAAAAAAAAGCAGTAACACATGACAAGAAAGAGCGTTTTTACCATGTAATCCTGTCACTCCTTCACTTACCCTCACTCAAACATTTGTTTTTGTAACAGTAAGCACCACAAAAGCAAGTGAATTAAGTCACTGGCTCTTGGGCTGCACTGCAGCAGCTGCTATTTCAAGGAGCAGCAACTGAATAACCAACCAAAAAGGACCCACTGAACAACAGCTGGGATATGGTTTTACCATTCTGCTTGAATACTCATATGAACTAGGGAAGAGAAAGAGCTTGACAGGTTTCAGGAAGAGTGACAACCATAATCCAGATTCCAGAAAAGCTGTTGTAAGGTGAGAAGTTCAAGAAGTTCAGTCTATTTAGAATATCAAAGAGATGGCAAAGATCTGTCCTGATTACAGCTGACAAGTGTTGGCTTGATGAGAGGATTTATGACAGCATGATCCATCTAACAGACAAAACGTGCCAGATCTGAGTTGTTAGCTGAAGTTGGATGATTTTTAAAAGAAAACTTACATGGTTTTTAGTTTACACTGAGTATAATAAAACATTTGATGGAGTATCTGCTGCAGCTTTCATGGATTTTTTAAAACTGGGAATGGATGTCTCTTTCCAAAATATGACCTCTTGTCCAAAAGTAAATCAATGTAGGAATTACACTGTCAGATTTGACCCTGCTGCAACAGGACAGCAATGGTAACTCTGGCTGAGCTCTATGAATCTGCTTTTAGTCCACTAATTAAGGGGAACAGGGAAGGAAAGGGAGATTGTTTCCTAGACTGGGTTTATTCCTCAAACTCACCAATGCAGATAGTTAATGGAATAGCTCCAATGGTCTTCTATATGCCAACAAAATGAGGAAAAGCACATTCCTACATACAGCCAGGGCAATTTCATCCCACAGATGTCCGCAGTGATGTGAGCAAGCACAGACTGCTCCATCACAGGCATGTTGTTTAAATTCCAGCCACTATCAAGGTATTCCTGAAAATTGAACAGAACAGCCGCATGTTTATAGAACAGGAAGCAAAAAACCCAAGGAGATAAAACTGCTAAAGAGCAATAGAAGAAAAGCACTTTTCCCAATTGAGGAATATAAGAAACAGGTCAATGACTCAGAGACTAAACCCTCCATTGTCTTTGTCTCTTTCACAACCCTGTCCTGATCTGCTTTGTTAAAATGAGACTTTTTTTGTTTGGTTTGGAAGTTATTTATTAACTACTAGAATAAACCCGTGGCTTTGAATGGCTGATCACAACAGGTTTTATTTATTCAAAACCCCAATGTAGTTCTCTTCAAATACTCTGCCAGATACATAAAACAAACACTTTACTACCCAGTTCCATTACTGTGCTTTGAACTAAGGAAAGTTATTAAATGAAAAACTGCAATAAAAACATTCACAGTGAACTCAAAGACCTACCTCTTCTTCTGGTCTAACTTTAAACTTCCCACCTCTAACTGGGAAGCCACTGCCAAACTCCTTCGAAGCAATGTCAGCTCCATATTCCACTGTCACATCCTCTTCAATGGTACTGACAAGTCTCCAGAATTCTTTTTCAACCAACTCAGTGGGGACCATCTAGGTATGGGAAGAAAAGGGAGTATGTATGTGGAATCAGTAGATAAGAAGTATGTTCATCAAAGGACTCTCCATTAGCTTGAAGCTTTTCCCCGTTTTAAAATTGTTTCAAGAAGAGAAAAACAACTGCAGCAAAGATGTGGTTCCAGGAGATGCTGCTGCCCTGTTCTCTCAGGAGTGGCTGACAGTCACAGTTCTCTTCCCTACACACACTTCTTCTAAAGTGGGAAAATAACAAATAAAAACACAAGCAGCTGGTGGAACAAGAAATCATGACACCAGCGAGAACCAGGATTCACTGACGTAAATGAGAACCTCCGATCTGGGATTCCACCCCATTCAAAACCAGAACTCCTCCCTTCCTCCCTCCCCAGAGTTATCTGTTTTAACTGACCACACAAAATGAACTCTACACAACATTTGTCAGGATAAAGCAGGAACATACGTGTACTGGCATGTTAAAATAGTCTGACTTGAAGGCATCAGCCATTTCCCCGAACGTGCGGAGGGTGTAGTCTCGTGCTGCTTGTTCAAACCCAAAGGCTTCTTGAGGCTTGTTACACTCCTGCAAGTGAAAAGGTAATTGTTTCTACAACATATTAACACAACACTGTGCTCACATTTACACAAATGGGCTCCTGTAACAGTTTCTGAGGCGTAAGAAGGCAGGACACCACTGAAATGACAACATTGTCCTAAAAGGGAGAGTCAGAAGAAGAAATTCTGCTTGATTCACCAAACCACGATATTTATTTATAAATCTGCATAAACATTACCGAATTACTATGCCTAATTTCTCCTTACTCTAGTAGAGCTAAGCTTACAGACAAGATCTATAAACCACCACAATGAAGTACCCAGTGAGACTCCAATTTTAAGACAAGAGAAAAGGTGTCAAAATCAAAAATGTTCTTCAAAGGCACACCAATTTTTGGCTCAAAACAGTAAGTGTCAGCTTTGCAATTTGAAGCATGCCCAGTCTTCATTTTAGCTTTACCTCTATCACCCTGTTTGCACAACCTTAAATAATAACAAATTGTATTTTCTATTCCGGTGAGCAGTTTAAAAAAACCCACAAAATACAAATTAGCCTTTGGAACTGCAAGGATTTGTCAGATTACCTGAGCCAGACACTGGGGACACCTCCAGTCGCCTTTGGGAACATCATGGAGGGGTGGAATTAAACAGAAGGTGTGGTAACTGTCATCACAGCCATCACACAGCAGGAGTCGGTCCTCGTCGTTCCCGCTGCCACACAGGAGACACACATACAAATCCACCTGCAACACAAAATCCCACAGTGGGAATGGGAGCGCTGGAGGTAACTCAGGGTGAAAGCAGTTTGGTAACTCTTATCTGTGACACTTCCCAAAGCTTATTTTTACTTCATCTCTGCAATGGAAGTGAGACATCCTGAATATTCTTTTAAGAGTTTAAATACCTCCCTGTGTAATTTAAGAAAGGACCACAAGAGCTGCAAGCATTCCATGCATTTTTGTTTCCCAAATGCCAGAAGACTTGACGGAGTGCCAGGATAGTTCGCATCAGCAGCACTGTGGCCTTGGCAGGTACAACCCAACACCTGGGGCTGGGCAGGAATAATCCAGCACCTGCTGGGGGCTCACAAACCCTTTTCCCATGTACAGCCTCAGGTGTTTCACTCCCCTCTGAGACCAATTCCATTGGAAGACAGACATCTGGAGAGAAAGGGGTTCCTGTTGCTGGGAGTGTTCCTCATTTTCCCCAGAGAAGGCACTAACCTCCCAGCAGAGCTTTGGGTAGGGGGGCAGCTCTTAATTCTGACAGAGCAGCTCCCAAGCCCCAAGAACAGGCACAGGCACTCCAGCCTGGAATGGGCTCTCTGCTGCCTGTCCTGCACCCAACTCTCCTCAGCAATAGCCTGGAAGGCTCTTCCCAATTGCAGAACAGGATCATGATCACAGGCAAAACCTCTTGCCTTATGTTGTTAAAAAAAAGGCAGCAGCATCTCCTGCTCCTCCCCACAAGCTTTTTTCATTTGGGGGATGAGAGTGTCAAGCTTCTGGTACCTGCACTCTTCATTCTCACATACCAGCTACAGGTGTGGATTGAATGAGAACATGTTTGGTTTTAGGAGGGACCCAAGTCATGGCATGGCAGAAAAAAATCTCAGCATTATCTTCTCACAAGTGAGACAACTACCACTGCCTTCACGTGTGGGTTTTGGGGACAGTTGGTGGTATGTGGAGAGTTGGAGCAGGAATAGCGCTGGATTTTTAAGATGCACTTGAACAACAAAGCTTCCAACTTAGTGCTGAAATTGTGGAATTAGGGGCAGGTCTGTGGAAGTGCTGTGTGCCACAGCCTGCACGGAGCTCCCCTGAGGTTAAAAAGCAGTGGAGAGGGATCAGGTCACACAGGAACCACTTCCACTGGACTAGGCTTTCAAAAGGCTTATTTTGAGACTGTACCTTGGAGACAGAAAACAAGTTACTTCAGTTACAGATAATGAAACATAACCATCCCGTCATTTCCAGTTTTATGAAGCACGAAGCTTTGGCAGTGTTGATATTCCAGCAGGCACAAGCACTGCTGTGCTTCAGCCCCAGGGCTCCAGGAAGAAGACAAGAGTCCTCCATGTGACAAAGTGACAGAAGGTTTTACTACACACCCCAGAGAAACCCAGAAACGCCTGCGAAACATGCAGCTGCAGGAAGGCAGGGGGTACTCACAGCATTGGTGGGTTTTTTAGATCTGACTTTGGATTTGTCCTTCTCTGGCTCCCCAGTAAGTTCTTTCTTCTCAGAGAGTTTCACCACATTGCGCATTTCCTTGTCTGGACAACAGAAAAAAAAAAAGAGTATTAGAAAATGTTTCAATGCTTAGCATTCCTTGTTATTATTTGTTTTACTCACTGCTTGTTAGACTGCATCATATCAAGGTATTTGCTGAATTGTTATCCCCCCTACACTTGTTTCAGTCAGCATAAGGCAAGACTTGAACTCCTGCAATGCCTCCAGAAGCCAGTGTTACCCAAAAATCCCAGCACCCCACCACGAGCCAGCACTGGCTATCACAGCCCACAGTTTTTCAGTATTTTATATGCCATTTCAATTAATTTTAATTAAATTATGAGCAGCTTTATAAGCCAAAGTTTTTTTCCATGTGATGTTAAAGAATGTTGTCAAGAGCTTTCTCCTACTCTTGGGGGAGGGAGGTTAGTGCTTAGAGACTCCTTGAAGAAAAAAAATCAAATTACAAAACATTATAATCTAAACAAATTATTGAAAAAAAAAAAAGATTTTGAATGAACAAACGAAACTGACAGATTGCTCAGGTAACTTCAATTGAGTAGTTGTAAATGGTTCCTATATTTATTTGGCTAAATTATTTATCAACAAGCTTATTCTTCTGCTTGATGACATTAAATACTGTTTCTCAGTCTCAAACAATTATTTCTTAAGGATAGAACAGACTCAGGACAGTTGACAGCAGCAATTTAATCATTTTATGGGAACTCTAACATTAAGCTCAAAACATACTATCTTTTGCTTTTATGAGTTTAATTTCCTGATTTCAAATCCAATTTTTTTCCTAAAAGTGCCTGATACCTGATACATTCTTAAAGGAGTTTCTTCTATTTAAAGCTAATGGACAGATGTTATTTAAAATACAAAACAAAAACATGGCGCCAGTCTCATTTCTGATTGTTCCAGAAGAGACACCCAAGTTTGAAAAAGTCTTTTTCAACTGAAAACATACTCTTCAAGAAAACTCGACCACTTACAAGAAAAGAAAAATCAAAAATACTTCAAACCCATAAAAGAACTTTTTACCATAAAATCCAATTTTAAAATTAACAGAAAGTTGGGAGTTTTTTATAAAATACTTTGAATAGTTCCAACTGCTGATTTTAATTCTCATCTTAAAACATGTTTGTGCAAAGTAACAGAAACTGCATTCATGGAGTGTTTCACTCACCACTGTCACTCTTCGGAGGGGCACAGCCCATTCTGCGTCTCAGATTGTGAGTTCTGGCTTCCGGAGGCTCAGTCTCAGTTTTAACATTGGTTGCCTTCAAAAACAAACAAACAAAAAAACCCCAAAAAAATAAGGAAAAACCCCTCAGTAACATCCTCAGCTGGAAGACCCTGGTTTGCCACTTGTGTTTGGGAAGGTGCTCACTGCCAGCTGATCTCTGGCCACCTGCCCAAGCACAGAGCGATGGGTTTGGGATCTCCAGCTGGCTCTGGGAGTCCCAACTAAACGTTTTCTAAGGTCCCTTCCAATGCGAACCATTTCATGATTCCCTGGTGTGAGACACAAACACCTCACTGAGGTACTAGGAGGGCTTGAAACTTGTAACCTGCCTCGTTCCAAGAAAAAGGCAGACAGATGAGAGTTGGAGAGAAACTCTGAGCACTTCAATTAAACTCGCAACCATTTGATACTTACACACCACTAAATCTAAACAGACACCTGGAGTTCTCAAAGACTTGTTTCAATTATTTACTAGCAGTTCAGAGAGAAATAATGCAGGGAGCAACATGGAAGATTTGAAAGCAAATCCTACAAAATGCCCATGCCAATAATGATACCAGGATTTGGGTTTGCTTTCAGTGGGGCCCATTAAGAAGCAAAGAACAAGGAACTCGGAGCTTTCACAGATTTTGTACTCCTGAGAATCAGAACATGCTCCAGTCTCTAAAGCAGGGACCTTTGCTAGTACACTGTTGTGGTTTGAGGCTGGTTAAACACCAGGCACTCAGGAAAGAGATCGCTCAAGGGTTCTTGAGTTGAGGTAAAGATTGTGAGAGAAATACTTTAAGGCAAGACAAGGCTTAGTTTAAAACTGTAAGGTAAATTTATTAACAGGATCAGAAGAGGATAATGAGAAGTAAAGAATAAGTCTTTAAAACACCTTTCTCCCTCCCTCCCTCCCCTCTTTCTTTCTTTCTGAATAGGGGGACAAAACGTGGGGGGAGGTTTAGTTCATTTTGTTACCCAAGGTCTTTTATAGCTTCTTCAAGGAGAGGAGGTTTTCTCCTGTTGTACTGTGGGGTCTCTCCCATAGGAGACAGTTAGTTCTCCACGAACTTCTCCTGTGTGACTCTAATTTCATGAGCAGCAGCTTTCCCAACTCTGCTGCACGCGAGTCACTTGTCCATGGAGTGCAGTTCTTTACAGCTCCTTCTGGCAGCCACTCGCTCCAGCGTGCACACTTTGATTCACAGGCGGTCAGTGGGCTCCTGCATCCCTTGCGGACTCCATGGGCTGCAGGGGACAGCCCTGCCTCACCACAGCCCTCACCTCTCGTGGGATCCATGGGCTGCAGGGCACAGCCCTGCCTCACCACAGCCCTCACCACGGCCGCAGAAGGAACTCAGCTTTAACGCCTGGAGCACCTCCTCACTCTCCCTCTCTACCGGCCCTGGTGTTTGCCATGTTGTCTCTCTCATGTGCTCTCACTTCTTTCTCCTCTCTGACCAAAAGAAAAACAAAGAAAAAAGAAAAGGACAAAAAAACCCCTGTTGTCCACAAACACCACTGCCAGCAAGTTCCACCAGTTCAAAGACTTTTGCAGAATTTTCCAGCACTGAAAGGTCTATTTCGTTCAGGTTCTGCGCTGGAGAATCGCTCACCAGGCCTCTGCCACCAGCCAGATGCCTTCTGCTGGCAATGGCAGCTGTGGCAGTGCTGGCGCTGCTCAACGCTTTCCTTCGTGTGGGCACCAGGAAGGAGAAGCTGCCGCCACCAGCTCTGCTCTTCTGCCCGCAGCGTGGCTGGCCCTGGCCCTGGCCCTGGCCACACAAGCAGAATTTGCCGCAGGCTGTGCCTCGCTGCGGCGGGCATGGCCACGAACACCGCGCCACATCGCACTCTCACGTGTCCTGTCCCGGTCCCACCGCCGCTTTCCCCTAGAGGTGGCCAGGCTGGTAAGGCTGGCCATGGGCAGCACCGAGATGGCCGCGGGAAGCACCGAGATGGCCACGGGGCAGTGCTGAGATTGCTGCCGTTGCGCATGGCCCATGTCTCACTGCCCTGGGTCCCACTGTCATTTCTCTCCTCCTTTGTTTTAATTTGCTTCTTAAATATGTTATCACAGAGGCGTTACCAACTTCTCTAATTGGCCCAGCAGCATGTCTATCTTCAGGGTTAGACAGAGATTGGTTCTGTTGGACACGGTGGAAGCTTTTAGCAGTTTCTCACAGAAGCCACCTCTGCGGCTTTTTCTGCAACTGAAACTAGAATGTGCAAAACCAACACATACATCATGGAACTTCCAACACAGAATAATATTCTTCCATTTAATTCTTTCGTTTCTCCCCTAAAGTTTGGAGATGGTGTGAGAACAATTCTCAAACCACTCAGTGTTACGAGAGGTTTCTCCAACACTGTACTTTCCAAGGAAATGAGGTCATGCAACAAGTCAGTCACTCTCAGCCACTCTCTGAAGCCCAAAAGATGGGATGCGTGGCCCAGGTCAAAAGCAGGTCTGGACACAGTCTCAAGCACTCCAAGGGGTGGGACTGTTGTTCAGTCTGGGGTTTTTCATAGGCTTTGGTTGTTTGATCTGCATTTTTACAGAGCTGGTTTTGAGATTATTTCCTGATCACTTTTCGTGTTCTCTTTGCCCAAACATCTTCATCGACCAGGCAGAGGTCCCATTGCTTAAGATACACACCAGCAGAAGATGTTCACTGTGTGCAGCAGCTCTGCCTCAGAGCCAGCGTGCACTGAGTCTCAAGTGCAGGGACAGACCCCCAAGTTGTGCATCTTCAGCTCCTCTGAGCTGTGCCTCTATTTTGGGCTTCAGCTGAATCTTCACAAGAGCAGCTCCTGGTTTGGCCTGAGCCTTTTATCACATCAAGTCATCTCACTTTAACCTCCCCAACGTTGCTGTGGTCTTTCACACTGTTCTAGATCAAGCACCTAAAGCCTTTGCATTTCAAAACCAGCCTAGACAGTCATTGCCCTTTTCCTTTCTCATTATGAACATTTTCTCCTGACTGTTTGCTCACCAGGTAGGAAACGGCAAGGTAAAACTGTGTGTGTTTCACAACTGAAAACGAATGTTTATCCTACAGCCCATACTAACTTACAGGACTTCCCTGTGGTTCACATCTTCTAAATGTTTATGGTCAGCCTTTGAAAAGCAGGAAACATCAAACTGGCAAACATGAGAATGAATTTAAGATTCGCAGTTTAAGACACTGACCTCGTATACCTCATTAGAGCACAATATTTGAGACGTGAACCAAACATTACTCTTTTGCAACCAGGTCAGTGCAAATGCCAACTGCTTGGAGCTTCGATGTTGAATAAAATGGATTTAATCACCTTCTCTGACTGCACTGACATGGAACAGCAAAGTTCACATTAACAAATCTTAACTTTGGGAAATTACTGTCTTAAAACACTACAGCTCCTAGCTAAGCCAGCCAATCCATGTTGCTCAATTCAGCCTTAGCACTGTGTGTTCCAGTTATGTTCTTAATTAAGGATTTTCTTTCCACAAAAATGAAGCGTACAACACCAGTGGTGCTTGGGGCAAGAGCTGAGAGGCTAGCCTTGCCTTTTGGCTAAGGATGAGCATTTGGTTTCCCCCAAAATGACAAAAATGTGTCCCCTTTGTCTGTGCCATCTGACACTACCACCAGAGAAACAGCTGGAATTTTAGTGTATATTTGTCCTGCTGCTAATTCTTAAGGGGTCCATGAAAACAAGTATCCTTCAACCACAGGCAGATACTTCAAATGGAAAGTTTCAGCCCAAATTACTGAAGTTTGTTCAGAATTATAAATCCACTTGTAACCAAGTATTTGAGTGGAAATGCTTTAGAAACCCTTAATTGTAACTCATTAACTAAGCATAATTACAGGCAGAATTTGCAACAGCTAAGCTGTACTATTGGTACTAATAAAGACCAAGACCAGAACAATGGGAGTTAATAAGAGTCTGAAACAAACTGTGACCTTCCTAACTCATGATGTCACCACTAATCAGACCCTCTCCTGGGAATATCCTCCCCTACCCTTCATCTGCTCAAACAAAAGAAATAGGAACTCTCTGGAGATAGGATCATCAGGCTGGAAAGGCTGGAGCCAAAGTGTTACTGTTTTCCAGCAACAAAGGAGACACATGATCTACTAAAATATGTCTTCACAGAAGATACTGAGATATAACCAGTACATGTCATGCTTATTCCAAATAAATACTGTTCCATAAGAACATGTAAGATTGTACAAAACTACACTGACTTGATGTTATATATTTTTCCCTTGTATTGCATGAGTAAATTAACACAAATCGATAGAATTCAAGAGTAAAAAATGAAACACAACAATGCTGATGTTATAACCAAAATCTTCCCTGCACTAACAGCCGGCTTCAGCTCATGGGAGATGTACAGAAACCTCACAGCACATTTAGGGAATAAGTGCTGCTCAGAGAAACAACAGATCAAAGCTGCTTCATTTCCAGAATTTGCCACCTGTATTTTAATCTAAGAGCCCCACAGTATCCACAAGCACGCTGAAAGCATAATCTGACTGTACACACTCAGAACAGCTTCCACAGCAGAGCCTCCCAGAACTCCGAACCTCAGTAACACACTTGTTAAAGTATCAGACAATTCTTACCCATGACTTAAGATTGATGCATTTTTAAGTGTTCAGGTACTCCTGACAAAAGTAAGCAGCTGTTCCTAGGCACACACAGGCAGGGCCCTGCTCAGGGTGCCCCTCTCAGTTCACCTCAGGCGTCAGGCACGTGGTGCGGCGGGCGGGTGGGCACCGACTCTGAACCTCAGTAACACACTTGTTAAAGTATCAGACAATTCCTACCCGTTCTTTATGACTGACGCATTTGTAAGTGTTCAGGTACCCCTGACAAAGCACACCCAGGCAGTGCCCTGCTCAGGGTGCCCTGTGCCCCTCTCAGCTCACCTCGGGCGTCAGGCGCTTGGCGCGGCGGGCGGGCGGGCAGCTCTCGGACGGCGGCACCGACTGCCTCTGGGGGATGTCGTGGGGCTTGTACTCCTTGTCCTTCGTGTCACTGCTCAGCTCTGGCTTCTGCAAGCACTGAAGAGACACCATTGGATTACTTCAGTTCTGCCTCCACTTGCAATACAAACTGTGTGGAACAATTTCCTGGCTCATGGAAAGAACATAGACAGGGCCCTAATAATTCCTGTGCTGAGTAAACAAACAGCGTGTATGACCACGGTAACATTGCCTATCTGAACAAGGCACAAAATCACTTTTTCCTATCAGTTTAATGACTGCAATAGCCATAATAAAGGATCTTAAATAAAACTGAAGTCATCTTTTAAGTGTTAATGAGCATTAAACATTTCTCTGTGTGGAATACCAAGCCCAACTCTTCTGGCAGATGGAGTCTTTGCAGACTGGGTCACCAGCACTCTGGAACTGCTGAAGTGTCCTAAGGTTGAGTGGCTGTGATGCCAACATACAGAGCAACATAAAAGTAAATTACAACCTATCAAACATCCCTGTCCTAACTGAAATACAGCTCTGTACTACAAACAGTACAGGAGCTCCCTTCTTTCCATGTTTTGGAGAGGACAACTGCTGCATGAATTAAGGGCAGAAGGGAAAAGATGCAAGAACAGTTTTAGTTCTTTCAAGCTGCTGAATGAACACATTTAATTGCTGAAAACTGTGCATACCTCTGGCAAGAAACAGAATAATTAATGACACTTCCCCGTTTGTCAAGCCACACAACACTCAGTAACAGCAGACAAAATGTAACAGTTTTTAATGAGTAAACAACAAATCCTACAGAAAGAAAAAATCTCATGTTGCCAGAAAGTAATTCATGAAATTGCTGGATCCACATTTCCCCAGTTCTGTTAGTCTGTTCCCATTGCAAGCATTTTCTCAGCAAGAGAGAGCAGTAAAGGACACAGAGAACCACTGCAGTGGTGTGAGGATGATGGTGCTCTATGTACAGCACAGAAAACAGACTTTCAGAAATAAATGACGGCCAGAAGGGGGGAGGGGAAGGAGGAAAAAGTGTTACTTTAGAAGACACGTCTATGCTGAAAGAATGGTGTATTTAACAAAAAACAGTATCAGTCAAGGGCAGCAGGATGCCATTAACCATCGCCCACAGACGGTCCACAGCACAGATCAAAGAAAGCTCCAGAACTGCTGTTTGCTTTCAGACTGCCTTCAGTCTTAGACTTTGTAAACTCGAGACTTATACTCTGAAAGCAAATGGCTGACTTAATTTCAGCATTAAATACACACCACCACTCAACTCTGCAGAGCTCATGCACATGAGCAATGAGTCCTGGCTGATGCTCAAAGGTTGGGTCTGCAGCCCTACAGCAGCTGCCTCTCCACAAGAGCCTGGTCTCTTAAAGCTCCCACTGGCACAAGAATCACAGCATCACAGAAGGGTTTGGGTTGGAAGGGCCTTAAAGATCACCTTGTTCTAAGGCCCTGCCATGGGCAGGGACACCTTCCACTAGACAAGGCTGAGACCCATCCAATCCTGCCTTAAATGTTTCCATGGATGAGGCATCTACCAAAGATGAAAGATGATGTGACATCAACATCAGTGGAAGAAAGCAAAAAATAACTTTCTCAGAATAGAAAATGGACAAGCAGAAAGAGCAAATAAGTAGGGAAAGGCTGAAAATCAGAGAACAGAAAAGACCTTGTATAAAATCTGGGTCCTTAAATCATTTCCTCATGTGAAACTCAAAATTATCAAGAAAAAAAAAGGAGTTTCTACTGCTTCTGATAATAGAGGACATATGATCCTTGAAAACAAAGATCTAAAAGGCAAACAGCTTTTCCTAAACCAAAGTGTAAGGAAACCTTGAAAACCAACGGGTTGTGCCTCACTTCAGAGCAGTGCCCAAACAAACAAAACCCAAACCAAAACAACAAACAAACAAAAAAAATCCCCAACCAAAAACCATAACACAAAACAAACAAAAAACCAACAAAACATCCCCACAAAACCAAATAAAATCAAAAACCCCCCAATAACAAACCCCCCCCCCAACAAAACAACCCCCCCCCAAATCCCACTAAAAAGAGCACTCACTGTTCTTGAAAAACACCAGAAGACATTTCCTAAATAATGAGGTTTCACCAACTATTTAAGCACAAACATTTCCCAGTGCCTCTGTTACCCGAGGCAAAGGCAGTGGATTGGAATGGCTGTTAATTCACAATTTCAGCTGTACCAGGAGAACACCTGGAATCGTTAAGTTCTATGGATGAAAATTCCTCTGTACCTCCTTTACTCCTACACTGACCTGATCAACTGTCTTCAACCAAGGACACAGCTGCCACCTCCCCAGCCCTTCCCTCTTCCCAACCAGCCTTTGGCAAGGTTGAGCTTCTATCAACCATTCACCAGAAGCTCATCCCACACACTGTGATCATGACCTCGTTCTGTTCCAAGAAGATGGTTGCACACATGATCCTTGAACCCTCAGTGGTGGCAGAGAGCAAGTTAAAACCCATCAGCTGAAGCCACAAAGCAGCAGCTCCTTTAGCAGACAAAGGACAAAGCAGGAATGGTCACAAGGCCTTCAGGAAGTCAAAAGACTGGGGTGGGGAAGGAATACAATTAATCTCCTCCAGGTTTAGACATTTATTAGTAATCAAATTAGCAGTAATTTACACAAAAGCCAATCAGTCAGGCTCCCTGTACTGGTTTATCTCTACTACACGTCCATGGAGGGTAACACCCACCAAACTCCAGAGGTGCTCATTTTTCTCCAGGAACAATGAAGGGTGCCAGAGAACTGTCTTACACTGAAACATCTTTATCAGAAGCAGAGACATATAAATCTTTGGAAATATGAATCCCACTAAGGCCACTAAAGCCTTAGTTTGGAAAAGAGACCAGATCCACAATTACTGAGTTAGCTGGATTCACTGAAAAACCAAAGTGAGACCACTTCAAGCCCCCCAAAACGTAGCTGCACTTTACATCATGAAACATCTGGGCAATGCACTAGAGAAGATGGACTGACAGAACACTCTGGAGACCTCAGCTGATGCAGGGGACACTTTTCCCTCTGGGCATACAGTGTGACTCTCTGGATGACACACAGTTACTACAGCTGGGAATGAGAGGTTCAGGTGGGTAAGAACCAGCACCAACAGGTTCACTGCAACTGCTCTGGAGACAAACACCCGAGGCCTGTCTAGTCCAATTTCAAGATAAGAAGAAAATAAATACCCCCTGTGGAGAGCTGCTTTGGGTATTAGAAACTCACTGGTTTAAGGAATTTCTGCTGTTGGACTGAACATGAGCTTTAATAAAAACATGCTATTCCCCTCTGAACAGCTCCAGAGAGTTTCACTATTCCAGTATGTAGACAGAAATATCTCCAGCTGGAATATCTGTCAAAATAACTCCTGAAGCCAGTTTAACATGTATTGAAGCCACACAAACAGTTAATGCTATACACAGATCTAGATGAGATTAAAGTTATGGCACAGCCATTAGTGGAAACTACATAATTTCATATTTTTGGCTTTAGCAGGAAAAAAGGCAATGAATATTTCAAGTACTACCAAATAAAGAAAAAAAAAATATCAAAAAGACTCAGTGAATGCAAGCACTAATCTTGTCTGGATGATCACCAGAGCTGCATGAAGAGCTTCTCTCAACAGGCTGTTGAAGGAGGAAGCACATCTCCAACTGACAGCTGTCACACTGAACAGCTACAGCTTCTCCAAAAACACAGCTCAGGTGCTTAGATTCCCAGGAAAACACTGAACAGACACACAGTAATGGACACCTACACAAGAAGCAGCTGGGTAAGCACTACTTAATAAGAACATGTGACAGGAAGCCAAAAAGAATCTCATTTCACATGATACTCAAAAAATGTCAAACAAACTCACTTGAAAGACAACACTGTCAGGGAAAAAAAAATCAAATTCAAGTCAAAAGCGAGCTAAATCCAACATGTTTCTGGGAATTCTCTCAGGTCATTCAAAAATCCATGTCTGCCACATATAGGAGGGGAATATTTTAATTGCCTGGGGAAGGGAGGAGCTAAAAAAAATAAGTTAACCTTAGGTGCATCACTTGTCTAGAACTGCCTCCACATTGGTTTGAACAGATGTCAAGTGCCCATTGCAAGACAGAGCTTGAAAAGTCATTTAAAAAGAAGCAAGTCCTCATCTAAGGAGGTTTTTCCTCTTCTAAAAGGGTTTAATACTGAGCAAACCATGAAGTGAGTATTAACTGTGTGACAGATGCTCTCAGGAAATTTCCATTTCCAGGATACTATGGTACCACACTCACTGTTTTACAACTTTTAATTAGCTCTTTCCCTGTGCAATGGCACCTCAGAAATATGGCAGCAAACACAGGTATAACAAACACAGATGCTCAAAAAAACTCCAAAGACAAATCACAGTTTTCAGACCTAATACAAATGCTGAGTTTTCAATTAAATGCCTTTAGAAAATAGTGCTGCTTTCCATTACTTAACATGGATGCTTGAGGGAAGCCAAAATATTTTCGATCCTTAGCATGAAGATTTTTATCTTCAACTCTATTTTGTTCTTATCCTGTTTGCAAAAGACTCCTTTTTCTGAAGGTTCAGCACAATTTAGTTGTTCTTCACTGAGAAGTGATTGTCACTGCCTAAATAAAAAGTCTAATTCTAACCTCTCTGGACTTACATCAAATCCCTCCCTCATTTTGGTAGCTCTGTGTAAAGGCCTATGTTGATTTCTGTACACAGAGATATGCCTGTAACAGGATTAGGGCATTTATTGCTTAAAAAAGGTCAGCACTCCTGTCTTTGAAAGATCATCATGGAAAGAGCATTTCAAAGAAATAAAAATGGATGTTGGCAACTGCAACCAAGTTTGGTTTTCCAAATAAATGACTGCTGCTCTAAAAGAACAGACCTATTCCTCATTAGAGAGTATGTGGCCTCCACTCTCAATCAACCCTGAATTTTGGTTTAATGGCCAAATCAAAGATTGATGACTAGGAAGGATGAAGATTTAAGCTTGGACAAAAATCCCAAGTCATGCTGTTAACATCACTACAGGAGCCAGGAAGCTTTCTGCAACTTGTCCCTCTTAGTGAACGTGCCACAACACTGCCATGGCTTGGCACAGTCCCTTAGTCACTCTAGACATGTGACACAGACCCACAGCACTTGTTGTGGCAGAGAGATGGACCTGGAATGTTCCATGAACACAGCAGTACTTGGCATTACAGAAATCATTACAGGAAGTCTGAATGTCCCTTATCACGAGGCTTCTGTAAACTGCAGAGAGAAAATACCAACAGATACTGTTCAAAGCAGGAGCCAGAGGTCACCTGGAGGACTAATGCCCAAAACTTCACTTCTAATGAAAAGCTTGCCCATGGCTTTCTGAACTGCTGAACACGGCATCTGGTCACCTGCATGACACCAAGCTTCACAAACATTCCAGAAATCAAAAGAACCCTCCCAGAGTGGCTGCTGCATTAACAGAACTGCAGCTGGTTTCAGCACAGCTTACCAAGAGACTCGCTCCCGACTGGAACAGGTTGTAGGGGTAGAGGATTCGCTCGTAGTGTGCTCGGATGTGCGAGCCCACGGCTTTGCCAGGAGCAAAGCCCATCCTCGTGGCTATTTTGGTCCATTTTCTCTCCTTGCAAACTACATCAAATCCTCCTTGTTCTGCAACTAGCTAAAAAGTGAAAATAAAATCGTCACATATTTAATGGTAAAATTACCAGTGTTTGAGAAAAAAGGCAGGACAATGTCCCAATTGACATTTTAAACCACAAAAATATAGATTAAAAAACCCCACACAACATCGAAGTTGTTTTAAGGCACTAACTGGCATATATAACACATAACCTATTCAGGAATTACAAACTTGTTGAATAACTTTACAAGCAAGTCAGCACCTGTGTTCCATGCTCAGCCTACTCTGAGAATTTATCTGGCTGCAATTTGTCACTTTGTATCCCAACACAACTTTCTAGCACAAGACACTCAGTTCTTTTCACTGGAACAAATGCTTTAAAATAAGCTCAAAAATTCCTAATAAAAACTACCCTAAACATAAAGAGAAAGAACATATCCTTTGGGTCAGAGAATTCCATCTCTTACTATCAGTATACATGAACTTCTCCACAAGTTTAACAACTTTCATCCTAAAAGCAATTAGATTTTTTCCCTTCCATATTTCTAACGGAATAATTTTTTCTCTCTCTTTAGTCATTGTTCAGGAACTTTCTCCAATCAAGCTGAAGTTTATTCTTGACCAGTTTATACCCAAATTCAATTTTAAAGAAGAGATATAAATTTAAGGTGATCTCCTAGCTCACAGGAAAACCTTCATGATAATGTATTACTTACTGTCTTCCCCTGATAATGTATTCTTACTTACTGTCTCATTAGCCATGTTAGCTTAAACAAAGGAATACTTTTTCCAGCTTAGATATACCCCAAAACCTCTCCTGACCAGCTGTGATACCATCCCAGGAACTGAGGTAACACAGCAGCTGTTCAGGATGACTTTTTCCATAATGGTCTTACTCTGTTAAGCTGAAATAAATCCAAGATCTTCCTCTCCACATGTGGAATTTTCAGTGTGCATCCTTGAAGCTCCCAAAACTTTGCAATCTGGTCCAGAAAATTCAGCTTTACACGAGTTTGGGCCTGAAACCAACCAAGCAAACAAGTGAACTGCATGCTAAAAGCAGATGTAGGTTTTGTACCCCAAGGTTTACAGCACTGCAGCCTCAGCTGCCTGCACAGTCTTGCCCTCTGCAAGACTCATTTTGCATTCTTCCCTCTCATCGTCTGAAGAAAAATAAATTCCATGCAGATACCATTGGTGATATCTGCATCTTTCCTTGAGTCACTTTTTGTTACCTCGTACTGCACTGACAAATGTACTTTCTGAGAACAGCCAAACAATACGTTGTTATTGCTTAAAACTCTCTAAACCAGCTGCATTGTCAGGATTTATTGCATTTATTACATTAATTACTGCAACAGTTTGTTACAATTTGGTTTCTTTGCAATAAACCAAAAATAAATCAGTATTAAAAAAAATACTTTTTAAAGTTTTTTTCCTGTTATCCCTTCTCACTCCCAACTGTATTTGTTTCAGTTTTAAGGATACAAATGGGTCAGGGCAGGGAAAGCCTGGCTGGTTGCACAGCAATTACCACAGTAAGAGCACTGCACTGCTGCTATGTAAAAGCAGTAATTTAACTTTTGACACATTTTAGTTTCAGCACATTTTCTATTCTTAAGGTAAAAACTGGCCATGTCTCTACAGATTAGCTTGTCTGCAAACTCCAGGGAGCTCTGAACAGCTGGTGGTCACACAAATCCCTCTCTTAGCATTCCAAGGCAGCATCTGAGCCCTTCCCCAGCACCTCACATGACCACATCAGGGCTTCAAAAACCGAGAATCAGGAGAATAATCAGGCACAGAGTCACCATCATTACAAATGGTACCAGCACTGAGCCAACGAGGACTCCTCACACTCCCCTTTAGTCCCAATTCATTGAAGCAGCGAATGAAAGTGCTTGTGAACAGCAAATTTCCACAAACTGAATCCAGATTTTGCAATTGTTTCTTCCAAAAGGCTGGCTATTTTTAAAGCACTCCAAGTGTTTCATCTCTTTTCCTATTGAAAGACGCTGTGTGAGCGCAAAACACAGACACAGATCTATTGCCCTGGACACTTTAACTACTTAGAAGCACCTGTGTGCAAAAGGCCTAAATTATGTTCCTTTAATGAGTATTAACATTACTTTTATGCCTGGAATATTTCTAACTAGGTTCTGAAACAGACGAATTTGCATGCTAATTAAAAATTGCTGTTTGAGGTCCAGAGTGCTGTCAGCTCACGGCCAACCCTGGCAAACATCACCTCCCAAAAACACACTGACACATTTAGGAGCAGAAGTAATGCTCAGCTTTCCAGTTTACCTCCAGTTCATTGAGCCTCTGGATCCTCGGTGTGAAGTGAAGCTTGTCGACATCGCACGCGAACGGAGGCTGCCAGTCCTGGAAAACAGAAGGGTTCCATCAAAACATCAGGCAAAGGAAGTTTCTGTGACAGTCAAAAGCCAGGTGAGCCCAAAGCATGAAGCGGCCCCTGCAGTCTCCAGAGCCTCCTCGGCCCCAGCAGCAGACGGAACTCGGCGTGGTGGGGGCTCCTCGACCTGCCCGGGAGCCAGGGCTGCGCTGGGACCCAAATCCCCTCAGGGGAACAAGGCCAGAGAGCAGGAACGGTGAGACATGGAGAGAGGGGCATTGTCCACCCCCTGGAATACTTCACTGTGCCTCAGAAATAGAGAATGGAACCACAAAATCAATTACTTTTTGGAAGTGAAGACCTGTTCTGCATTGTAAGCCTCCACAGAATCATGGAATCATTAGGGTTAGAAATGCCCTTGAAGATCACAGAGTCCAACTTTTAACCCACCACCACCATGACCACATTCACCACTAACCCACGTCCCCAAGTGCCACATCCACACATCTTTTGAACTCTTCCAGGGATGGGGACTCCACCACTGCCCTGGGCAACCTGTGCCAATGCCTGACAAATTCCTTGGCTGCAAACATTCAGGAAGAGCTGGAATATGACCAATTAAAAAAAAGATTATTATTACTTTGATAAAATACCTGCAACTGAAATATTATTTATGAACACAACTATAAAGCTGTTTTATCTTTTAGATCTGACATCTACTGCACATGCTTGGTTTGGCAATACACAACTTCACAAAATCAAATCAGATTTGATCCAAACTTGACAGGAATTTCTTATATATAAAGTTATCTTATTATCACTAATTACAGAATGAAGTTAATGCACAAGTGAGCTACTTACATTGGAGTAAGACAGAGCTTTGCACCAGGAAAAAGAAAAACTTTCCTCAACATTGGGGGAGTGAGGTAACTGAAGTAAGACCAGCATCATAAACACAGTATTTTTTATTTTAGATTCACAGAGAATATGAAAAGTAGTGTTAAAAACAACCATAAATGGTTTCCAAAGTAATTACCTTACAAACAAACAAGGAGCAAGAGTCACCGAGAGGGTGGAGAAGATGAAGAGCAAAGAGGGCCACCAAACCATACATTTTACCAAGCCTGCACTGACTAATCCAGACCTCAGCATCGGTAATAGAAGTTTTCTGGTCCTGGAAGGCACTTGCAGCACACCACAACTTGACAAGGCCAGTTGAAATTAACATTTGAATTGGAAATTAAGACAATGGTAGGGAGTCAGGATGACAAATTATCCAGAGGACACTCAATCCTCAACCAGTGGGACACATTTCTTGATTGTTTTCTTGCTTTTAACGACAAGACTGTCTGGTGCCTGTGACATGTTCTTGAGAAACTCGATAACACTAACCCTTCTTTTACTGCCTATTTTCTATGCCAGAAAACCAAATGCAATGAAACCATCAAGTCTGAGGAAGAGAACTGACATTCTTTTCTAATATCCTTTTGTCAGATGAATCATTTGGGGCCCTCAAGCTGTAAGATGAGAAGCACAACTGGGAACAGTTGGGCAGGATTTGAAGCATTGTACTTCAACAGGACAAATCTGACTCTCAAGCTGAACCAACTGGTCACGTCATTAGTCACAACTCTGGAGTCTGCTCTGTACCAAAGTGAAGGAGATGGGAGACAGGCACTGAGAGCAGGAGGGGACACAGTGGTGGTGACACACAGGACCCTTGAGACACACTGGGGACTGCATTGAACTGCCCAAGGGAGAACCGTAGGGAGCTTTGCTTAGGCTGAGAGTAAACGAAATCAAGAGCAGCTGTGCTGCCTCACTGCTTTGCTAAGCAATAAGCCAAGGCTGCCCCTGGGTGGATTGTGCATTACCCCACACCAGATCCTCTAATAAGGCTCTGCAGAGGACAAGAACCAGGAATAAGATGAACAGGGGCAGGAATTCAGCTCATGTAGGCAATGACACCACCTCTCAAACTGTCACCAGTCCAGGCCGCGCTTCAGGGCCACCACTTGCAGTTACTGCACTGGCAGCACGTCAGGGAAGCCAAGGAAGGGAGGGGACAGCACAGGAGACTCTTCTGGTCGGGCCACATGTCTGCTGGCACAGGCTGCTGCTCTGGGCAGAGCCCAGAGGAAAGCCTGCATGCCACTAGGCACAACAGGAGGAACAGGTCCCCACCTGCTCCTACAGGCTCTGGCTCATGCTCAGACTAAAGAAATCCAGCTCCAAGGGTGCCTAAGGCAGACACAAACTCAATCCATGTCAGACAGCACAGAGCAGGCTAGTCCCCTCTGCTTACAGAAGCAAATGGGGAAGTTTATGTGCATGGTCTTACAGAAAAGAAACACCTCGTTCACAGCATGGCACCCAAAACATCCTGCTCCAGAAATAGCTGATTATCTCCATGATCTCCATGTGTCTGTTTATTACTGCCTGGTGCATGTTTGGGGACAGTCTTTCCTGTTTGGCCAAAGACACCAGCTCTGGCAAAGCACCAGTCACCTGCTGTGTTGGAAGAGTAACATGAGTCCAGACAACACAAGCTGCCACAACAGGCATTTCCTACACCTGCAGTTTTAAAGTTTACCAATGACTGAATGACCAACACACACCCAGGACACCCTGATGGCACGTCAGCTGTTTCTCAAAGATAAGCTTTGGGAACTCCGTTTCTTCAACAGCACTTTCAGGAGGTGACTTTTGAGCTTATCGGGCAGATGGGTTCATCAGCCAGAAACAAACATTTAACAGCCTTAAAACTGTTTCACCTTTAGCAAGGAGAAAGTCATTGCAAGAGCTTCTGCTGGGTGATGGCAAATTGGCTTAATGAGAGGCAACACTGGATTGACTCCAGCTTCTGAGGTTTTTAAGCACGTACCACAGAATATTCTGAGCTGGAAGGGACCACCAAGTCCATCAGGATCACCACGTCCAACTCCTGGCCCTGCACAGACACCCCAACAACCCCACCCGTGCCTGGGAGTGTTGTTCAAACACTGCTTGAACTCAGACAGGCTTGGAGCTGTGACCCTTTCCCTGGGGAGCCTGGTCAGTGCCCCAGCACTCTCTGGTGGAAGAACCTTTTCCTGATATCCAACCTAAATGTCTCCCAGCTCAGCTCCAGCCATTCCCTTGAGTCCTGTCACTTCTCATGAGAGGGAACAGATCCGTGCCTGTCCCTCTGCTGCCTCTCATGAGGATGTTGAAGACCCCAGTGAGGTCTCCCCTCAGTCTCCTCTAGGCTGAACAAATCAAGTGGCCTCAGCTGCCCCTCATGAGGCTTCCCCTCCAGACCCTGCACCATTCTCATGGCCCCCCTTAGGATGCTCTCCAATGGCTTAATGTCTTTTTTAAATTGTGGTGTCCAAAACTGCCCCAAGGACTTGAGGTGAGGCTGCAGTAGTGCAGGTAGAGCTGAGGGAAATGAATGCCATATATATCACATTAGATTATTATAAAACCACTCCTAGAATTACAAACACACTACAGCACATCCACTGAACACAAACTGTGTCAGATGACACTGTTACAGACCCACAGCCATTTACCATCTGGAGAAATGACAGCAGGTATAGCAGACAGTCCATCCTGGCTGTCACTGAGTCACTTTAAAGTCACAAGAAGTTTATTTTGGAGCATCCAAACTACTCAAAGTTGATATAACCAATAAGGATAATATTTATCTTTCTCTATTTCTCAATATGGCAAGTTTCTCCAGTCCTAAACAAGGTACTTTCAACCCTTCTTTAATAAGTGTATTATTTACTCAACAAAAATCTTGGACACATTTTGAAGCACAACTTACCAAGCCAAATGCAATGCTCACTTGCAGGCCCATGAAAAGACATTTGTGTGTGACAGAAATGCCTTTATGCACCTTGGAAAGGCAGCAGCACCACGAGAGGGAGCTTTGTGGTGCAGGATTCATTTGCAAAGCTGCTGAGCCACATGAGGAGCTTTTCTGGGGAAGAGATCAGCCCCCGCCCCCCCAGCTCTCCCCAGGCTCTTTTCCCTAAAGCTCGTGCCTGGGAATCAGTCAAATTTGCCCACTCCATCCAGCTCCTCAAGGGAACTGGCTTGCATTTCCCTGTTTTAAAAAATGAATTTAAAAGTTTTAGAAGTTCAGTTTTAAGTGTCTTCCAACAGCCATGCTGAGCACTAAGATTAAGTACATACAGAAAGCAAGAAAAACACCAATTTCCTAAAAAAATCAGGAGTCCTTACTCCACCAGGACTCTTCATCTGAAATGACTCTATTGTGCTCTGTTGTCCATCCCTGACTGTTATAAGCCTGCAAGGGACAAACAAAATCCTGTGCCCACCTTAGCCTGCACTTGTTATAAACCTGTCATCAAATCCAGGCAAAAATGAGACTGACTTCAAAATTTCAAACTCTTGTATAAACTTTAGGGACAAATCCAGCCGTGCAGAAGACACGCTCTAAGGATCACATTAATATTTCAAGCTGTAATGCAAACTACAAATGGTCAGCAGAATTATTTCTCTGATTTCCATATCCTGGCTCCCAGCTGAGCTGTTCCAGGGATGTCAAGCTTCACAGCACTGCATTTCAGCTGGCAAACCTGCACCTCACCCAAACTCACTAATTAAAATTTAACCACCCCCACCCCTATGAATTCAAGTGAACAAGAAATTACCACTGTCTCTGGTAAGCCGTTCTACAAGTTAGTTGGCTTCAGCTTTTCTTCTTCCCTTATCCTCATGTCCTTTATAACCAAATCCCTTGTCTGCTGGCTGCCAAAGCAGCTATTCCTGAATCCTTCCTGGAAGAAACGCTTCAAGACATTTTTCAATAAACAAATACTTTTTTCCTTCTCTTTACAGAACCAGCTTTCCAGTCCTGCAAATAAAAGGTTTTTTCTTTTTCCTTGGGCTTTTTCCTGAAGTCTTCTCTATTTTTTCAACATCTTTTGAAAACTGCAAGTAGCATTTTACTTGCAGTCTCTCCCATGTCAGACACAAAAAAACCACAGCCCTTTCATTATTTTGCTAGACAGCAGCTCATAGTAAGATCCAAAGGAATATCTTAGCAATTCTTGCCAGAGAAACACATTCATTCATCGAACTGCAGCAATTCCCCCCTTCCCGGGATGCCCACCCTGTGAGCCTGACCTACATTCTTTGTTCCCACATCTGTGATCTTGCCTGGGCAAAGGTGTTCCATGATTGCTGCCTCCGAGAGGCAGGGAGCACACTCCGTGACTCAGGAGGTCCCTTTCAGTCTCCTGGTTTTATGACTACATTAAAAACACACTTGGAGCTCAGATGGCAGAATCCACACAAACCCATTATCACCCGGCAGTGGGTCAGCCACAAAGCTCCTGTCTAACGGGAACTAATCCCTCTGTGACCCTGTTAAAGGCTAACATTAGTTGGGAACTCCAATCATCAGCTAACCCAGTTTGTGGTGAACAGCCCTTGCTTGGTCATTTTGAATGGAGGAGATTTTTCCATCAGAAGCCCTGAATTCCTCCTCGCCAAGAAGGAACCCTGGGTGCACTAACCCACCTTATGCGCAGAACTCTCCAAAAAGAAGCCTGGTGGAGTATTTCTTACTTGAGACAAAATTGGGCTCTGTTATGTATTGCACACTAGCAAGGGAGAACAGACACAACCACAGATCCTTCCCATCCGAGAACCACAGCCAAGGATGAGTGTACAGTGGGAATCACGTCTCTAGATCCCAGTGTTTTGGTGCCAGCTCCACACCTGGATAGAAATAAAGCCTCAGGTAAGCTGGAGATAATTCTCAAGCATCAGGGCCAGCTGCTCCTTGGGACCCAAAGGCAGAGAGAGGACAGAAACTACACACAGGGTTTGAACCTCTGAACACAAGAGGCTCCTCTCCATGGAGTTACCCGCGTGCAGGGAGCAGATCCAACAACACTGTCCCAGCAGCACTGCAGGAACAGCTGGGGATGGATGGGGTGTTGGCACCAGCAAATCCCAGACCCCTGATTCACTTCAGAGCACTCACCAAGACCCTGAAACAGAGCATCCATCAGGACTGGGGCCAGACCTGATGTTTGAGGGCATCAGATCCCAAGAGCTGCTGCCACCTCTCCTCAAGGCACAGGACACCACGGACAGACCTTTCTCTGATCCCCAGTACATTCCCAGAGTGTGTGCCACCGGCACAGACAGTGCACACTGTTCCTGGGGCTGTCCCATCACAGCCCTTGGAGCGAGTCCATGCTGTAACTGTAAATGGCAGCTGTAACTGGCAGCTTTCAAACCTAGATCTCACTCCCAGTGTAACTCGGATTAAGAAAAGACCTGAATTTCACAGCCACTCAGAACAGCTACAGACAACTCCTCCAGCTTCACCCTCGGCTGCCCAGGGCTTCCCTGCAGCTCCCACCATCACTGCCCTGGCTCTCCACAACACCCTCCCTTTCCAGCTGCTCAGATCCACCACCCCAGCTAAAGCACCCACTCCCAGGGAAGACCTTTCACTCAGGCACTCCTGAGAGCAGCAGACTGGAAGATCCCACAAGTTCTTCCACACTTCTAAAAACACTCAACCTGGTCTCCTGGACATGGCCACAGCATTCCCCCACAGCATATCCCAGACACAACCCAGTCACCTGGGCTTGAGAGGAAGCATGTCCTAATGGATACGTGGCATGGCTTGCTTCCATCCACTGGCAGTTTTGGTTTCAACACTAGGCAAGGGAGCTGTGTTTAGTTTTAAACTCCCTTTTCAGCTATCAGCTAACTGACTATCTTTAGTCAAAATAAAAACTACACAAGTTCTATCTGTGTTATTCTTGCCCCATATGGAAAGTTCCAGACTAAGTTGTTTCATCTTAAACATTCAATGAGCTGAACAGTGTGTGTTGAAAATCCCTCACTGAAAGAGACTGAGGCGAGGAGAGGAAACTCTCACTGTCTTTTAAGCTCACCCCTGTTTCAGTGTTTCTGAGGAGAAGAAACCACCCCATCATGACCACAACAGCACTGTGCATGGCCACTGCCATTAGTAAAACGAATAATAAACTAATTCTTCTTTTGCATATTTTCATGCTAATTAAAGACCAGTAAATAACCTGCTCTGAATTTACCTAATTCCACAACATGACCCATGTGACGAACGTGACAAGTTCTTCATTTAAAGCAAACACTTCCTAATGAACTTTGGTGGCTGATCTATTTTTCTTCACATGAATTGACAGCAGGGGAACAGGAACCTCAGCACTAAAATATCTCTTCCCCTCCCAAAACCCCATTCATTCTTGATCCCAAAGCTCCCCAGAGTGGCAGATCCACCACCATCCTTCATTGTCCCCTTCCACCTGATCCTCTCTCCGTCAGAAATGCTGTTTCCTGACTCACCTGAGCCTGGCCCCTGCTCAGCAGGACCAGCAGCTCAGGCTTGGCTCGCCAGCACTGACAGATACTGCAGCACCCCTGGTTTCTCCCACTGAAGCTCACTTACGTGTTGTAATTGAGTTACCTCTGTGTTTTCTTTTTGATAAAATCAACTGACTGAGCCTCTGTGTATTATCAAATCTGAAGGATCGTCACCATCAGCTTCCTGTTTCAGACGAAGTATCGCAATTCTCTGCATTAATTCCTGTTTTAGTGGTGGTTTGTTTTACGGCTCCAGGACCACATTGCCAGAACCCTCAGCCAAGCTGCTCCAAAACGGAATTGGTTTTTTGTTTTTTCTTTTTCTCCATAAAAATGAAATAAATCAAGCAACCAGTTGAGTGAGAAGCCTGAACAGACCTTAAGAGGTTTAAACAACATTTAAGTCAATGTTGCTTCTCAAAACATGTCCCTGGAGGAGCAGCTCCAGTTCTCCCAAGCCCTGAGCCTTTAGGTTGCACCACTCAAGCTCTGCTAAGGTTAAATATTTCAAAATTCATTATTTCATGTGCAGAACTTTTCTGATGCTTCTCTGTACCCTCTCCAGTTTCAAATCTTTTTTAAATTGTCCAACAAGTACAGGATCCTGAATGCAGAATTTTCTACTCTTGTGCTGCCACAGAGGTAAAATCCCCCTATTTATCACCAAGTAACTCCAGAGCTGCATTCACTGGCTTATCCAGAGCTCCCATTCCACCACCACACTGCTTTCCACAAGGATCCACAGTTATTTTTCTACACTCCTTCCTCCTCCAAGATGCTCTGTGCTCCTTTGTTACCAAGGTAAACCCTCTCCCTGAGTCCTACTTAAGTGATTCCTGTTTCATAACATCCATTGTTTATTGGGCAACTGGGATCCCTCTAATGCAACAAGCCACCACCATAACTACTCCATTTGGAATCATGACTTCTGTTCTTCTAGACTTGTAATGAAAATTACACACTCTTGGCTTGAGGTTGTGAGACACCATTAGAACGGGACCCTTCATTACAAACACTCATTAATAGTTGAAATAATTTGTGACTTGCTGTATTAATTTTGCACAGCAGTAATTTCTGTAGTTAGAATACTGAACACACTTAATTTCTAGATCTCAGACAATGACAATGCAACTGACTTAACCAAATACATGGTCTCATGGAAAAAAGTAAAATTAATGACCACACCACTGTTCATACAATTGTATTCCATACTGTCACCTTTCCAGTTCCTATCCAGGACTATTCCAGTCACTCTTCCACTCTGGAGCTAGAGGGGGTGAACTCTTGCACCCATAAAGAACTTAAACTATTAAGGAAATTAATTCTCCCTGTCCTCAAGTTCACCAGTATTCCAGGATTTACAGAAAATTGACAGTCAATAATTTTGGTAACTCCAGTGTCAATTCCTTCTAAATTCCAGCTCTGCTAATCCAGATTTTCTAATCTTTAAGTGCTTGATTTAAGTTACTTGGAAGCCTTAACAGTACTTCTCCATATTCACATTATTTAGAGCATTGAAATTTAGCCTGGGTGTTCTCAATTTTCATGCTTGGCCTTGGGAAAGTTGTGATGTTTCTAGTACATTGTACGATATTGTGTATTTTGAAGTGAATTTATATGATAAGTAAGGCTTAAGTAATCATTATTTGTTATTTCTTCACAGCAGCAAAGCAACGATGCAATGAAGTGAAGGAAGAGTCTATCTTCAAGAAAGGCTTGGCACATTTGATACCATTCCTGTTCCACATGTTACTGCTAATTCTTAAAGCTAAGCTTCACATTTCTTAGACTGTTTGCTTCCATTAATTACTATTAACTACCAACTTTGAGGAACAACTCCATTCTCAAGCAATTCTTCATCTGATCCTGTAAATGCCCCCAACAATTTGCAGAGCTATCACAAGCTTCTAGAATGTAAGGCCACCACTTGACATGCTAAGTTTAGGAGTAAACTTAGTTTATTACAAACTACCAGATACTGTTTAAATAAAGAAATCCTAATAAACGATGGGTTTGGTTCACAGAAGAAAACTCTAACTACAAAATGGCACATGATGGACTGCAAGCAAGTTGTACCCCACCCACTCTCCTGCACCCAGCTGCCCCTTCCCCCTCAGATCCGCGACAGACCCAAATTTAAATCTCTATTTTATGCAGCTCATTAACTACCAGGAACAACCACCATCCAAGCACTTAGCTGCCAATGGGACTCTCCACCCATGCTCCACATTGCTGACAAGAAGCCACAGAGAACAGTGCTGTGAGCTGGTTATTGCTGTACCCTCCACCAGTCACTGCAGCATCTCAGAATCCCCAAATAAGAGCAAAACTCAGTCATTGGTGATGGCTGGAACAAACTGAACTGCAAGGAAGAGGAAGAAAACTCCTTTTGACTGCTCAACTGGAAACTGCCATGCAGAAATTGCACCTCCTGTTATATTCCTGGATGTTCTTTCATCTTGTGAACATGTGGTCACCCAGAATCCTGTCTTCCACGCATATGCCTTCTGTACATCAGCTACCTCGATACCCCCTCACCAAACAGGTCACTGTCCTCCAAAGCTGCCACACAAGAAGCCACCGCAGATGTGGTTTTCTCTGGTCCAACTACGTGCCCAGCTAATGCCAGCAAAAAGGGACCAGAGAAGGCCCTGCTGGTGGTCCCTCAGAGCCCAGGGAGCTCTCCTGTGCATGCTCCAGTGCTGGAGCATCCAAGCAGCTCTAGAGGAAAGGCTTGTCTGAGCAAATGGGGGAGCTTCAGCTGGGCACCACCGGTCTCACACAACATTATTCCATATTGCACCTCAGATACAGAAACACAAATTCATCTGCTGATAACTGCACAGCAGAGTCTAGGCTAAAATAATGCCAGCTCAACCATCTAATTTTGAATTCCTCTCTCGGCACAGATCCTGACAGCTCGTGGTGCTGCCTACCTGCTCCCCGGCACGTAACCAGACTGCGCACACTGGTGAGAGATTCCCTCGGATGCAGGAAGATTCCAAACCTCAGCCGTCACCAAACAAGGCATCCAGTTGGAACACACACACTGTTTGTGCAAAGGGCACTACAGTCTTTAGCTCATGGCATTACAGACCCCTCGATTACACCAAAAAGAACAATAACTGAATATTCACTGCGGCTCCTGATCGCAGGAGGAAGGCCAGGAACTACGTCAACTTAAAGGCTTTTCTGGTCGCTTTGGAAGAGCTCCCTCTATGCTCCAGGCCGCTGAACCAACCATGCACTTCACAAGTCATCCCAGGCATTATCCAGTGCAGATAAAGCCATGGCAGCTCAGCTCTCCCAAGCCAGGCTTCACAGAACCACCCGCGCTCAGCCCTCAGCAGCTCCAACTATGTTCATCCTGCTTCTAAATACGCTCCAAGAGCTGATCCCACGGCCAGGCAGGCACCACATCTGGGGTAACACCTGGTGCAATACCTGCCCCTTCAGGAAGCCAAGATGAGTGGCTGAAGTTGCAGTAAGTAATTCAGTCCTTTGGAGGGCTATTGATTTATGATCCCCAACAGATAACATCCTACAAGCAGCTTTCTGATGTTCTGGCTTTTTACACAAGCAGGCAAGAAACACAGATTTTTTTAGATGAGAAGTTTCTAAAACAAATAAAAAAAGACACCCCCCTCAAAAAAACCCCAACCAATCAACCAAAAACAATAACAAACGAAAAAAACCCCAAAACACCAACCAAACAAAAAAAGTAGTTCTGGTCACAGTTGCTGAAACACTGCTGGCAACTTACAACCCCAAAAGATCTACTCAAAAATACTAGAGAACTTCAATGGTGACTCTAACAAAAACCATCTGACCCCCTTAACTCTGTGAGCATCTGGCTGCCCTGCATGAAAAGAAGCACTGGCACATTCTACCAGGACACAAATTCAAGAGTAGTCTTCACACAGCAATCCAGCATTCTTCCTCCAGAGAGCTGAAACACCTTCCTTCTCCTCCCGCAAGATTCACATTATTCACTCCCTTACAAACATTTCTGCCACCTCAGACACTAACTCAGCAAGTTACTACTATTTTAATTTAGTAGGAAAAGGATGGACACTAATAGGAGTCCCAGCAACAACCAAAACACCAAAGTGAGAAGTGTGTGTTTCTGAACATTGTTTCTTTGAAGTCAAAGTCTCCCTCACAAAACTTCAGTCTGCAGAACTGTTCTGTCAGCTTCCCCCCTTGCTGGAGATGTAAGCTCAGTGCCTGTTTAACATTCTAGTTGTTGCCGTCATGTTAACTGCCTTACCCGGCTGCACCACCCCAGACTCGCACCACGCTCCACTTAGGGAAAGAGCAATTCGCTCAAAATAAAGATGATTCACACATTGTTTAATTAGATTTTTACTTCGAGAAGCCACTCTCCTCACCAGTGCAGGTGCTCATACCTTTAAACAAACTAACAATTCTGACTACGCAAACTGTGGTTCTAAGATCATCACAGCATTTCTCAATGAATTGAGTCGACCAAAGGAAATCAGAATTCAAACTCTAATTTTGAGTTTACTACACCATCGGTCGAGATGATGATGATGAAGATGAAGGCTTACTACTTCTTCCCACTGTGGATTGCATTCTAAAATGGTGGCCATGTCTGTCTAGGCTTCAGCTCGCAGAGCCACCAGCCAAACTCACGGCTGCGGAGTTTGGTCTTGTCCAACTTGAGAAACAGTTCCCCGTGCTAAAAGTGCGCCGAGGCTGCGGAGGCCGCGGCGGGGCCGGGGGCGGCGGGGCGCGGGACCCCGGCCCCGCACGGCCACAATGCCAACATGGAGGGCAGCACCCCGCCACCTCCTCCGGGGCTCGGCGGGGCCGCTCCGGGCGCGGGGCCCCGGCCAACCCCGGGAGCCGGGGAAAGGCCCGGCCCGGCTGGGGCAGCTGCCCCCCGCCACCGCTCGCTCCACGGCCGCTCCGGCGACTCCCCCGCCGGGCGCTCCGACACTTGGGAGCCACTTCACGGGGGGAGCGATCGGTCCCTTCGGTCCCCTCAGCCCCGGCCCAGTGAAACTTCCGAGCGGCGGCGGGGGCGGCCCCGCCTGCCCGGGGTCACCTGCGCGGCCGCGGGCCGGGGGGGGCCGGGCCGGGCCCCACACAAAGGCCGCTCCCGGCGGCGCCATGCGGGCACTCACCGGCGGCGGCCGCACCTTGCAGATGCCGGTCTGCTCGGCGATGGGCCGGATCTTGTGGATGAAGGCGAAGGGGTCGGCGAACTCCTCCCAGCTGGGCTCGAAGACGGGGCACTCGGGCGGGGGCAGGAACTCGGCCATGGCCCGGCCGGGGCGGCCGCTCCGCTGAGCGCTCCGAACAATCTCCGGAGCCGCCGCGCTCCGTGCGCGTCCGCGGGGGGGCCGGGGCTG
>VZTJ01000752.1:65797-90749 GCA_013397795.1 Orthonyx spaldingii
GCACCGCCCCCGGGCCCGCGGCGACCCCAGCTCCGCCCGAGCCGCGGCTTCAGGTCACCGCTCGCGTTGGCTTCGCGCTGTCAGATCTGACAATGAAGCCAACAATTGCAACTTTCGAGATGTGTACACAATGCTCAGGGTGTCGTTTTTTGTAAAACTTCACTTATTGGCTTAAAATTTCCACTAAAACTCAGAAAAGCATCCACTGTTACCTGCCGTGGCTAGAGAAGTAAAACACCGAGTTCCGGAGCTGGCAGCTGAGAATTTGGGTGCCAAGGCCTTCGGTTCACCCCACTGCACGCTGCCACGGCAGGAACGCTCATGGAATCAGCCCCACGCCACACGGCTGCTCCCTCTGCAGAGGAACACCTTCCCCATGAGATGGGATGAAGCTGTCAGCTCTGAGCTGCTGGTCACGATTACAGTAAATCAAAAATTTGTACCAAGTGCTCAGGGCCGGTTTTAGACAAACCTAATTCTTCTCCTTACTTAAAAATGGAGGGGGGAAAAAAAGCGGACACAGCTTTTGTGAAGTGTTTGTGCAGGCGATGGCAAAGACAGAGATCTGCTCTGAGCAGTCCCTGCTGGAGCCTCCCTGGGGGGACGCAGAGGAGCAGGCCCCACACCCCGGGGCTCAGAGGAGGCTGCCAAGGGCACGGACACGGCCCCAGCTCCGAGCTGGGCAGCACAGGCCCCTCTCCCATCATACCCGGCTCAGGGGCTGTGCTGGGCCAGGGCCAGGCCCAGCTCTGAGCCCGCACACGGCCCAAGGCAGCACAGCACCCTCAGAGCTGAGCTCCGACACCCCCACCCTCGCAGCGACAGGGCAGGCCCAGACTCACATGCTGATACGGCTTCAGATCAGGCAGGCTCAGCTTCTGGGAGCCCCGGAGGGTCCTCAGCAGCAGGAGCATCTCCAGTTTCCAGGAGGCTCCTGCCCTTTCCTTCCTTTCCTTCTCTGAATTTGGCCTACATTTGATAGAAGTCACTGCACCCCCTTCCTTGTACAAAAGCAAGATCAGGTTTAGACAAGGAGCTTCAATCACAGATGTAAAATACACCATATCTGTTTGTACTTGCATTTACACCGTGAGACCCTACAGTACAAATCACCAAATATCACCAGCTGGAGAGAAAGCTAAGCTGGTTCATCACCTTCCAACAGCTGCTCTGCAGCACATCCCATACCTGAGGGGCTCTGGCAGGTAGGAAAACACTACCTTTGAAACTTTGAGTCTGAGTGTCCCTGAGTGGCAGGGATGTTTTAACAACAGTTATGTTGTTCCACAAATAAATCCATTTTTGCAGTGATTCCCTGAGGACTCCTTTCATCAGAGCTGAAGGACCACATTCAGCTACTCCTGTCACATCCAAAGGCCTCCCATGGGACTGTGATGAAAAAACACTCATACACAGGTGTTTTACTTAGGTAGTTCTGATGGAGGAGAAAAACCACTTGCTACAAAGATCTGAAGATGAGCAGAACAGGGAGATCAAGAGATGACCCAGGGATAAAAAACAGGTGCCTTGAAGGGAGGGCAAGGTGGCTCAGGGCTGGATAAGATGGAGATTTAAGGTAAGCAGGAAGCCCTGCAGGATCTGTGTATCCCATCAAGCATCTTACCTGTCTTTCCTGCTAACCTTGCTAGCTGCTAATGAAAACACTTCATCACTACAAATGTGTACTTTTGCATGCTGCCTCCTCTGTATCTTCCCTCTGCTGTGACATCTGCAGTGTTTGTTCTGTTCAGGGGATTAGTGTGGCACAGCACTGTCTGGCTTAGAAACCCAATTCCCCAAGTGTTAGAGGCACAAACTGCAGGAAGGAAAGCAGATTTCCCTCGGTTGGAATGAGAGTGCAGACATCCCTTCTTCATGGTTCATCTGACTGCCGTTAATTAACACCTTTTATTAGATGGGCTTTCTCCAAGCCTATTCCATTTGTGCCCTGTGAGCAGAATTCCCCCATTTGCTGCAGCTCAGTGTCAACCCAGGAGCAGCTGCAGGGCTGGCAGGGACCAAGCAGGGACAGCAACAAATAAGGGAGCTGGACCCCAACACAAAGAGCATCCAAAGGGGTTGCCCCAAGGTGAGGAGCACCAGGGTTTCCATTCTTCACATCAGGGATTTATTCTTGGCAATTCCTCCATCCTCACCCAGCTGTGAGCTCCAAATAGAGCATCTGTCCAGAACCATTCACATCCCAGGGTCCCTTTACCCACTGCTGCAGCACAGCTCTCCTCACACACCGTTTGTCTGCAGGAGTCCCAGCAGCCTGGAGGAATATTTAGCAAATCTTGTGTTTTCTTTGATGGACACCATACTGTGAACTTTCCTACTAGTGCAAACCTCCCCTTCATTCTCCTGCACCAGCCACCACGTGCCTGGAGCACCTTGTTCACACAGCCCATATTGACTTGCTTGCAATTTATAGATCTGACTCAGACACTGCAGAGACGATCACAGAATCCCAGACTGGTTTGGGTTGGAATGGACCTTAAAGCTCATCTCGTTCCACCCCTGCCATGACAGGGACACTTTCCCCTATCCCAGGTTGCTCCAAGCCCCATCAAACCTGGCCTTGGACACTTCCAGGGACGGGGCAGCCACAGCTTCTCTGGGCAACCTGTGCCAGGGCCTCAGCACCCTCACAGGGAGGAATTCCTTCTCAATATTCCATCTAACTCTGCCCTCTGGCAGTGAGAAGTCATTCCCTTGTAAATAGTTTCTCTTCATGTTTGCTGTAGACTCCCTTCAGGTACTGGAAGGCTACAATTAAGTCACCCCAAAGCTTCTCTTCCCCATGCTGAACAATCCCAATTTTCTCAGCCTTTCCTTAAAGAAGAGGTGCTCCATCCCTCT
The DNA here is from genome assembly GCA_013397795.1 of Orthonyx spaldingii. Taxonomy (NCBI): domain Eukaryota; kingdom Metazoa; phylum Chordata; class Aves; order Passeriformes; family Orthonychidae; genus Orthonyx; species Orthonyx spaldingii. Next base: position 68,660 of record VZTJ01000752.1, read on the forward strand.
GATGGCCTCTTCTGGACTCACTCTAGCAGCATCACATCCTTCCTGTGCTGGGGACCTCAGAGCTGGATGCAACTCTGCAGGTGGTGTCTCATGAGAGCAGCATAAGGAACAGATTCATCTTTCGCCCTTCTATGTACCTGCCCTTGCCATCCTAGGCCAGCTCTCCTCTTCAGACAAAGGTTGGCTACCAGTCTCTTGACCCAACGCCTTCCATCCCAGTCTGGGTCTGTTCAGTTTAATTCTGTGTCACAGTAAGAGCTTCTGCTGGTGCCCCCGGCCTGGCACAACAGGAACACCGAGAAGAGCTTTAGGAAACACCACACCCTGGACTTCTGAGCAGACAGAAGGTATCTGCTCCTGGGACACTGGAAAAGCCAAATGAACAGCTCGCAGAGGCTCGGCAATGAACAATACTCAGGGAAACATGGAAACATTCCATAAGCTCCACTCCAGAACAACCCAGAACCAAGCTGGAGGAGATCCTGCCCAGGAGGTGCACTACCATGTCCAGGGACAATCAGCACCACATCTGGAATTGAAACTCCACTGAAGCCAAAGCCCTCATTTCCTCAGCAAAGTCTGGCCTAATTAAAACTCTGCAAGTTTAGAGGAGCACAGGGCAGGGAGAGATGTGCTGAGCTTCTCTGCTCTTTAAGAAAATAGGTTCCTGGGAACAAACAGATTTAGTAAGCAGAATCTCTGACAGATCAAACCAAACCAGCTTTCCTGGGCAAACCAGCTGCGTGTACAAACCTGCAATGCAGTCCAAGTGTCATCATGTGTCACCAAGTGTCAAGGCTAGAAAAGGGGTTTACATTTTCCAGCGGCTCCCAGAGATGGTGATACATGTCACTCCTTGAGAAACAGGGCTATTAGTGACAAGGCACTGCAATCTTGGGATCCTGGGCAAAATTATGGAGTATTCTGGGTACAGCAGGCTCTGGGTATTTATGGCATAGCTCCCAGCTCAGACACTGCCCTGGATCTTGCTGTAATGCCAGGTCAGACCGCCTGTCTCGCACTGTGCCCTGGGTGAGGCTCAGCAGCAGCATTCAGATGGGGAATTAGGTACTTTGCTGACAACTTTTGCTACAACAGAACCATTGGTTTCAATCTAGAGATGCCCCTGCACGTCTCTGCCTTTCCTCCAGAAGCTGCCCCTCCATGCCCTGTCCCTCTCCACACTCTCCTGCTCCCCATTATCCCCTCTGTACTCCGGGGGAGCCCAAGAGCCCCAGCAGCTCTCAACTCCTCAGGCTGGAGATGTCAGCACAGGAAACCCTGCTGAGGGGCCTGCGGAGGGGGCAGGCAGGAAACCTGAGCCTCGGCTGTGGGCTGGAAGCGAGTGGCCCAGGACGGAAGTCCCCCAGCTGCACACAGCTACAGTGGGGACTGTCAGCAGCCAGGTAAGAACAGCTGCTGAGCATGTGGAGGCAATATGGAAGCTCCTCTGCAGTTGTGCAACTGCCTTCAGCATTACTTTTATTAATAAAGTTCTCTAAGTCCCTCACCCTATCATTAGCTGCTATTAAAGCTGAGTAAAGCCTTACTCCAAATCCTTGCCCAGACTACCCTAAGAACAAGGATAAGCAAACCACAGCTTTTGGAAGTGCTGGAAAAGCAGAGCTGAGGTGCTGTTTCACACGCCTCACCTTGCTCTCAGGCAGTCACTGACTCACACTCAAGAAATTTGGGTTGTACCTTCCTGTGCTGCAGCACGCAAGTGACAGCAGTGGGACACAAGCTGCTTCCAGGCAGGACATGCAGCGGGGGGAACTCTCATGGTGTGGAGGCTGAGAAGGGACCTGTTACCAGTGTAGCACTGACAGTCAGTGAGGGTGAGGCTTTGAAGTTCATTATCTTAAGGCAGATGCCTAAATTAGGTTAGAGTAACCTCACCCAACCCCCCCTTGCTGTTCGGCACTGACTGTACGGGGAGCCCAGGGTGAGTTGCTCAGCCCCAGGCCTCAATGCTTGAGAAAGTGAAGCCGTGGCAACAAACAGAGCAACTTGGGAAACACAATTTGCCACAATGCATAAAACCACAAAGCCTACCTTTTTTCTTAGAAAAAAACACTAACTGAGATGTGAAAATGCAGCTTCTCTGCCCCAGCCCCCTGGCTGCAGTAACACAAAGTACCATCAGGACTGGTCCCCCAGCAGGTCTGAACTCAGCCATGGTTTCTGTACAGGGCAAGCAGAAGCAGCATGAATGCCACCCCCAAGTGAGCAGACTGTGCCCTGCGCCAGCCCTCTGTCACTGAGTGCCACCTCAAATAAAGCTCTGCCCCTCCCACAGTGCCGTGACACCCCCGGGCCTAGGCAAGGAGAGAAGCTGGTTCTGCAGAAAATGTTTAACTAGCAACCCTTGTTCCTAGTCAGGCTTCCTGCCTCTGCTACCGCTGAAATCCCCCTGGGTTACCCAGACATGCTCCAGGACTTGCTTTCAGACACACCAGGGGTGACATTACCAAGGCAGTGAGGAGACTTCATTAGCCTGGGCAATGACACAGGATTCAGGGATCCTTGTGCCTGGGTACCTGCATCTGCATTCCACAGGGATTTACACTCTCAAACTCTCCCACCAAGCTCCTAGACAGGCTTCAAACAGCAAGTACACACAAAGCCATCTAAGCATGTGTGGATCACTTAAAATACACTAAAAATTTACAGTCCAAGGCTGAACAGACAAGGAGTTGTCTGTTAAAACTCAAGTTAAAACTTGGGTTTTAAACCATTCATTCACTGAGGAAAAGCCATGGGAAAACTGCTCCTAAAAGGGATTTAAAGGTGCAGAAAGTTGCAGATCACTTGAGTACAATGAAGAATGTGCAAGAGCTACATGAATTAAGGCAGAGAAGACATTTCAGTCAATGCTGATGACAAAGGTGACAATGTCAGCAAAGCAACGGTGGCAAGAATCTACATGACTCATACCAAGGCAGACTGAATCTGAGAGATGGCACACAGGTTAAAACCAGCTGGCATTCAAAGGGGAAAGGGTGGCATTAAACAACCAGGCGATGGAAAGAATTTAGGAGCTCTACAGTCTAAAAGTTAGGCCTCCAAATGCAGAGTTCTGAGGGAGTTTCACAAAGGAAACTTAGCTTACTGTCTTCACACCTGGAACCACACACTTCTGAGGAAGATGATGCAAAAATTTCAAAGTCTCCAACAGACATTAGGGCAACTTTCGCAAGGAGGTACAAGATGAAACAAGAAAAGCCTTTAGTGACCACAAGTACAACAGTAAGAATTGCTCTTGATCTGCCAGCACCTACAATTAGCAAAAAAAAAGGGTGTATCAGCACACAGGTGCTTCAGAGAGGTGTCTGCACTAATCATGTACGAGTGTTTAATACAGCCAGTCCAAAGTAAACACAGTCTAAACCAATGCAGGTCAAGCTGCCCCCCTCAGCCTCACCAGGCAGATCCAACGCGTGCAGCCACTGAGCAGACATTTAGTGCTTGCAGGCAGTGACAGTAAGGGAGCCAGTGCACATATGCTCCAATAGACAAAGCTGGAACAAAAACACTCTGTTAGGATCTGCAACAGCAGTGAACAAGTGAAGAAACAGGCACAGAGTTTGGAAACACAGAGAGGAAGATAAACACCAAACACAGCAGCAAGTAAAACAAGAAACAGGAGTACTCTGCTGAGAAGTGCCAGTAACTTTTGCCGGAACGATGAGGGAAGCTTGGGAATAGGAACCCCCATCTCTGGGTGCCATGTGTTCACTGCAAGGCATTAACACCAGATTCAAAAGCATTTGGGGACAATGGCAGAAACTGTTCTATAACATATCGAGACATGACCAGAACACTTCCATGCATGCACAGGCTCTGCCTTCCACATAAACATGCCACAGAATTGGTGAAGAACAAAAGCAGAAACCATTCTGTCCCAGTCAGCAGGGAACAGTGGAGTCTGTGGTTCCGCAGCAGCTGTAGCTGAGCCCTGGTACCCCACAGTTCCCTGCTCCAGCACCCAGCTGGTCCTGCACTGAGTTCAGGGGAGCAAAAGAAAACTGGGCCCTTCTTGCAGGAAGGGATTTTTTTTTTCCAATTTAACACAAAGCTCAATGCCAAGGGCAGTGTAAGAGTGAAAACACGATTGCATGGGTGAGACAACAGGGACAGCGATAGCCAGCTGGTAAAATATAAAATATACATATATATGTGTGTGTGTATATATATATATATATTTAAAATAGATCCAGATATTAAAAAAAGTAACTCAGCACAGGGCACTGCTGTGACAACTTGTGCAGAATTGCACAGAATCAACTCCAGAACTGCTGGAAAAAAGCACCAAGCTCAACAAGGGACATCATAATCTCTTGAAAACACTGCACACCAGCAGCAGCCACACAAGGCAGGTTCCACAACAGGGTTTGGAAATAACTGAAAAGCCACAAAGATCCCCACTGTCAGCAGAACAACTGAAGTACAGCTTTTGCAAGTGGTGGCGAGGTAAGAGCACAAAATTCATTTGACAGTTGCAGCCATAGAGCTCTAACAAAAGGAAAAATAACACAAAGATGATGAAGGTCTTTGCAGCCTTCTTTAAGAACATTGCTTAGAATTCCTCCCTAATTTAAGGGCTGCAACAAGACCCTCACAGCAGCCACCTCTGAAACAGGATCTGGAACACTGACAGCCAATAACCTCAGGGGTTCTTGTCTTGGAGAAAGTCACAGAAAAGACAGATGAAAACTGCAGAGTAAGAATCACACAAATACTGAGACTGGAAAATCAGAGTCCAACTGTTCCCCCAGCACTGCCACGTTCACCACTAAACCATGTTCCCAGGTGCCACATCCATGTTTTTTGAGCAATTCCAGGGATGGTGACTCCACTGCTGCCCTGGGCAGCTGTGCCAGTGCTTGACAACCCTTTTGGGAGGAAATTTTCCCTAATATTTAATTTAAATGTTCCCAGTACAACTTGAGGTTGCTTCCTCTTGTCCTGTCCCTATTCCCTGGGAACAGAGCCCGACCCCCCTGGCTGCCCCCTCCTGTCAGGGAGTTGTGCAGAGCCAGAAGGGCCCCCCTGAGCCTCCTTTTCTCCAGGCTCAGCCCCCCCAGCTGCCTCAGCTGCTTCTGAGCCAAGCCTCATTAAGTTTGAGCCATTTTAGACAGAAGAATTTGTCCCAATTTAAGCCTTCTGAAGTCAAACACAAGTTCTGGACTTGACAACAACAGGCACATAGAATTATGTCAGTTTTCTAAGTTTTCTAACTTTAGAATGGACAGAAAAAGCCCACTTCTCCCCTTTACCTTCTTTCTCCTAATCCCCTTGATATTGCAAAGGGATCCCAGCACAACTAGTTCAGGCTGCAGGTAACAGATATGGTGCCTGGCAAAGTCAATCTCACTCACCAAACAAAAGGCACAGTTTGGGAGAGTTATGGACTGCTCAAGTATCTCCCTCCCTGATCTGGTCGATGAAGCGCCCCAGCAGCAGAGCTGACGGGTGTGTAAGGAGCTCAGACAAGTCTGCAGATAGAGCCCAGCAACAGCATCTCAATCCTGAACTATTTGGAGATAAAAGAACTGCAGCTGGCGAGGAAGCCACAAACAGGTCCTCAGCTCAGCATCACCCATCACCTCCCGAGGGGAGCAGAAATCCCCAGTGCAGCATTTGGGGCAGCCTTTCTGGAGCCCTGATTGGATCCACACGGACACGAACCTGCAAAGTCATCTGGAACATTTTTTTCAACTTCTCCCTTAACATCTGATCTCCAGGCTCAATCTTACTAAGTCAATTTAAATATTCCTGCCTGTGATCAGGACTTGCTTCCCACTTTTTGAAACCCCCAAAGAAAAGTTTAAACCCTTGTTCCTCCCTCAGCTTTGCAGCAGATGCATCAAAATCACAGTTGCACATATTGGGCCAAAATTGAGAGACCACTCACACACTTACTCGTGTCACGCAGAAGCTTGCAATAGTTCTTAAAGTCAAGATGAGCACATTCAGTGGGCTGCAATACTTCATTTTAAAGGGACTCGGATCCACCTCCTTTCTTTCTCATAAAGAATAATTCATTTAAGACTTCCAAGGTTTCTCTGAATTTCTAATTAACTGTTCAGTTAGAAAAAAGTAATTCCTAAATGTTTCTGGAATGTTTGCTAGATCCTTAAACTCAGTATTCATGGCTATTGTTTTCTAGTAAATATTTGAAAAGAAGAATTTAACTTTTTGTGTCCAAGTACTCCAAAGCCTTGACACAGACCAGGGAAAACCAAAGTAATGCTGCAGAAAAAGTAAGAAACATGCTCCTGAAAGATGGCTGGAAGGTTGAGAAAGCAGGGTAGTATTTCAAGATCTAAGAATATCTTTAAACACCTTAACATGTTTTAGATCACATGAAGCTGGCCATGCAAAGGAGGGTCTGCAGAAAGCCAAGGAACAGGGACATGGTAGCAGAAAGATGGAGACCAGGATTTAACTGACTCAATTCACTGAAAAGCTCCACAGACAGCACCACTCCTCATGTGACTCTTGCCCTTTTTTTTTTTTTTTTTAATTTAGTATCCTGGTATTTCTCAGCATCTTGTCAGCCAACACCTACAATACCTTCAGAGCAATGTAATTTTCCCCACTTCATCATACTCTCATTCCTCTCCCCATTAACAGCCAGTTGAGACTCCAGATCTTTAATCTACTTGCCCGAGTTCTAGGAGAAATCTGTAGATCAAAGTGTCTGCACAGCCTGGAAGTTACACTGTTAGTCCTCCGTCTAGTTCAAACCCAGACAGAGCAAAGGGATTAATCACTATCACCTCCTCAACACACACAGAAACCCCTGCAGCCCTTCCAGGGAGTCCTGCAATATGATGTAAAATTGTTCTTCAGCTCTTTACTGCTGAATTTACTTACGTATAAGCCCAGTCCTTGTTTTCAGAGTTCAAAAGAAAATGCTTTTTTATTTGAAGTCGCTCCTTATAAACATGACAGAACAGGCAAGATCAGGAGTCACCTAATCCAGTATATTTTTCCTGACAGAAGACTATGTTTTCCCAGCCATAGTAGCTCACAGCTCCTATACAGGACATGGCATCTCCATATTTAGTACCAGATTGACTTTTCTTCCTAAACTTTTAAGAGTTGTAAAAGAAATGCGACTTCAAAGGTACTACTGTGAGGGTGGGGAGGCCCTGGCACAGCGTGCCCAGAGAAGCTGTGGCTGCCCCATCCCTGGAAGTGTCCAAGGCCAGGCTGGATGGGGCTTGGAGCAACCTGGGACAGTGGAAGGTGTCCCTGCTCATGGCAGGGGATGGAGTGAGATGAGCCTTAAGGTCCCTTCCAACCCAAACCATTCTGTGATTGACAAAAACCTGCAAAATAATTGGAATCCGCAGTTGATATAAAACTTCAGCAAGGCCAGTGAAAAACCCACCCCAGTGCACTGAAATAACTCTGCACTATAAATAGTGACCACTGCAGCTTTGCTTCTGTGCAGCATCTCCCACACACAGGAAGCCAGGGCCTGGTGCAGACGCAGAGGGGTTTGCCTGGCAGGATGGAGGCACTGAAGCCCAGAGGCAAAGGGCACAGGGCAGCACAGCAGCAGCACCGTGCTGCAGCTCTTCAGCTCTCTGCTGTCCCCACCTTCACAGGGATTCCACTGCAACACAGAGTCTATATAGAATGAGGCCAGCCTGGCTTGTCTCAGGGAATTTGCCAGAGTGGCAATAGGATACCAACAGGAATGGCAGCAGGCCAAGGGAGGCTGAAGGCCTGGGACAAAACAACCAAAAATTGTGCAAACACGCTCCTGTAAGCGGGCATAATAAAGTAATGGAATGGGTGAATGGGTGAACATTACCTATTTGACAGAACTTAAAGCATCTCAGGCACACAAGTTCTTTCTGATTTTGAGATCATTTATCTGTAGGAAGGAGGTGGAGGCATGTGTAGCTGTGGGCTTATATTACCTCTGCTGCCTAAATGAGATTTTTATCATACAATTACACTGTGGCATGCTTACTATAGAAATTAGAAATGTACATAATTATATATATTATATAGATATTAGCACATTAAAGGGGATTCAGATTGCTTTTTCAGAGGGCAGAGTAGGTGGAAATCAGATGCTGCTGCACTGCATTCTCCTGGGACAGCACCAGAACCATCCTAGAACAGATCCTGCAGATAAGACCAGAATTTACAACAAAGTTCACAGTGACCGCCATGGCTCCAACTCATTTCCTTCTCCTCCTCCACCCCATGACTCACAGGAGTTATTCTGTCAGGTGAGAGCTATTAATTGCCAATCTCAACACTGGAGAAAGCTGTATCACCACACAGGTAAAGATATATTTAGTTACCACTAGATAATGCCTGCACTTCTGCCAGTGCAAACAGGCACATGACTGTGCAAAGCACAAGTATGGGCATTTCTTATCAAAGAAAACAATATTTAAAGTATAGAAGTAGAGAAAGACTTTCAGAGTGCAAAACAAGCAATTTCCTTAAAGGGACAGCTAACATCAGCCTCTGCAAGTTTCAGAGGTTCACACTCTTACGCTCAAATTTGAATTCAGTGCAAGATCTTCTCTACGTTTCAGGACACAGATGAACCACACATTTGTTAATTCAACCATAGAGTCAGTAATTAGAACATGTTTAAGGATTTCTGCAGCTCACTGAAGCAAGAGCAGTTTCAGCAGGATTTTCCTGCTGTAATTATCTTGGCTTCATATCTGAGAAAAACCCTATCTTATCTTAGCTCAGCATGCACATGCCTACACTGAGAGCAGCTGCCCACTAGCTAAAGCAACAGGGTTTCTTAATACTAATATAATGAAGTTTCAAGTATGATGTAGGCTGCAAATGTATAATGTGTTTTCAGCACCAGTCCCATGGCTACCCGGTGACAGTCTCTCTTGTGAAACCTTCCACCAGTCATGTTGCAGATTACATCTTCTCTAAGTAGCATTACATGTTACTTTTAAAAATTAAAAGCATAATGCTTCTCATCTAATGCCTACACAGAATGAGATTCCCAGGTTTTCAGAGCTCAGCTTTCCATATGCACAAGACTTTTACAGGGCTGCTAAGTGCTGTGCCCTGCACAGCCTCCTCACTGTGCACGCCGGGATAAAACAGACACACCAGGAGCCAATTCCCACTGCAGAGGAAGTGGCCTAAATATGGGTAATCCACCAATGCAGGAAAAACCAGACTCTTGTTTGCAGGAGACATAGTAGGCCAGGCTTCAACAAAACCAAATTCCTCACAGAAGAGCCAAATCACTGTTAAAGATCCCACTGAAGGCCACTTCAGAAACCCACAACCCCAACACACTTCCAAAGGAAATCATGGTGCTGCACTTGTGGCACAGAGCACTCTCCATGATCTGCTAGCAGTACAGGATCTTCAGGGTGAAAACTCAACACCTGCATGGCATGAAACAGCCCTTTGCACATTCCTGTCTGGGCAGGAATTAAAACCTGAGTGCTTGCTGACATGGAGTCACGCTGACGTGGAGTCATTCTGACTGGAATGAATGTGTCCGTTCCTGGGCCCTACCAAACACATTTGCTTAATCAAGCAGTAAGCAGGAAAATAAGTTAATCAACAGGACTTCAAATTCTTGACAGTTATGTCTACCCTGGAACATAAAACCACAAGGAAAAACGAATGAGAAACTCACTGCAACACTGGCCACACTTAGCTGTGGTGAATGGCAGGAGGTGTGATTGCCACACATCCTGCACAACAGCAGGGCTGACTGTCTGAGACAACCAGCGAGGTGATAATGCACTAAGACTGTTCTCCCCATCTTTGTAAAACTGGCAACTTCCAGCTCCAAGAATTTCAACTCAGATAGACTCAACCCAAGGGCTGAAAAAATACAGTGATTCAGGACAGGAGGAGCCAAAGCAATTCCTGGTCAGCTCTCACAGACCAGGTTGTTCAGGGACCTTCCTTAGACATTAAAGAAGGAACCATTGCCCTAAATTAGAGGCAATATCCCCACCTAGAACAAGTCCAGCCAAGTGGAACCAGGAAAAGGGCCCTACTTTGTGAGGGGATGTCAGATACTGCAGCATTACCTGAGCCCTGAGGCTTCCCTGCAGAAGTGAGTTTGAGAATCTCACATACGCCTGCTGCGACTTCTGCCAAGCAGGTGTGCACATCTGCAACCAACAGGTTTCAAGGCTCAGCCTGAATCACACTTTGCTACTAAATCACAAGGAATATGAATACGTTTAAAATTGGATGGGGAGAATTCTCCAGCCCAAATCTCATCTTGGAGTCAGACTTTGGTATCCTGTAATCACATTCAGTGTTTAATCATCATCTTAAGATTTAACTATTCCACCTTTGGCATTGCCATGGGATTCCTCAGTCATCCAGCTCTACAACAGTGAAGTTTTTCAGTTTGTGGTTCACTGTGTGCCCAGGCCCCCTCAGTCCATGCAGAAGGTTTCAGACAGAGGCTGTTCACATCTGAAGATAAACCTGATTAGCCAAATCCTGTCCTGTTCCATCAGCTTACACAGAAGGATGGCAGTGGAATAATTACTTCTGCAAAAGATTTAGTTTTAGGGAAAACTAAGGTGTTTAACTGTGGCCAGTTAACCCAGAGATTTTTTTCCAAACAGCTGCAGACAGGGACTCTGTTCCTTCTGTGGGAGGGCACAGCAACACAAGGGCAACCACTGCTCAGGTTCTGGCTGCAGTGACAGGTTCATTGTGCTATGGCACACAGCCTTCCTGGGCATCTCCCCCCCACCCAGGTCACTGCATCTCTGAGTTACTGGCCCTCCCTAAGTCTATGAATAGGAGAAAAGGAACCTAAATAGCCTTCAGTTTTGAAAGTCTTGCATCTTTTTTGGGTAACACAGTTAGTTCCTTTTGCCTCTTATGACAGGAGTTGTAGAGTCTTGGAAAAAACGTAGCTAACACCTTCCAGAAAAAGCTCCACCTCATTCTAGTCTCATGTTCTGGGCACTAATAGCTCTTCAAATAGCAATGCCTTAAGGACAAGAACTGACTGAACTATAGCATGGTTATTTTATTCAGCTACCTTCTTCAGAAAGGAATTCCATCTCTTGGACTGCTGACTGCATATAGTTAATGAGTGTACATGGTGTTTGGACACTACCAAAGTTCTTGATTAAAGAAGTTTATTCCAATCAGTTGACATGATATACATTGCTACTAAAGAGGCAGCAAAATGCCAAAGACTTGCAATTCACTGTTGGATTTAATATTCTTCACCTTCATCTTCTCCATCCATCGAGTCTGTGCCCACTTCTTCATAATCTTTCTCAAGTGCAGCCAAATCTTCCCGAGCCTCCGAGAACTCCCCCTCCTCCATCCCTTCTCCAACATACCAGTGAACAAAGGCACGCTTGGCATACATCAGGTCAAATTTGTGGTCCAGGCGAGCCCAGGCCTCAGCGATGGCCGTGGTGTTGCTCAGCATGCAGACTGCCCGCTGCACTTTGGCCAGGTCACCCCCAGGAACCACTGTGGGGGGCTGGTAATTGATGCCAACCTATAGGAGATGCAGAAGAGACCGTGAGTTTCTTTGTGGTGTTTGACAATGACAATAATCAAAGTCAGACATCAGGAGTTGATTAAAATGTGTCACTCACAAAACAGCTCTGCATGAGAACCTAAATCTCCACGTCTCAGAATACAAACCAGGTGTCTACAGAACAGCTCAACAAGCAAGTACACTCTGTAAGCCCAGTGATGCCTTAGGATTTTTAGCTTCTATTTTTCATGTAACTCTGGAGCTACTATTCTGGCATCTCAGACAAAACAATTTCTCTCTAGGCCTAAAACTCAAGGACACCTCGCTGTCTTAGGCCCCAAAAAACGTAAACAGCAGAGAAATTAGGGGGATATGCTTGGGATGAATGACTTCATTACTTGAGGTTATAATTGGAGGTCTAACCCTGATATGCAAATGGACCAAAAATTATAAAGCACAAAAAACCCATGACCCGTCGTCCATTTTGAGTGCAGCCCTGGGTGGGCTCTGACTGCCCAAATGTACCAAGAAGGCCTTTGAATAAATATCTGCTTTTAATTCTCTTGATTTTGTCTGGCCTCTGTTCTACGTAAGCCTGGGAAAAGGCACCACCAGGACAGCAAATAAGAAGTCGAAGAAATCACGCTGCAACTGAGACTTGCCTTAAACCCAGTGGGACACCAGTCCACGAACTGGATGGAGCGCTTGGTCTTGATGGCGGCGATGGCAGCATTGACGTCCTTGGGCACCACGTCCCCGCGGTACAGCATGCAGCACGCCATGTACTTGCCGTGCCGTGGGTCACACTTCACCATCTGGTTGGAGGGCTCGAAGCAGGCGTTGGTGATCTCAGCCACAGAGAGCTGCTCGTGGTAGGCCTTCTCCGCCGAAATGATCGGCGAGTACGTCACCAGAGGGAAGTGGATACGAGGGTAAGGCACCAGGTTGGTCTGGAATTCAGTAAGATCCACATTTAAGGCACCGTCGAACCTGAGGGAAGCAGTAATGGAGGATACTATCTGACCAATGAGGCGGTTGAGGTTGGTGTAGGTTGGGCGTTCAATGTCCAGGTTCCTACGGCAAATGTCATAAATGGCCTCATTGTCCACCATGAAGGCACAGTCAGAGTGCTCCAGCGTGGTGTGGGTGGTCAGGATGGAGTTGTAGGGCTCCACAACAGCTGTCGAGACCTGTGGTGCAGGGTAGATGGCAAATTCCAGCTTGGATTTTTTCCCATAGTCAACCGAGAGGCGCTCCATCAGCAGAGAGGTGAAACCTGATCCAGTGCCTCCCCCAAAGCTGTGGAAAATCAGGAAGCCCTGCAAGCCAGTGCACTGATCTGACTGAAAAAGAAAATACAGGTGTTCAAGACATTGTGTACATTAGGAATCCCCAGTGAAGTTCAAGAAAGACAGCTCTGAATTCTGACACATACCAACTGCTCAAGCTGCAGAAATACGGCACTTATCCACCAAGAGGCAAGGAGGTACCCCATGAAAAACAGCATTCTTGGCTGGTTTAAACCACCAAAATATTGGATGGTGACCACTTCAAATTGCTAGCTTGAAATTCCCTCTACCCCCAATTCTCAGCTGAGGCTATTAACAATGAGGAAGAAAAGCAGGAATATTCAAAGACCTACACACTACCTATCCCTCACATTTACTTGGTGTTCTCTATCTGCACAAAAAGGGAGCAATCCCCCCCCAGAGCTACTGTTCTAATCCTGTACGAGTGCCAAGTGTGTATCTGTGCTCAGGGAAGTGAGCTGTCACAGGCTGTTACAGTGCCAGTCCCATTCACTCTTCTCAGAAGACAAAACCAGACAGCCCTGTCCTCACAAAGAGGTGCCACACGATGCTCAGCTCAATTCCCAGGATTAACAGGGACTTCCAACATCTTGTACAAAGAAATTATGACTGTGTTTTTCAGGTCAAAGTACAGCCTGCTGCAAACTTATCTTTGCTTTAATTAGAGACTGTGGCAGTCAGGTGTTCAGAATAATTCCAGTTGTGATCAGCAAAAGGTGAACTTTTTACTAAGAGTCATTTAGCATTCCATAGCACAGCACCAGAGGTACACCCTGGGTTTTGTGCAATGAGAATTCCTGCCTTTGTGACACAGACGGGGCAATGGGAATGCTTAGCAGCCCTAAATAAGGAACCTGAACCTCCTGAGCTGCCACTTTCATAAGCATGCCCCATGATCAAAGTACTGGGAAGGCTGAAACATCCCAACTTACTGAGATTTAGTCCTTTTCTACTGCTATTACCATAAAATTAATCCAGAAATCATAATAGCAGGAAATGCAAACAGTAGTCTAAACCCCAGAAGCAAGCACTCCTATTTAAACTTCCTTGAAAGAGCCACAGCCAGAGACCAATCCTTCTCCAGCAGGAACTATGCAAATCATTATTTTTAGTTCTGGCTTTCTGAATATGAAACTATATATGAAGTTTTAGGTGCCTCATTAGCATTTTAGGCCACTTGAAAGTCTCACCTAACAGGAATAATCCAGCCATTCTCAGCTGGCTAAGAATAAAACCAGATGCAGACTGAGTTCAGATTCTCCTACCACAAAGAAATTAAAGCACAGGTTACAGGGCTATGTATTTGATAACCTAATTTCTAAATCCTGTAAACCAGATGTTTCAGAGCCTCCAGTGAAGAGAAGTCTTACCAGCTTCCTGATCCGCTCTAGAACTAGATCAATGATCTCTTTCCCCACTGTGTAGTGACCTCGAGCATAGTTATTTGCAGCATCTTCTTTACCAGATATCAGTTGCTCCGGATGAAAAAGCTGCCGGTATGTCCCATTCCTAACTTCATCTGGGGAGAGACAAGATCGATATTATTATATAATATATCAATATTTTTACGTTAATTTTCCATATAGACCAGCTTTTTCAAACTTCTGAGGGTGTCCAGAATTATGTACTTAAACTCTTAGAGATAAAAAGCAACCACCTATCAGTAGATGACAATGCCTCCTGCAGCCTAAATGCTGAATAACTAGGAATTAAGTTATTGCTTAGGAAACTGTTCTATTTGACACTAAAGTCTGGAATTTTGACATCTCAGAGCAATTTAAAACTAGACTATAGCAGCAGGACCATTCTTCCAGTTTAAGACAATTTAAGCATATTTTGCAGCTCAGCAGCTGAAATCTTGCTTTTCCCCTTCACTTCCCAACCCCTCCAGGATGCTGTCTTATTGCTTCTGTGAGCAGGCAGAGCCAACACTGCTTGCATGTCCCTTTCTCTTCACTGTACTTTCTGCCAAAGGTAGAGAAGGGTTCAAAAGGAACAGGAGATGCTCTTGGAGAGTTCTGCAATTATCTAAACCCTGAGCTGTAAGCTGCAGCACACACAGCTGTGTTAAAGCAACTGTGCAGATGCACACACAGCATCCCCCAGCAGTTACACATTTGGAGACTGATTTGGAGCCACTAATTCCCAGAAATATGCACTTACACCCAGCAGGCTAAAGCTCTGTCCTACCAGAAAGGTACAAAGACACTCAGCAGAGCTTTGTCTCTGGTTTAGCTCAAGCCACTCTTGCCTTGTGTGCTATTGCAATATTGCATCCTTTAATTTAAATCAGGTGAACAGTAGAGAGTTTTATTAGCTACAGCTGAAGTTGACTGTTTGCATGTATTCATTAATCTGAAATAGAACAAGCAAGACAAAGATAAGTTCAAGATGTAAAAATACAGTTACTATTCAAACCAGTTCAGGCTGAGCAGCTCCCACTGCACTCTGCAATCCAATATTCTAAAGTATTTCTAAGACTGCATCAAAATCAAAACAGTTTGGAAAAGTTTACCATCTCAAACACCCAAGTGTCTAAGACTTCCTGCATTACCACTCCACATTATAAGGTACAAATATGGGTAATAAGGGAAAGATACAGAACCAAAATAAAATGGTTTTTAATCCTGTGCAGACAGGGGCAGCATGAGCCAGGACGGTCCTCAGGAAGTAATAAAACTCAGAGTTCAAAGGATCAGTCACTGGACTACGAAAGTGTACCTGGAACAAGGGACTTAGTTGAGGGGACAGCTACACCAAGCTGGCCCAGACATTGTGTCCTTCATGTTTTCAAGTCTAGCTGGAACAAACTGTTAAAGACACTTGTGTTGAAATCCCAGATGTCACTGCCCTATTTTATGGTGGAAAGCTGGATGGTATTTTACCAGCACATTCACAGAGGTGATGCACATCCAGCATCCTGCTGCTTTCTGCAAGACCAGCCCTGATCTGGAAGGACAGAAATCCCTGGTGCACACATGGCAGCTGCAGAGCTGCTGCATGCACAGAGATGGGTTTTTCATAAATTCACTGCATAGGGACTTGCTGCATGAATGGGGAGACTCATGCTAGCCCTGCCCAGGAAACTGGAGCAGTAATTTTCACATTAGCCAGGCAGGAATAAAGAAAGGCAGCTATCTCCCAGAAAGGCACATTATGTAACCTTTAACAAAAAGCCCCAACTTTGAGCATTACCAATCTTACCCATCTCCCCATGCTACACCTGCATCACTAACAAGCACTGGAACACTCATTACTTTTCAGCATTTGTTCCAAGACTCACCAGCTCCTCTGCCCTGTTTTGCCACCTGTTCTCTCTCATCTCATTTTTCAGCCGTTCCTGGTTGCTCAGAGCCACCACCTGGCCAGCAGCAGAGGAGGCAACAGCCACAGGGCTCAAAAAAGCACAAAGCCAGACCTGCAACAGCTCCTGGGAATATTAGTGTACGGCCAAGGGTGCCTGGACTCATTTCAAAGTTATAACCCAGCACTCCCACCCTTGAGCAGTCCCACAGACTTCTGCCCCCCTGAGAGGTTCATTCTGCTGTGTTAGCCACAGAAAGGGGTCTGGTGTTACCCTGAACACAAGTTACAGGAGAGCCATGGTTTGGGTACAGAGGAATAGCCTGAGCACATCCACTCATTTCCCCAAGTCTGTGCTGCAGAAAGATAAAACACAGCAACTGCATAAGCACAGGCAACACAGACCTCTGCTATAAGTCTCAAATCATTACCTGAGGCAAGACAGCCAAAAACCAGCTCCAGAAGAATTTCTGGCACACACTGGAGAGAGGAAAACCAGGACTCCTGACACAAGGGATCAGGGTCTTGTGAAACCAGGAGCTCACAGTGCAGCTACTGCCTCAGGATGGAGGACTGGTCAGTAGCTGACACAAAGGATCACATCTGAACACCAAGAGTCAGTGTTGCCAGAGCTTGGAACAGAACTCATTTTCAGGAGTGGATTGTTTTTCACAGATAAGGCAATGGGAAGTTGAAGTGCACTTTCAGAAGTCCCTGAATTTAGGCCAGCTGTGGGGACTCATTTCTGCAAGCACTGTTCAGCTTACACAGATTGCTTTGGGAAACCACAGGAATCATTCCCATGTACAATAAGGAATCTTCCTAATGATACATATTGTGTCTCTTAAGGAGGCTCTACTCACTGCAGCAAACATTATGCCATACTGTTCCAATGGGCTATAACTGCTCCTTGCACAGCAAAAGCATGAAGCACGTTCATGAGACCCATTTAACTCCACAGCGCAGCAGCAGGTAATACAGAAATTCTTGAAAACTCCATAGTGCACATTTGCCAGTCTCAATGATCATCAAGCCAGGTATTTTCCATCACTAGGAAGGTGTGGGCAAGCTTTATGCAGTAAATTTTTAAAGCCCCAAAGCATTTTTCAGGACTAGAGGAACGATCTCTTAGCCAAAAACCAACATTCTGCAGTAGCTTGCGCAGGTCCCTGTTACCTATGACTGCAGGTTCAAGGTCCACAAACACAGCCCTCGGGACGTGCTTGCCCGCGCCGGTCTCGCTGAAGAAGGTGTTGAAGGAGTCGTCGCCGCCGCCGATGGTTTTGTCGCTGGGCACGTTCCCGTCGGGCTGGATGCCGTGCTCCAGGCAGTAGAGCTCCCAGCAGGCATTGCCGATCTGCACGCCCGCCTGCCCCACGTGGATGGAGATGCACTCGCGCTGCGGGGGGACACAAAGCAGGGCTCAGCACCGACAACACTGCCCTTGTTCAGCACACCCAGCCTCAGCCAGGGCTGCCAGCCCGCAGAGCCCTTACAACATTGGGCTTATTGTCTCGGTGTTGGGGGCATTTGGCACAAAACACAACAGAACACAAAAGCCCCTTTGAGACATCAGCAGCTCCACCCAGACAAACCCCTTTGGACATGATCATTTTTACAAGCTCATTTCTCTTTGCTGTTTGTCAATTAGACAGGAAGAGTCTGATCAACTCTTTCAACTTCTTCAGCCAATTTGTGTCTTCATACCAAACACTGAATATTTAGAAAACCTGATGATCACACCTCTTACTGGCCTAAGTGTCCAGAACAGCACCACCCAGACCCCGGCTCCAGGAGCACAGCCACCAGCGGCAGCAAAATCCTCCCAAGATGTGGGAGCACTTCATTTAATGTACACAAACCCAAAAAAATATTCTCCTGATCCCTTGAGGAAACTTTGCCAATCTGTAGGAAAGTCTTTGCTTAACAGATCCCTTCATATCCCTCCATAAATACAGACCCATCCAGCCTCAAACCACACTGCTGCACACAAAGTACTGAACTCCTTAACACCATGCAAAACTACCTCATGAAAGCTAAGTAGAAAATAGTTCATGGCAGCAAAATTATCTATTCCTACCCATTTATGGATTCCCAAGTTCCTTTTGATCTCCAGAGCATAAACCCAGTTGCTTTAATATTCCACCATAGGACTTGGAATGGTAAAAGCCAAACCATAATAGAAACATCAAACTCCTGGTCCATCTGTGGCATTTTATATTCAACATCTGGTTTTGAGTGTCAGTAAAGCACATTCTAGAAGAGCCTACATACAGTGCTGCTTAATGTGACTGTTACTCAAAACTATGTTCAGACCCTATAACTGGATGGGACAATTTGATCCCCCGGAATTCTAGGATAAGCAGGTTACTTCCAGGCACAAGTACAGGCCAGGCAGAAAACGGACAGAGAGTAGCCCTGGGGAGAAGGACCTGGCAGTGTTGGTGGATGAGAAGCTCAATGTGCCCTGGCCACTGCTCTGGCAGCCCAGAACCCCCCTCCGTGTGCTGGGCTGAGCCCCCAGTGTGGGCAGCAGGGCAGGGGGGATTCAGCCCCTGTGCCCTGCTCAGGTGAGACCCCACCTGCAGAGCTGCCCCAGCCCTGGGGCCCAGCACAGGAAGGACACGGAACTGCTGGAGAGAGTCCAGAGGAGGCCATGGAGATGTTCCAAGCCTCTCTGCTCTGGAGCCAGGCTGGGAGACCTGGGGTGCCCAGCCTGGAGAAGAGAAGGATCCGGGGAGACCTTAGAGCTCCTTCCAGTGCCTAAAGGGGCTCCATAAGAGCTGGACAGGGACTTTGGACAAATGGAAACTGCCTTAAGGTGAAGGAGGATAGGGTTAGATTAGATGTCAGGATGAAATTCTTCCCTATGAGGGTGATGAGGCCCTGGCACAGGGTGCCCAGAGAAGCTGTGGCTGTCCTGTCCCTGGAAGTGTCCAAGGCCAGGCTGGACAGGGCTTGAAGCAACCTGGGATAGTGGAACAGATGAAACTGGATGATCTTTAAGGTCCCTTCCAACACAAACCATTTTGTGATTCTATGACCTGAAACTGCCTAGTCCACATCCATAGTCAATGCAGAAAAGCAGGAGCACAGTCCTTTCAAATTCATTGGGAACCTCATGAAATTAAAATCTGTATTTGTCAAAAAAAAAAAAAATTCACCTGTTCTCAAGCACAGCACTGTACAGCTGAACTGTTTTTAAGCTGTATATTGAGATTTCCAGTCCACATCCTCTCTACAAGCAGCCTAGTGAGAGCTGCTGCCACACTTCTCTCCAAAGCCATCACACCATCGCTCTCCAGGCTGAAGTGCTGAGGTTGTACAGTGCTGCCAAGGCAGAGAACACACAGCCAACCTGCACAGGGTGAAAGAGGTGACAGGAAAACCAGCTGCAGTGCCACAGAGGCCAGACCATAGCCAACAATTCAAGGAGCATCCATTCAGGAAAGCAGGACAGCCTGAAACGTTTCTACAGGGAGAGGAAAACACAGGACACCACATCAGTCTGGATCCTCCCCTGAGGTCCTACCAGCGACCTAAGCCTTGCCAGAGAAACTCCTGAGCAACTGGGGAAGGTCACTGAAAGGGGATGTAAGGACTACACCACAGAGGTGAAGGGTATGAGGAGCAGCTGAGGCCATTGGTTTGTTTAAACAGGAGAGGCAGAAAGATTTGATCATGGTCTACAGCTTCTTCATGAGAGAAGACAGAGAGCTCTTTGGGACCAGTGACAGGACCTAAGGGAAGCTGTGTCAGGGGAGGTTTGCTGGGATATGAGGAAAACGTCCTTCCCCAGAGGGTGATCAGACGATGGAACAGAGGCTCCCCAGGGCAGGAGTCACAACCCCAGGGCTGACAGAGCTCAACACTCTCAGGCAAAGAGTGGGACTCCTGAGAGTGTCCTGTGCAGGGCCAGGAGCTGGACTCAATGGTCCTTGTGGGTCCCTTCCAACTCTGAATGTACAACTTGGCACTACAGCCACACACCAGGTGCTACATTAAACCACAGCATGTTTACTTTGACAAAATACAAAGTTCAACACATAAGGCAGTGACTCCCTGCACCAGTACAAACAGCAGTAACTGAGAGGCAGCCCTGCTGCAAAGATCCTGAAGGTTCCCACAGAAAGCAGCCTGAATGTGCCACAGGGCTCTCTTATCCTCAGGAAGGCAAACTATGTGCCAGGCAACAAAAGGAGACACGTGGCCAGCACAGGAGAAGCCTTCCCTCTGCTCTGCAGGTGGGTCCAGGCTGGATTCTCAGAGGTTGCTGGGAGGCTCAGGTTTGTGTTAGGAAAACCTCTCCAGCAGAATGGTGTGGCCCTGGAACAGGTCATTAGAGAGGTGGGAAGGGATCTCCATCCTGGAAGGTTTTCAAAACTTGGCCAGACAAGGTCAGTCACAAAGCCCAGCTGGTGCTAAGGGTACTCCTGCTGTGAGAGTTCTTTCAACTGCTTTCCTACAGCTCCACTAAGGACTTCTTAGTATGTGGCTATTTAATGAAACACAGATCTTTGTCAGACGCTAACCAATTCTCTGCCCATTTTGTGCTGTATAGTCTTTTCACAGCACTAAGAATACTAAAGAACCAGGCTCAGATTTTGTTCCGAAAGCACCAACTCCAAGTTGGAATGACAGGCAAGAGAACTGTCACACTCATTATAGCTGGGGGCCTTCACACATCACTGATGAGAGCTTCAGAATAAGGATTAAATGTATACAGACAGTGATGGTAAATGCTGTATTCAAGGCACAACACAATTCTGTTATTTATTTAACAATAAATGCTTTCCCCACACTTATACACATTATCTGCAAGCACAGAAAGTTTCAGGTAAAATTTCTCCAGCCCAGTCTCTGTCTCCTTTCCCTACAGGATGTGCTCCACTGAAGGGCGCTGGCCTGTCCTGTCACCCCGCTTCCAGCAGCTGCAGACTCAGCCCCTTGCTGCACTCACTGCTGGGCTGAAGCCCCCCAGCTCCTCCATGGCACTGCTGGATCAGGCTCCAGGTCCTCTGCACTCCCCAGCAGGGTGCTCAAGGTCCAGCTGCACCTGTGCCAGGCTGGTGGAAAGTTTTCTGAGAACAGCTGTGCCAGCTCAGACCAAGCTCATCAGCACACCAGATGGAGGAACCTTGTTTCCCTGGGATGAGACTCCAGGGAACCCGTATCCTTTGCAGAGACCAGGGGCTGTATTCACAGTCTTGATTTTACTTTATTTGAGAACTGTGACAATAAACAGCCCCCAAGGGAAGGGTAAGAGCAAGGACATCAACATATCCCACCAATACTCTAACTTACAACCATTTTCAGCTCAACAAGTATTTTCTACACGTTCACAAGCTTACAGTAACAGTCTTGCTACATCTGTAAATCCATGTAACCTTCTGACAACCTCTTTTCAGAGATGAAGGTAGCCAACACCTCCACGGGAAAGTGTCACACGCCCATCCGAGACTCCAGCTGTGCTGCCCAGGTCAGCAGCTGAACCCTGTTCTGTGGGATATCCCAGCCCCTCTCACGCCTTTCAGATTACCCTTGAAGGTGACTCAGTTTACCAGGTCATTAATCTCCAGCCAGTCCCACAAAGTCCTTCAGGAACTCTCCCCATCAACCCCACCCCGGCGCTCCCACCTCCTCCCACCACAGCCCGCCCCGGGGCAGGACCGGGGGAGCGGCACCTCAGCAACACCCCGGGCGGTGGGACGGGCTGCTCCCGCCGCCCCTCGGGTCGCGCACACCGCGCGGAGCTCCCCGTGTTTACACCCAGCGGAACGCGCCCGCTCTCCCGCGCCGCGCGGGCAGCGCGCTCCGGGGCCCGCAGGGACCGGCGGCCCCGCGGCGGAGCTGCAGCCCCAGGGCCGGCCCGGGCTGAGGGTCCCGCGGGCCGCCATGTTCTCGCCGAGGCCGCCCCCATGTTGGGACGACACGGCGGGAGCGACAGGGCGCGGGGCGAGACACGGCTCGAGGCAGCGAG
>VZTJ01000752.1:90811-108621 GCA_013397795.1 Orthonyx spaldingii
CCTCCCTCCCCGCTGCAGGAGCGGCACCGGGCTGCCCCTGCCCCGCCGCGCCCCGCTCACCATGGCTCGGGAGCGCCGGCACAGACGCGCAACGTGTCTGGGCAGCACCGCAACAGCGGGAGCCTTCGCCGGCCTCACCTTATATACCGTGAGGGGCGAGGCGCGCGCCTCCTGGCGCTGTGCTCATTGGTGCGGCGTGCACTCGGCTGCTCTCCATTGGCTAATAGAAGTGTCTGTCATCGCCCTGCACCAACTATTGGGTGATTCGTAACAAGGGGCGGGGCGGGGCGGGGTTTGGTCTTCCCGCCAAGGGAGGCCGGCGCTTCTCTCCTCAGGCTCCGCTTCAGGCCGGGGATCGCCGCGTCCCGGGCCGGGGATCGCCGCGTCCCGGGCCGGGGATCGCCGCGTCCCGGGCCGGGGATCGCCGCGTCCGGAGCCAGCGGCTGAAGGAGAGGGGGCTCAGCAGTGTCCACCCCGCGGGTGTCGCCAAGGACTCCGAGCTCAGCCTGGGGAGCCCAGAGCCGGCGGCTGCTGCCCTGGGAAGGAGCCCCGGGGCCGCTCTCCCTGGCCCGGCTACGCGCTCTGAGCCCGGGGAAAGGCACGAGTGAAACACCCGGGCACAGCTGGGACCAAGGCATGGGCACCCCGGGAGACATCCTGAGAGCCCCAGATCTGCCTGGTGGGCACACAGAGGCCGCGGTCCTCCGGGCAGACTCTGGGCTGAAAGAGTGGGATGTGGACAAACGCCTCTCCCAGGAGGCTGGAGGCAGCTCCGCTGGAGTCACCAGGGACAGCAGTGCCTGTGCCAAGTGCCACTGGGATGAAGAGTCTCACAATAGAAAGGATTCAAAGCTAAAGGGCCAAATCTGGAGAGCCATATAGATTCTACTGAAATCAGTAGATCTGGTGTTTAAATGCCCCAGTTTAAGTTGGGTATTAGGTGAGAAGTGTAAAAACCCTGCGGTATTCCTAAGGGTTATATTAACAGAAATATTCCTGAGATTGCCAAACTCACTCCCTGGGTAAAGGCAGCTGCTGTGTGTGTGGGTCTGATGTTTGGTACCTGGAGTTCCATCCATCCTTCAGGGGCTCAGCACCAGCATTGGTTTCAGGAAATTCCTTCTTCCTGGGCTGAGCTGAGTTTTTGCAGCAGGAGAGGGGTGTGAAACAATTTTAAACAATAACAAAGTAGGTAACATTTTTTTCCTGTGTGGATCTCCAGCCCTGCGAACAGCCTGGATAAAGGTGGTGCTTTTAACAGGAGTGTGGTGGAATTGTGTCAGGCTGGATCTGTACATGGAAGGAAGGGATGAACCCCCTCACTCCGACTGAGCCCCAGGGCAGGGAACTGACACCTGCTGAGGATGCTGCTCCTGCTGTTATCAACCCCATTGTGATAATTTGAGCCCAAGGCGCGGAATGAAACCTGTGTGGGCGAACCCTGGAAGAAAAGAAGGGCAAAAGCACTCCAGAAAGCAAGGATCAGAGCATGGAGAGAGGAAGGCAGAGATGGAAAAAGGGGAAAAACCCACAAATGACATTGACATAATTGTTTTTCCAAAGAACGATGCCAAGTGTAATGTGTGACTGAAAAACAGGTGGGCTGTAGAGACCACTGAAGCGTCTGTGTTCAGGGAATTTGGCCATCCCCACACCAGAGTGGGGAGTGATCACACATGTGGGTACCTGTGAGCTGGGTGATGGACACCAAGGGAACACATACAGCTGTGCAATGGTTCTTTTAAAGACAAGACTTCTCCTCTTTCATGTTTTAATCCTCAGCAAGCCCACACTCTTTGCATGGTGCTTTCAAGCTGGTATATATCTGAAGAATCCAATCAATATTAAACTTCTAATAACCCCCAACCTGTGCTCCAAGAGACCTGAAAGAACTTCTCTTTCTGATCTTTTCTCTCTTCTCTCATTTGTTTTATACTAATTACTTGGCCTAACGTCACTGAGGCATGACCTTGGCTGCGAAGTGCCTTCAGTTCTGGCCATCGCCTTAGTGAAGCGTTTGGTAAAGAAGACCAGGACAGTCCTGATTGTGTGAGACAGGAAGAACTGAAATCACAGAACCAGGGAATGGCTTGGGTTGGAAGCGCACTTAAAGCCCATCCAGTGCCACTCCTGCCATGGGCAGGGACACCTTCCACTATCCCAGGCTGCTCCAAGCCCTGTCCAACCTGGCCTTGGACACTTCCAGAGATCCAGGGGCAGCCACAGCTTCTCTGGGCACCCTGTGCCAGGGCCTCCCCACCCTCATAGCCAAGAATTTCTTCCCAACATCTAGTCTAAATCTCTCATCTTTTAGTTTAAAACCATCTCCTGCCTAATCCTTTCATTCTCTGCTCCTGAAAACCTCTACAGCTGTAGATGTTCATGCTCAGATAGGAAGAATCCCACCTGCCATGATTGTGAGCTAGTGAAAGATGAAAGAGGAAAATAGTTACAATATTTTAGTTGCTTTTGTTCTTTCTTATTTAAGAAAAAACAAAAAAATTTTAAATGTTCTTTATTTTTTTTCTTTTTAT
Source organism: Orthonyx spaldingii (assembly GCA_013397795.1). Classification (NCBI taxonomy): domain Eukaryota; kingdom Metazoa; phylum Chordata; class Aves; order Passeriformes; family Orthonychidae; genus Orthonyx; species Orthonyx spaldingii. The sequence continues at coordinate 93,346 of VZTJ01000752.1, forward strand.
CATCTGTTGTGCTTTTCTCAGTTGGAAACAAAATACCAGCATCACATGACTAATGGGACATTTGTAAACCCAGATTTGGGAATACTTTTCCTGTAGGTTAAAAGTGAAAATAGGTCAAATTGGATTTAATTCTTCCACATATTGCTATTGTATTACAAATATTTCAGTGTTCTCTTATTTTCCTTCTCAAAGCCTCCCTTTTTAGACACCCGGTACATCTGTGAGAATTTAATCTGTTCATTCAAAGCAATAAATTTGGTTCTGTTGTTCCACGTTACTAAGGAAATCTTCAACTTATGAGGAAAGTTTAACCTAAACTGTACAATATATGGAAAATAAGTGCCCACACTGATTTTTTTAAAAAAAAAATCGTTATTTTTAAACTAGTTATAAGACTTCAAAGATTTGATTTATGGTTTTCAAATGCTCTGACCTGAAAAAACACTCACACTGCTCCAACCGTCCTTCAACTCTGCCAGTGCAGTTGAGCAGTGGGGCAGAGCCTGGGTTGCAGTGGCACAGAGTTACACACTCTGTGGGCTTTTATTCTCCTTTAGAAACGTTTCAGCACCACGACATGGGGCAGGTCAGACCTCTTGTCAAAGCAGAACATTCAGATGGTAACACTCTGAGTGCAGTGAGCATTCTTTTCAGTTTAACTGACAAATAAAATCAGAGATTAGGCTGGGCTGTGGTGTTAAAGCGTGCCCTGGTCCAGCTTCAATTGAGATTTTGCAATGCTTAATTCATTACCTGCTCTGACTTGGGCACCTGCAGCCTGTGCTGGCTCTGTCTCAGCCCCACTCCCCAGGCTCTGCTGGGTGTCTCGTGTGGCATCAAGGGCAGGGTCAGGTTGGACACCAGGAAGAATTTTCCTCTCTGAAAGGGTGATTAAACACCAAAGTGGCTTCCCAGGAGATTTGGAGTCCCCATCCCTGGAGGTGGCCAAGGAAGGACTGGACATCACTCAGAGCTCTGAGCTGGCTGACAAGGTGGGGGTCAGTCACAGGCTGGACTCGATGCCTTTGAAGGGACATCAAGGCATCAACACCACATATTTGGCACCTGGAGCTGAGTGTGCCTCAGTTTCCCTCAGGGTGCCCTCCCAGAGCTGTGCTCTAGTAAGAAGTCCCCCAGTCCTACAGAAACTGGTGTTGCTGCACACTCAAAAACCACTTCTTGAGGCCTGAAATGCTTTTGATTTAGCCTGACTAAACAGTCATGTCAAGCCCAAGGGGCTATCCAGGGTTTCTTGAACACATTCTTTTTTCCTGCTGGAGACCAGTTCTGTGAGCAGCAGCAGCAGTTTTTTTGTTTCCCCAGGATTTCCCTGTGCCTGGTAATGCTATCATGGCCCCAGGCACAGGCTTTGGCTGCAACCCATGTGTTCAGTGAATATGATACCTTCCAAAAATGCTGGACTACCTGTGGGTCTGTGATACAGACTCTGTGCCTGCACTGTGGGCCTGGGGCTTCTCCAGCAGCTTGGATGAAACTTGTTTGAACGTACAGCTCTGCAGCTCTTGCTTTCTATTCCTTCTCAGAAGAATCGAACAAATAATGTGTGCACATTCACTTCTATCAGTGAATTCCCAAAAATGTGACAGCCTTAACTCCGTGTCTGCCCGCTATAACTACCAGGGATGACCTGGGATTTCCATGCACATTTCCCAGCTCTCAGATGGACTAGGACAGCTTGCTGCCTGGATTTCAGCCAGGTACTTACTGAGGTACTGGCTCCTGCTCATCCCCAGCTCTCAGGACACTCATTCAGGTGTGAGGATTGCTGAGGGTGTGTGCATGGTGAGAGTGAAACCAGCAAATTGCACCACTCAGGGGACAATGCTTCACCACGACTCCATTGTTAAAGTGCTCAGGTTCATCTCCTCCAAGTGCAAATCCCTTCTGTTTCACACATCCATCCTCACCCTGCTTTTAGATCTGGCTCCTTCCAGAAGTGTAGGGCCCCTCTGACTGTCTCAGTGGGGAGAGGCACTGCCTTCCAAATGCCTCCTTTATGGAGGCCAGAAACCCCAGCCCAGATGCCTGCCTGGACAATTCCTACACAGGAACACGGCAGGCACACGGGGGAGGGGGCACTGGCAGTGAGTTTGTGAGTTTTCCCGCTGTGGTTTAAGCCACACCCCATGGCCACCAGCCTTACCCCAGCCCATCTCAGGCTGGATCAGGAGGTACCTCAGCAGTGTGGGGGCCCTGCTCCTCAGTGACAGGTTTTATTCTGTAGCTCTTAAAGACTCTTTCTGTATCTAATATATTTGATTTTATTAATTCTGTTAAATTCTAGATGGCAGGACCTGGAGCTGGTCCTGGCCATCAGCTGGGAGCTGGTGAAGGGATGTGTCGTGCTCCAGCAGCAGGAAGGAGCACACTCCAGCAGCCAGTTCCTTACCATGGATTTCATTTTCTCATAAGGAGAGCAGGGATGGATCCTCTGTCCCATGGCAGCAGGATAGGGCTGTGCCAGCTGCAACCTTTATGGCCACCGGTTCATGGCTCCCTGGGTCGTTTGCCATCAAAAATCTTCCTTAGCTACAGACACGGGTACAGACAGGTACTCTCCATCCTTTGCTTCCATTCTTTCCTCATCCCTTTTCCCAAAATGAGCACCCAGGTTTCCTCTTGGTCAGGTCATACGAAACAGTACCAGAAACTCCCGTGGCTGGGGTGGGGGCCAGGGCTGAGTGTCAGAGGGAGGGATGATGTGACACCGTTGAACATTCACAAACACAGCCCCTTCCCTCCCTTCCCAGCGCATGGCATGGGATTGATTTGGCAGCTCAGGGCTCTCCTGAGGGTGAGAAGGTGCCTCCCAAACAGGGACTGATCCCCTGACCTGTGCACAACACGGGGCTGTGGCAAACAGGGGCCCAGGTCTGTGCTGATCCCAGGGACAGATCCCAGGGACACCTGTCATGTGCTGCAATGGGAGCAGATAGAGCCGGGCTGAGCGTTGGTGTTGTTGTGCTGGTTTGGGTTCCCCTGTGCATTGGTGATGTCTCCTGGCCCCTTTGGCACTACGGCAGAGAGTGAGAGGTTGGGTTTAGGTATCTGTGCTTGAATCCTGAGGTGACTGTACACATGAGGAAATCACCGAGGACAGAACACATCACACAAGAAGAGTCACCCTGGCTCAGCCTTTCACCACTGAGCTCACTCGTGGTAGCCCACAGTAAACACCTTGGGAAATGCTGAAGAGGTTGTGTAACATCACCACCACTACCCTGGGATATTCTTCCCCACTTTCAGTGATGCCTGTAATAGAGGCTTCCTGAACTACTAGCCTGTATTTTAAAAACTTTCTATCCCGACCTATGATCTGGTGATGGGTTTTTCCTTGTCTGTTTGTTCCTGCCCCATTTCCCACAGGTAGCTCAATGCCTCACCAGTGGCCAGGAAGGTAACAGAATCTCCTTTTGGATCTGGGGTCCTGTGTTGCTAAAGGAACAGGTGGGTTTTAGTGTTGTCAAGGAGTTACTTCCAATTTATCTCAACAGGGACCATCATGTATTTTGGTTTTGGTTTGATCTTCCTTTGGGGCACTGGGTGCAATTCACTTGGGATCATCAGATCTGGTCTAACCCTTCTCCTCCAGCTGACAGGTCTGACACCCAGCCCGGGGCTATGGACTTTTACAGGGCCTCCCACTACAAAGCCCTGACCTTTGGCTGTTACGCAATGCACTGTCAGCTCTGCAGAGGCTGGGGAGGGACAAGGTTCCTGACATCAGCACTGTCATTAGTCTTTTGGAGAGGTGGAAGGGGAAGAGAAGCAGGGATGTGCCTTGTTTTCTTGTAGGCTAGGAAGGGTATGACAGGTAAAGAAAACTGTTGCATAAAGCTGAGCTAGCAAGAATGAGGAAAACCAGTACTTTTAGTGCTGTGTGCTGAGATTTTTGTTGGTTTAGCCCTGACTGTGGTCACATTCTACCCAGACAGGCTCATGTGGCCATTCAGGTCCAGCTGCCATGGCCCGCATTGTCACTACTCTGCATCTGCAGGAGCAGCCAGCACCGGGTCCTCTCCTGCTGGAATGTACTGATGTCACCTAAATGCATCCTAAATGCATCACAGAAAGAACGGAAGACATCCAGAATGGAACACTCCCTTCACTAGACTGGGTTAAAATCAGAAACCACTGCAGCTCCACCTGTATCCCTCTTCCTGCCCCACATCCAGGGAACAGAGGATCACCCTGAAGCAGGACGGGGTATTCAGCCTATTTCTATTTCCTAGGCAAGCTGAAGATCCACAAGCCCTGCCCAGAAAAGGAGGCGAACCCTGCTCTGCCTCAGGGCGGTGTGGGCAGGGCCCTGGGAAGGAGAGGGACGAACAGGTGGAGATGCTCCCGCTGGAGATGGATCCCGGAGCTGGGATGCACAAGAGAGGAGCAACAGCCCAGCGCCCATTGCTGGGCTTTGACTGCAGAGCGGGACGTTCGTCTCCTCACACACCCCTGCACATTTGTCCTGGTTTCAACCAGGACAGGGTGAATTTTTTCACAGCAGCCACGAGGGGCAGAGCTGGAGCTGTGTGGGTGGGTACAGGTTGTAATTCTATACCGTGCACTTCGTCACCAGGGTGGGGCGGTGGAAGTGAGGAACTCTCCCTTCCGGGGTGTGGGGACGGGGAAAGAATGACATTCCCTTTCGGAGGGGGAAGGGGGAAAGCCTGGTGTGGTCAGGAAGAGCTGGTGGGTATTGTGGTTTTCCATGTAAATAATTTCTTGGTCTTATACCTTTTGTTATTAATATTGTTGCTATTACTGGTCATCTTCTTATCTCATTGCTGTTTCCAGTAAATTGTTCTGATCTCAACACGATTTGGACCTTTTGTGCCTCCACTTCTCAATCCCATCCTCAGAGCAGGAAAGTGGAAACGAAGTGGGACAGTGAGAGGCATCTGGTTTGGGAGAGTCTTTTGGAGACACTGAATTGGGGAATATCATTCCTAAACCACAACCAACTTCCTCAACAACCTTCTATCTCATCACACAGACCTGCACAATTTATCTCAAGTACTGCATTGCAGGAAACAGAGCAACAGTTTGGGGAGAATGCTTAATCGATTCACTGACCTCAGGCCAAACCTTGATGGAAGGACATGGATTCTCCCTTGAGGGTTTTGGGAATGTTTGCTGGGTGCCAAGACATATCTTTCATTTAGAGCTGGAAACTATTCAACAAGACAGAACTGAATTAAATCTTGTTCCAAACAGTCCTGATCCAGATGGGCTGGGAATCCTTAAATAAGGGAATTACAAGTGCAGAAGGCATAGCCAGAGTGGTTTGTACAAGGGAAGGCCTCCAGAACACTGCATGTGTGCAGTAGGCGTATCTCTAATTATATGATTAAATCCTGTTTATACCTGATCCTGCCCCCACAGGGAGTGTCCAATTAAGTGGCAGTATGTGCCTGAGTTGCCAGACTGGAACCCCAAAGGGCTGGGCTCTGTTTTTGTTTTGTGAGGTCCCTTCCGTGACAGTTGAAGCACTTGCAGCAGTGTCTCCACACACATTAACATTTCATGAGCAAGTTTAATATCAGCATTCTCTCCCTTGATCACTTGACTTTGTAACCTCACCATGCTATTAGCCTGGCTTCTTGGAGGTAATCCTTAAATAACAGCCTGGTTTAATTGCCTTAAATACATTCTCTGTTTTTAATTTTTTGATTGTTTGTTCACCCAACTGTTTTAATCCTGCTCTTGCAAGCCAGGACTTCACTACCTGCCCTATTTTTTTGTTCTCTGCAAGCCCAGATTGCAGGGGCTGCTCCCATCCCTGCTCACTTGAAAAGCTGCTTCAGCCCGGACCCTTTCAGTGCTGCTTTCCTGCCTTTCCCTGCTGCTCTGCAGTACCAAACCTCCACCTGCCATTTGTCAAAGCTGAAAGAGCTTCTCTATCAAATGCACTTGTTTTTACTTCAGAATTCAAAGCACTCCTGAGTAACTCACTGGGGTGCTGTGTCTGTGCTGGATAGTGCCCGTCTCAAATAATGCCAGACTTTGGTACCTGTACTGGCTGTAATGGTTAAAGTGCTTGGCCAGGTTCAGTTTGTTACCTGGGAGTAAACTGTCCCTAGCCTACAAATTTTGTGTTCTCCACACTAACTTTTGGTTTAGATACTGAAAACATATTTTGTCTTGCCCTGCTACAGGATTTGGCCTCTCTTTTAGGGCAACTAATTGGCTTTTTTTGGGAGGTGTTCACCTGGAGATGAGAAGGCTCCAGGGAGACCTTAGAGTTCCTTCCAGTGCCTAAAAGGGCTCCAAGTGAGCTGGGGAGGGTCTTTGGACAAGGGCCTGGAGGGACAGGATGAGGGGAAATCGTTTTCCACTGACAGAGGGCAGGGATGGGTGGGATATTGGGGAGAAATTCCTCCCTGTGAGGGTGGGGAGGCCCTGGCACAGGGTGCCCAGAGAAGCTGTGGCTGCCCCTGGATCCCTGGAAGTGTCCAAGGCCAGGTTTGATGGGGCTTGTAGCAGCCTGGGATAGTGGAAGGTGTCCCTGCCCATAGCAGGGGTGGAATAAGATGAGCTTTAAGGTGCCTTCCAACTCAAACCATTTTGTTGCAGGGGTCTGTGTTGTTCGGTTTCGGACGGTCGGGACAGATGGTGACGAGAGATCTCTGAAGTCAGGTCTTAGAGCATGAAGTTTATTGTAGAAGAGCATGGGTGTAGGGGACCTGCTGGGAGCTGCCAGACGCAGCTTGAGGCAGGTCAGAGAAGTAAGAGAGTAAGCAAGAAAGCTGGAGAAGAGAGTAAAAAGGATAGAGAAGTGCAGAAGAAGTGCCGCGGTCCCCGTTTACAATCCAATAAAGCATCTTCTGTGCTGAATATTCTAATTCTCCTTAACCAATCTGGTATAAGCTACAAATCTTATAACATTTACATACAGCCTATAAGAATCATTGCATTACCATACGATGTTATATTTTAAACTCTAAAATCTACTTTCTGGACCCTCTGATAAGCTGGCAGGGTCTGCTCTGACCCTTGGACCTGTCTGCAGGCAGAGGGTATTGTTTAATCAAAGGGGGGATCACCTTCAGACGGCCATGCCATTGTTTTCCAGTTGTTCAGTAACTGGGGTTTGGTAACTCAAAGCTTGTTCTCATTTCAATCTCGCCTATAGTTTCCATATTCTCAGTATCTTTTGCCAGGTAATCATATTTATAAGGCTTTCCTATTTCATCTTCCCCAACACCTTGTGATTCTTTTTGTGTGGATAACTAAAATCACTCATTAAGTCAGATCTCTCTTGAGCAGTTTCCCCTCCCTGCTGGTCAGGCAGTAGCACCGGGTACCAACTCATTCCTGTTCCCAGTGTTTGGACGTTCCCATCTGTACTGACTCTGCAGTGGGTGAGTGTGGCCAACAGGGCACATCCTGCACGGCTTTGGGCTGGGGCAGAGTTACAGCTCTCCACAGCACCTTGTGGTGCTCTTTGGGATCTGTGCTGAGAACAGCACTGATCCCACAGGGATGACTGAGCTCCTGCTGAGTCAGGAGCTGTTCTGCCCCTCACCCTGACCCACCAGCGTTGGGCTGGGAGTGCACAAAGAGCTGGGGGGACACAGCCAGGACAGCTGTCCCCCACTGACCACAGGGACATGCCAGACCATGTGATGCCATGTTCAGCCCTGAAACAGAGCGGGGGGGTGGGGGAGGGGATGGTGGGATCTGGCCAGGCTTTGGGCAGTTGGTGATGAGCAATTGCTGTCTTGTATCACTTATTTTTCTTGGTTTCTATTTTCGTCTCTTTGTTGGGGTTTTCCCCCCTTACAATTAAAAAAAATTCTGTTTCATTATTTAACTGTCTTTATGTCAACCCACCGGTTTTCTCACTTTCACCCTTCCGCTCCTCCCCCCATCAGAGTGTGGGGGAGAAACAAGGGTTGTGTTGGTGCTTAGCTGCCAGCTGGGGTTAAATCATGACACAGCCACAGTCCAGACTCCACTGGCAGGGCTGTGTCCATCTGTGATGGTCAGGCGGCACAGGCTGGGGGAAGTGTCACAGATCTGAGTTGGTTCTTGCTACCTGAAGTACACACAGGGTAGCTGTACTGAGAGTCCAGTGGATTGCTGACCAATAAAGCAGCTAGGAACAGAAACTCCTCAGTGGACTGTCTCAGATTTGAGACCCTCTGGGAATCCGTGGTGACACTGATGGCTCAGAGCAGGGCACCAGGACAGAAACGAGCGTTTATGTCCCATTGGCCCTGAGCAGCTGCAGCACTGTGGGCACTGACCTGGCCCAGGGACCTGCAGAGGGATGCATGGACAAGGCAGAGGTGCTTTGCTGGTGCCCTGCAGTACAACCAGCGCACCCAGTTCCACACTGCACTGGCCTTGTGGTGCAGCTGCACAAGGCAACAACCTCTTTTCACTGACCTCTGTGTCCAGACCAATTTCACATCAGTTTAGCTGGATCAGCAGCACAAACTGCAAAGGCAGGGAGGGGGTGCCAAGGAGTGAGCCAGAGGGTCCCAGTAAACTGCACTTCATGCTGTGCTGCCCTCAGTATGTGCAGCACTGGGCACTGTGACACCACCTCTCCCACAATCAGGAGCTGTGTCTCGGGTACCATCCAGCTGCAGAGAAGACATTCCCTGTTGGTGCCAGCATACTGGGTTTCCAACAGAAATCACCATACCCTAGCAGGGGCCTTGAGGGAAGGGATGGACCCAGATCCCCTGGAGCAGTGCATCCCCTGCATCATGAGAGCCTGTGGAGCACCAGGGCCAGACTGGGACACCTGTGGCTGCAGCAGGGATTGAGCTGACAAGGGCACAGAGCCTCCAGATTGCTGCTGATGCGTAGCTACAGCCCTCACACTTCGATATTCCTTATCAAGGGAGATCCCTCCCTCCGGAGCCTGAAGCTGCTCCTTTCTCTAAGCATCCTTTCTCTTTGACTGTTGCATTCTGTTTGCTGAGTCCTGGCCTTTTTTGGTGCCAGCCTCTTGGACCTGCCATGGCCTGGCAGAAAGAACCAAGTCCTCCAAGAGAACAGGAAAGCACGAGGCCACAAGTTCTTGAAGCCACGTCCTCATGTTCCACTGCCAGATATTCCAAATTAACCAGCTATTCTGCAACGAGCTGTGGTCTGGATGTTTGCCATGGAAAGAGCCTGTTCACAGCATTCCAGGCAGCGTGCAGAGCCAGCTGCTCGAGGAGGGGAAGGATACCTGTGCTGACACGGCTTTGCTGATTTTCCCTTGCTCTCAGGGCATCTCTTCCAGCTGGTTTGGAACAATGGCACAGGGGACTCACGGCAGCAAGCAGACGGGAGTGCTCTGCCTCTGCACGCACAGCGATTACAGCAAGTGTCTGCCTTCCCCCGGGGGAATTCAGAGCCTCTTGGAAGATAGGGAACATAGAAGGGGGAACAGAAGCCCAGCTGAGCACACACACACTCCCCGCTGCTTCCCCAGCGAGGAGAGGCGGGGACAAACACATCCACGGGGGAATCCTCCCAGCGCAGCCCCTTCCCCCAGGGACACCCGGATTCCATCAACACACAAATTACCCTGAAAGGCTTGTGAAGGACCGACCCCGCCTGCAGCTCTGCCCTGGCCTGCCACACACAGCCGGGGCTGCTGGAAACACGCGGCTCTGGCTCTTTGCTTTGGCCTCCCGTGCTGTGGCAGCACAGGTGCCACTGCCAGGCCCGGCTGCATTGCTGGGCTCCAAACCTGCCCGGGGCTGTCCTGTCCAGCCCAGCCCAGCCCACGGCTGAGAACCGTGCCAAGGAGGGAAGGGCACTGCCTTTCTCCAGGCAGAAGCTGTATCTGACCAGTCCATGTCTTTGGCCCCTAGGAAATGGCCCTGGGCTGGTCAGGGGACACATCCTGGCCCCCAGGCTGCTCCCACCCCTGTAGCTCTCCCAGGCTTGGATGTGCAGTACTCCAAAGCCAAACTGCTGGGATGGACTGTGCTTGAGTCAGGTTTAGGAAAGATGCAAGAAACACTTTCTCCAGAGCTGCTTCCCCCTCTCAGAGGATAGAAGTGTTATCTCAGCAACCCAGGAACCTGCTCACTCTTCCTCAGGGATTGCATGAAGGGAGCCAAGCACTTGATTTTCACTTTGTGTAAGGTCAGGTCATTTTCAGGTGTTGGGACACTCACTCCAAAGCACACTCCTGCAAAAACTGGCTTCTCTCCCCCAGCCAGCCCCACAGGTCAGTAACTCTCACCTGGATTCTGGGCTGCCATCTCCCCCTTCTCTCCCCTCGCGGGCACCGAGGGGCCCAGCTGTGCTCGTACCAAAGCTGTGTTGTAGGGACCTGGCTGCCTCACAACTCAGCACTCAAGTAGTTATGCTGAAATGCATAAAAGTGTTGCTTGAAAGAGAACAAAGCTGGCTTTGATAAAAGCCTTCATGTTCTCTCTGCACTTTTATGGCCAGTTCCACTCATCTTCTGTGGTTTCCCTTTGTGTCCCCAAGCAGCTTCAAAATACTTGGTGGGTTTTTGGCAAAATACTTGGTGGTTTAGTGTTTCTTTGATTCTGGAGTTTGGCCTGTATTAACCTGACTCTGTGGGAGGCAGGGATGCTTTCCCTGCACCCGTTGTCCAAGGACCCTGAAGCTATTTCATCTCAATTGTTTCCTTTCCTCCTGCTTATGTTCCTGCCAGGGAGTGTAATGTCAGATATGTAAAATGACCTTCAGCGAAATTCATAACACATTTCAGAAATCCCTGTTCCCCCAAACATCCCCCCTGCAGAACTGCCTGTGCTGGTGGGGCAGTCCCTGCTCACGCACAGAGGTTTAGGGAATGCACCAAGATGAGCTGTGCAGGACAGGGAACACCACAACCACCTCTCCTGGCCAAGCTGACCCTGCTTTCATCAACCACAGCTCTTCTCTGAACTCTGCTGAGCCGTTCCCCTCCATTCCTGCAGGCAGCAGGTCCCACAAACACACTGTGCGGGTGTGGCAGTGATCCCACTTCCATCCCTCCTGGGTTCCTTTCTGAGGAGCAGCTGGATGGGAGAGCCCTAGGACACAGCAGGGAGCAAAGTTCTCCAAGCTACTGCCTCAGAGTCTACATTGTCATCACCGCTCTGCTGAAGATTCCCTCAGTAAGAGGCGAGGAATTAAGGACAGACCTCAGGTCTTGGCAGGCCCAGGCACCAAGGCCTTTTGCTGACCTGCAGAGCTGGGGAAAGAGGGAGCCTTGAATCCCAGTCCTTGCTCCACACACCACTTACCTGATCCAGTGAAATGTACTTAATTTAGGGAAGGGAGAGCGTGATTGTGATGTCTATGCAGGGCATGACTTGTGGCAGCTCCCCAGGACAGCTCAGCTGATCTCACAGCCCAGGAGGGAAGGCCTTCATCCTGCCATCACCTCTGGAGTGTCTCACAGGCTGCAGCACTCCCACTCCCCTGTGTCAACCCAGCAGCCAAGAAAAGAAGCTTCAGCCTAAGTTATCAAATTGAACATGCAAAGGGTTCAGCAGTCACTCGAGTGAGATGTTTGGGGGGGAAGGGGAGCAGAGAGGTGAAACTGCACGAGGTGCCAATGTCAGCCAAGCCCAGAGCACGGCAGCTCTGGGCTGTGAACTCGTCCCAGTGCCAGAGCCAGAGTGGAGCATGGTCTGCTTTTAACCATCCTAGGCACATTTATGGTATATAAACACCTGACCCATACAAACCAGGCGTGCCTGAAATCCACACTGGGAAGCAATTAGACAAAATTGTTATTTGCCCCCCTGCACCTTGCTGGAGGGATTGGCTGGAGCAAGAGATGCAGGTTTGTTACTGTTCACTCTCAAGACACTGCTACATCTCAACACAGGATGGTCTTAGGAGTCAGATCTATGCAGACATTAAAGAGAATAATTCATTTTCAAAATAAAGTGACCTACGTGTGGAAATAAGGGTTTCTGCACTGTCTTGGTGTTGGTAGAGAAACATGGGCTAAAAGATGAGCTTTCCCAGGTCCTATGTAAGAGCTTCCCATTCCTGAGGGTTGTCTATCCTTATTTTCTAGGAGTTACTGCAGGCAAATGGAAAAGTTTTTCAACATGCTGGATAAAAAGCAGTGAAAAGATCTGTGAGTGTGTGTCAATTTTTGTTTGCTCTCAGTGACACAGGAACAGTGCAGCTTCAGCAGATCCCAGGCCTGGTGATGTCTGGTGGAGCAGCAGCTGCTCTTCCCCCAGGCCACATCTGCTGACTGGGACATTCCTCCCCCAACGGTCCATGAACAGCACAGTGGAGCTGCCTGAGCTCAAACTCCACAAGGTGATGCTGCCTTTTCCCCACTCCCTGCCCACCCCCCTGAATGTCTCAGTCACCTGTGGGAACATGAATTAGCCCAGGTGCCAGCTGGGAGCTGGACTGCACAGCTGTCCCTCCACCTGCCCCAGGTCTCTGCCCGTGCCACCTGCACTCCAGGGGTGTTTCTCTTGGCCTCTCCAAGCTGCAGGAACCCAAGACCCTACCTGAGGCTGAAAGACCCCCCAAGGCCTCATGGTATAAAAGCTTCTTCCCAAGAATTCCCATCAGACTGTTCATTTCTCCTTAGTATTTCAAGTCTATGTGGTCCTATTTAAGGGTCAACAGAAAGCACACCTGGATCCACAGAGGAATCACCTCCCCTCTCCCACCCAAGAGCAGCAGGAGCTCACAGCACTCCCATCACCGAGTGCCGAGGTGGATTTGAGTTGCTGCCATTCAGACCTGAGCTCTCCCATCTCCCCAGGAGTCTTCTGCTGACTGGGGAAGCTGCCACCACCCCCCAGCTCCATCCCAGTGCCACCCACTACTCAGGAATCCACAGGCACCATTTTCTGGAGGTCATTTACTCAGCGTTAGCCAAGCTGATTTCCACAGTCTGTTCTGCACGGTGGCGCTTTCAAAACGAAGTTTGTGCAGTACAGCATATTTAAATGACATGGATGATAACTGGGGTATTACAGGTCAGAACACATTTCCTAATAGATAACAATCCAAATGGAAGTGTAAAATTAGTGATGTGATCCCACCAATTTGCCATGCCTGTGCAGAACCCAAGTGAAGCACTCTTGTCCTTTGAGGTGCATCTCCTGGATGAACCTGTGCAGTCCCTGGGCTTAGGGCTAAGGGACACGAAGGGCAGGAGAGAAGAAGCAGTTTCCATGACAAATGTCCATCTGACACATTTAACAAGGACACAGCACAGGATCTGCCTCCTGCTCCAGCAAGACCCTCAGCCCCCAGGCCCCAGTTCTGCCTCTCTCCCTCCCGTGATAAATCCTGACTGCCCACAGCAGAGGCTCCTGGTGGAGCAGCCTCAGAACAGGCCACACATTAAGGCAGAGTCTCCAAATCTTAAAAGTGCAGGTGCTCAAGCACTGTGGGAAGAAGGGAATTGTTTCTGGCCCTCCCACTTCTGGGAGACTCATCCGAGGCTGTGCCTGCCTTAGAGTCCTGCCAGCAAACTTGTTTCCTTAGAGGTGCAAGGGAAAGGTCCTTCCCACAGCCTTGGGGCAGCACACCTAAAACCCACCTTGAGTCTGGTGGCACAAACAAGTCTGTCACCCCAGCATGGTGACAGCTGTGCCTTGGCAGCTGGGTTAGTACCCGAGAGCTTATGAGCAGAGGACAGTGAGATGTCCCACAGTGAGGCACAGCCCAGGGACCCCAGAGCACCCCTGCAGAGCTGTCCTGTCACTCACACAGGGGTTTGCAATGGAGAATGAACTGGGCCACGATTACCAGCAGTGACAAATACAGTGAGAACCACGGCTGCTGCAGCCTCCTTCCATTTTTAATTAACTTTGTGCCCCGCTTTTAAAAGGCAGAAACCAAAACTGGTCACAATATCCCAGATTACTCTTACCACCAGCTTTTACAGAAGAGAAATTCCTTCCTCACGTCACTGTTTAACACACACACACACACACATTCCTGTTCTGACATGCTTCAGCACTGCTTCTCCAATGATTCAGATCCTCTTCAGGATGGAATCTCTTCACTCTTGCTGCCTGAAAACTCAGTGGTCTATCAGCCTATGCTGTCTGCACGTTCTACCTGTGTTTTATTTCCAAGTACTCAGTTAATAGAATGCACACGTTATTTGGAATGCCTTACACTCACTTCAGGTGCCACAACTCTCACAGAGTGCAGTTGTCAGGTGGGATTAGGTTTTGGAGAACATAAATGTTAGAGCTTGGGGCAGAGAACACTCCTTCTGAAAATCAACAGAAGATTCAGCCTTACACCCTGGAACTGCTCTGGCTGCAGGTCAGACAGTTTCAGCTGCCACGAAGACTCAGTGCAGCAGTGCTGTCCTCCCCCATGTACACGGTGTCACAGGGCCATCAGCCCGAGAGACACCTCAGCCCCTTCTTGGAGCCACAGCAGCCACAGGGCAGTGGCAGAGCAGCCACACCGGGGCAAATCAGGCTGTGTGGCAAAACTGTCGGGGTGAGCTGTCCCTGCAGGTTACAGGGGACCCTCCCACCACCAGTGCTCTTCCCACGTGGGTGCAGGTGAGGAGTTGGCTGTGCCAGGGCTGCAATTCCTGACACTGGTCAGCCTGTGGGTCTGGGATGTGGGGTGACCGGCTGGGCTGTGGGTCACTCACAGCGAGGGGCAGCAAGCTGTGGCCACGGGGCAGGCAGGCCGTGGTCAGTCAGGCGCTGGGTGCCGGGCCGCGGTCAGTGCCCCGGGCCGGGTCAGTCCGCGGGGCTGCCGCGGCTCCCGGGGCCGGGCCCAGCTCCCAGCCCGGGGCCCGGGGCCGGCGTCACTCGTGGGCCACGCGCTCCAGCGCCACGTAGAAGCTGTCCTTGTCGTCGAGGCAGTGCCAGCCGATGGGCCCCGCCTCGCAGTCGGCGCACACCAGGAACTTGACGTTGCCCACGTCGCGGGTGAAGCCCACGTTCTCGAAGGAGAACATGTCGCGCACCAGCCAGTGCTCCCGCAGCACGTCCCCGCCGCCGCCCGCCGCCGCCGCCGCCTTCTTCCTCATGGCGGGCAGGAGGAGCTGCGGAGGGAGACGCGGGGCCGTCAGGAGACACGGGGCCGNCGGCGGGAGCCGCGGGGCGGGCCCCGCCCGCCGGCCCCGCCCGCCCCCCCGGCCCCTCACGGTACCTCACGGCGGGCGAAGGTGGCGGCGCCGGGCAGCAGCACCCGGGAGCCGCAGCGCTGGCACAGCACGGCCCGCAGGTTGCGGCCCTGCGCGCACACGAGCCCGGCCGAGCCCGGCGCGGCGGCCGCAGGAGCAGCAGGGCCCGGGGGAGGAGGCGCCGCCGGCTCCATCTC
>VZTJ01000752.1:108647-131887 GCA_013397795.1 Orthonyx spaldingii
CCCGCCCCCGGGACCCGCCCTGCGCCCCGTCCCCGGGAGTGTCCGGGAATGTCCGGGCTGGAAATCCTGTCCCCCGTGCCCGGGGATGTTCGGGAAATCCGGGCAGGAAATCCTGTCCCCCATCCCGGGGAATGTCCAGGAATGTCCAGGCTGGGAATCCTGTCCCCCGTCCCCGGGAATGTCCGGGAAATGTCCATGAATGTCCGGGAAAACCGGGCTGGAAATCCTGTCCCCCATCCCCGGGAATGTCCAGGAAATGTCTGGGAATGTCCAGGAAACCCGAGCTGGAAATCCTGTCCCCTGTCCCCGGGAATGTCCGGAAATGTCCGGGAATGGCTCGGAATTCTGCCCCTATCCCCGGGAAATGTCCGGGTAATCTGGGCTGGGATCCCTGCCCTGTGAGGGTGCTGAGACCCTGGCACAGGGTGCCCAGAGAAGCCGTAGCTGCCCCATCCCTGGGAGTGTCCAAGGCCAGGCTGGACGGGGCTTGGAGCACCCTGGGACAGTGGAAGGTGTCCCTGCTCATGGCAGGGGGGATGAGATGAGTTTTAAGGTCCTCCCCACCCAAACCACTCTGGGATTTTCTGGTCCCCCAGTGATCCCGTGCTGGCAGCAGTTGGCAGTGCAGTCTGTCTGTCCTGGGCCTGCCCACTGGGACCATCAGGGACAGTCACTTCCCAGGCATGGGAGTCTGGAGATGCTTGACTTCATCACCGTGGTTGGAGAAGGAGCTCAGTTGATGCTGGACAAAGGGAAATCATCTCCCTTCAAAGTCTCCATCAATGGAGATATTCCAGAACCGTTTGGATGCAGTCCTGTGCCGTGTGCTCTGGGATGGCCCTGCCTGAGCAGGAAGGTGGCACTGGAGGAGCCACTGTGGTCTTTCCAACCTGACCCGTTCTGGGGTTCTGTGAAGCTGCAGCATAGAGGGATTGCATCAGCCTTTGGGAGTGCCTGGGCTGCTCTGGCACAGCAGAGTGTCTGTACCAGCTTTCTTGGCTGCTTGGTACCGAGAGAGTCCCCTCAAAATGGGGAGCACAAAGGGCACTGAAAGGGGCAAGGGACTGACCGTGGGAGCAATGTGCTTTCCAGGAGAGGGAAGCAGAGATCAGCCTGACCCCACAGAGCCTGGGCAAAGCAGGAGGCAGTGCCAGTGCTCACAGGCAGCAGTGCTGGGGACAAGGTCCTGGGACCCAGGTGACTCTGCTGCTCCTCTCTGAGTATCTTTGAGCCACTGTGGCTGTGTGCTGGTCTGGGCCCTCTGTTAGTGTCGGAAAGATTGCAAGAGGCCTTTTGACTGAGCCACTGCTTCTTTAGAGGGTAAGCCAGATCCCAGAGAAGCCCTGATTTGGTGTAAATATGCCCCATCCTCCTGCTGCCTCACTGTCTCCTGACTGTCTGCTGCCAAGAACTCTCAGGAGAAGCCAGAAATAGGAACTGATATTGGAGGTACTAAATAAAGGTGTAGGATCTCATCAGCAATCCAGCTGCTCACCTCAGGCTGCAGCCCTGGGCAATCCTGACACGAGCTGGGGAGTGAGTGTAGCTGGCAGACATCACCCTGCTCTCCTGTGAGCTGTGCAGGTCTTTCTAAGGCAGGGGCAGCATTTGGCGCTCCTGAGCCCTGTCTGGGTGTGTGTGGGGAGCCAGAGCAGGGCTGGAGAGGGCAGAGAGGGAGGTGCAGAGCTCAGCAGCACCCATGGGACACAGCCCTGGGGCACCCCCTGCCAGAACCAGGCACAAACAGCCACAGGAAGGTGGCAGGGTTCAGTCCTGTCCCACAGCCAGAGCCACTTCTCCGGGGGCTCAGGGAAGTCACAGAACCCCCATGCTTGGAGAAACTCTGGGCTCAGTGGAACCTGATCCAAACTGGATCTCCTCCAGGCAGGGTTACAGACCACCAGATTGCCCTTCCCAACTACAATTATTCTTGGTTTCTGTGAGTCCTTTCCTGCTTGTGTAGGTGTCAACAACACTTTCAGAAAAACACCCCAGAACATTCCTGGGAGTCCAAATCCATCCCTGCCCCGGGAGCTGACTCAGGCTGCCCCAGAGGCAGCCAAACAGGGACAGTCCACTTCAGTGTCACTTCTCTCTCTCCAGAGCTTCGGAGCCTCCCCACGGGTCACTCCTGCCCCCAGAGCAGCCAGGAGAGCTCTGCTTTTGCTTTGCAGGAGGGTCAGTGGGGGAGGCCTTTCCCTCTAATCTGACTGCAGCATGACACCAAGTGACACATTTGCAGGGCTTCTGCCTGGTTGTACCAAGGGTGCACATTCTCATTTTGGTGGTCACACGGCCTGGGAGGAGCGAGATCCCAGCCAGAGGGGGGAGAGGAAGGTGAGCCCTGTGCCTGCCCAGGGGAGGCTCGTGCAGGTGCGAGCCCACAGCTGCCAGTGCTGCATCCGCTCTCGCCTCGTCACCTTGGTGTGAGATGGGCACTTCTGACGAGGTTCACAGCCCAGAAACACCCGAGTGACACAACACCACACTGATGTCTCCAGCTTGTGGCCCAAGGCTGCTGCTGGGCTGGGCTGGTTGGTCAGGGCTGGTGGCTGGAGTGGTGTCTCTCATTGTTACAGTCCTTGTGAACAATTCAAGAGGTTAATTAGAACCTGCATTTAATAGCATCTTTGGCCAATTATTTAGTCTTGGGTGGGAGCTGTCTCCTGTGGAAAACTCACTCTTAATTCCGTCTTTTAGCATTTTCTGCTGGATTATTCACAAATCAAAGTTTCACTCTTTTTGGCCGGGGAGAATCAATACCAGCTTCTTACCAAGCAGAACATTTTGTCCCTTTGTTTTGCTTTCAGCAGGAGCCTGTGCACTTTCTCATCTCCAGCACCAACACGGAGCATTTTGAAGATTTATATTGTGTGTTACCTCCCTGGAAACACCAGTTCCTCTTCAAACCCTTCAGTACATCCTGTCCTGGAAAGGCAGGGACGTGTCTGCTGGCCACGCTCATGGGGTCACATCCTGCTGTGACCCAGTTCTGATGCTGCTGCTTCAATCTGCCCAACTGCTGAGCTTCTGCCCAACCACACACTGGACACATCACGTTTGGAGCTGAATCCCCTTGAGCCCTTTGCAGGAGAGCAGGGCTGGTCAGGGAAGGGAGAGGAGCTACTGATAGCTCCAGAGTCAGTATCAGAGCCTGGCTCCCTGCAGGTGTCAGAGGGGCACAGGTATAGGACAGATCCATGTGTGGGACCAGTGAGTGCTTCCTTGTGAGTCCCACACTCCCCAAATGGGGCCTGTTCCCTTGTTTGCTTCCCCACTCCTCACTGGCTGGAGACTGATGGAGCAGTTTGGGGGACAGGTATTGGGAGAGGCCACTGAACATCTGGAGTGAGTAGTGAGCTGTTTATGGGGGGACCACGTAGTGGGGAGAGGATTTGGAGCCATCAAAGGCTGCTGGGGCAGGATGCTGCAGTTTGCCCTGAAATCAACAGAAGCTCTGTTTTGCACATGGACAGATGAATTAATGCTGGGCTCCATTCATCCCATATGCCCATGGCGGACAAAGGAGCTGTAATTTTTTTGCAACTGCAACTCTACTGTAACAGAATTAGAATTATGGAATTGTTTAATTTGGAAAAGGCCTCTAAGGTCGAGTCCAACCATTCCCCCAGCACTGCCATGTTCACCACTAACCCATGTCCCCAAGTGCCACATCCATGTATTTTGAACACTTCCAAGGATGGTGACTCCACCACTGCCCTGGGCAGCTGTGCCAGGGCCTGACCACCCCTTCAGGGAAGAAATTTTCCCCAGAATCCAACCTGAACCTCCCCTGGAACAACTTGAGGCCATTTCCTCTTGTCCTGTCCCTGTTCCCTGGGAGCAGCACCTGACCCCCCCCCAGCTGCCCGCTCCTGTCAGGGAGCTGTGCAGACCCATAAGGTCCCCCCTGAGCCTCCTTTTCTCCAGGCTGAGCCCCTCCAGCTCCCTCAGTCCCTCCTGGTCCTCCAGATTCTTCCTCAGCTCCATTCCCTTCTCTGGACATGCTCCAGCCCCTCAAGATCTTTCTTCTTGTGAGAGTCCCAAGGTTGCCCCCAGCACTGGAGGTGTGACCTCAGCAGCGCCCAGCACAGAAGGACGGTCACTGGTCCTGCTGGTCACACCAGGGCTGGTGTAAGCCAGGTGTCATTGGCCTTCTTGGCCACCTGGACACACCTGGCCTCACGTTCAGCCTCTGATGATTCATGACTGCTGTCAGCTGTATTCAGTCTTTTCCTCCTCTCTGCTGCCATGCTCTTCTCCAACAGACCTTGCAACAAATTCCCTCATTAGGGAACCCTCCCGGCCTGGCTGGTGTCTGTGCCACACATCTCACAGCTGGAGCAGCTGTTTTTCAGTACCAGGCTGAAGCTGCAGGGCACAGACACCTGAGGGTGGCTGCCTGGCCTAACACAGGGTTTGCACAAACCCTTCACACAGGAGTCAGACAAACGTCTGGAAGGTAGAGAACAGAAGTTGAACTCCCACCGGCTCAGGAAATATTTTATTCTTTATACTTTCATTAAAAAATAAACATAGGAAACAAAACCACGGAACACTTGTGTGATAGAAACAAACGCAGAAGGTCAGAGCATTGGCTGAAAGTGCATAATTAGGTCATGCTACCATGTCCCTGATCCCACCCTGTCCCCAAGCAAGGAGTCAGCAGGAAGCTCAACGAGCAGCACTACATGGAGCCCAGGCACTGTGGGGCCAAGCTGATGGCAGAGGGGAGCCCGTGCTCCCACGAGTGCAGCGAGGCAGGACATGCTGGGCAGGGAGTGCTCCGTGAGCTGGTGTGAGCCACTGATGGAGCCTCACCTGGGCTCGTGGGCAGGCCAGGGATAGCAAGTGCCATTGGATGTGGAGTTACGAGACAGGGGAATGAACAGCCGAGAACAAAGGGAGGAACAGAATCCGGGATGCCACTCCGGAACAGTCCTAGAAGCAGAAAAATCTTAGATAAAAGGAAAACGAACACAATGAACTTGAGTGAAAGGCTGCCTTGGGTGCGCTGGACTCGGGTCTGTGTGGGGACAAACCCCAGTGACTCCCCAGCAGGACCTCGGTGGGCAGCAGCCACGGTGTCCCTGCTCTCCTCACCTCAGCCCAGGTGACCTCCTCACAGGGTGGGGCACAGACAGCACAGCCAAGCCCCCAGTGTCACACATCGTTTGCAGCTGGAGCTGTCAAGCTTTGTGAGGAAACACGAAGTGATGAACCTTGCTGAGCACCTGACCAAGAGCACAAAGGCTGCAGATGCTTCTGTGGCAGGCAACGAGCTCCTCCCCTGCCCTCTGCCCTCGAGGCCTCAAGCTCTGCGTCTCAGTAGTTGAGAGCTTTAACCTGTGACTCCTTTTGTGTGCAGCCCTGCCAGGACCCTGCAGACAGCACAGTGCAGGCCCCCCTCACACGCTCACCCAGGCTGGCTCTGCGCCCTCCAGGAGCACGTCTGAACATTCAGTATGTACACGATGATTTGAAGCTGGAACGTAAGAGCAGCTGGATTCACCCTCACACATCCACACGGCTGAGAGCAACCCGAGGACCCGTGGGGTCCTGCGGTGGCTGAAGAGGTGACCCAGTGGTATGTACATGTCCTTGGGAGGGCTCACCAGGCTGGCTGAGACCAGGCTGGGGCAACTCTGCTCTGCCCACAGACTGAGCCACAGCAACAGCAGAGAGTGCAGCTTCTCCTGACCCATTCACCCCCTTCCTCCAGCTTCCCACAGAGCCCCTGATTTCAAATGACTGCTGAGATCACACAGTTATGCACATGCTCTAGTCACAAGCAGCACAGAAAGCTGCTCTTCTGGTGCCTATTCCCACAGCATCTACAACTCTCAAGAACAGTCACTGCAAATCACTTGGGACTCTTCCTCCAGCCGAGACTTTTTAGAGTGTTTTTCTTTGTGAGCTCCCTGGTGGTCACTTCTCCCGCAGGACGCAGACTCCGGCGTCGCAGCGCTGCATCCCCAGGGACGTGACCACTTCCCAGCTGTCGATGATGGGATCGTAGCACTCGATGCTGCTCAGCAGTGAGTTGCCATCGTATCTGCCAGGACAGAAAGTTACAAATGAAGGAGGAATGGTGGAGGAAGAGGCTGAGGCATTCAGAGCTCTTCCTGGGAGGCTGGACAGCTGCACACAGCAGGAATAGCCCAAGTTATAACCCCTGCACCAGGCTGCCATTGCTGTCTGCTGCTGCTCTCCTGCCTGCCTGGGCCCTGCACCTCCGTGCTGCCTGTTTTGGTTGGGCATGGTGATCCCGAGGGTGTCTCCTCTCACAGAGCGTGAAACATCAGTGTGAGGAGAGGCCTGGTGGAAGGGGCAGCAGCTGTGTCCCCTGAGGTGCCTCGCCCAGAGCTGCCGGGCCCCCGCGCTCACCCGGCGATGGCGTAGAGCCGGCCCCGCAGCACCGTGGCCCCCACGTAGCAGCGGGGCGTGGTCATGCTGGTCACCGTGGTCCAGGAGTCGGTGCGGATGTTGTAGGCCTCCACCGAGGACAGGTGTGCCGTGCCATCGAACCCGCCCACCACGTAGATGTGGTCGTTGAGCAGAGCCACGCCCGCCCCTGCGGAGGGAGAGAAGCTGGCACAGTCACACCCACAGTGACACCGGCAGCACCGCTGAACACAAGGCTGAACAGGTCAATTCCTCCCTCTTCACAGGACAATTTTTATGCTCCTATCTCCCCCAAAAGAGCTGATAACCGTGTCTTCTGTTGTTGTTGGCTCCAATATGACACATGACAGCATGTCACTGCACTGAACACTGCTGGCTTTGTGGCATGGGGGGCCCAGGCAGCACAGCACACAAGAGATTTACCTGGGCTGACACCTGGCCACAGGTGTGTAAGCAGAGCAGCACCAGGCCGGCTCTGCTGGCAGGCAGCTGGCTGGGGCTGTCAGCACAGAGACAGGCTCCTCTGATGTTTCCAACTCCCTGCTGTCACCCAGCTCCGGGCTGTAGCCTGGAGAGTAGCTGCACACTGCTCCATGCATAGCTGGAGAAGGGGTTTCCCTGACATTGCTCCTCTGGAAGACAGGGAAATGAAAACTGGTTTCTACACCGTCGCAGAGGCAGAGGCGGCTGGAGCAGCTGTCTGAACAGCTGGTCTCACAGTGAAAGCAGACAATAATATGCTGGTCCAACTGGGGGTTTATGAAACCAGCAGCAAACAACACCCCTGTCAGCCCTGCTTCCTCCCGGGCAGCCCCTCAGGAGCAGCACTGGGGGACACTGTGATGTTGCCATGCACAGGGTGGCCTTGGGGGCTCCTGCACCTGGGAACACAGTCAGCCCTGTCAGGCTGTCACCACCAACATGGAGCTATTGCAGTGATGAATATCCTGAAGGAAATGAGCCAGCTACCCTGCAGTTCTAGGGCATGGATCTGTTTCTTTACAAACAGGGTATAAGAGACTTTCTGTTCCACTAAATGTGTCCTCGCTTCCCCTGCCTGTCCTTGCTGAGAGCACCAGAACAGCTGGGAATGGCCAGGCTGGCCCAGTGGGTTCTCCAGGAGCTTTGGCTGAAGAGACCAAACCAAGGCCTAATCAGGGAAATTGGGTCCAGCAATGCAATATGGCCAAGGTCTCTGAGGGGCAGCCTCCCTCCAGAATCTGTCCTAAGAGGTGAAAAAAAACAAGGAGGAAATGATCTCTGTGAATAAAGTCAAGATTACCTTTAGTCCTCGTCTCAGAGTTCAAAGACTTGCATGTGGATAACTCTTAGAGGGTTTTTGGGGGACAAAAGAAGTCCTACAAGGTCCAAGGTCACCAGGATGGACTTAACTGACACCAGGATGAAGGCTGCAAACACCTAAGCTATGAGTAGTAAGGGGTGTCAGTACCAGAGTGGCAGCACAAAAAGTTGGGCAGAAAAAGGCCCTTGGGCACCCCCACATTTCAGATCTTGGTGCTCCAGGTCAGTGCCAAGGAAGGAACCAGCTGAGCCTCACCATTTCCTGCTTGCTTGTGGCACCAAGGAGCTCGTGCTGCAGCCAAGGCATTGCTGCTAAAGCCTCCAGCTCCTGTGGGTAGCACAGACCTGGGAAATGCCTGTTGTAGAAGGCTTTCCCTTTGAACTCTGCTTTTGGTCTTGTCCAAAGTCAATCTTCTCTGGTGCCCAAAGCAGATCCCTTGGGGAAAGCCATCTGATCCTCAAGCTTCCTAGAGATGCGTGGTTTGGTCTCACATGGTACCTCTGACCTAGAAAAACCTGCAGATTTTATCCTGTGTTTTATATGCAGGGTCTTCCTGGATGTAGAAAGTGCCCAACTCCTAAATAAAATCCATTCTTGGCAGATAAACCCACACTTAACAGGAATATCCCTGTCACAGGAATAAATATTTAAAGATTGGGGTTTTGGTGAATGCCACTGCAGACACAAGAAAGCTGAAATGTTTTTGGAGCAGAGCCCAGTTTTATTGAGTACCCAGTACTTGTCCCTAACCAGGAACACTGCACAGGGATCACATGGAGCAGAGCTGCCCAGGCTGACTGTGAGGGGCAGTTATTGGAAGAAGCAGAGGAAAAGCAAGTTCAAATGGGATTTGAAAGAGGGTCTGTAAGCACTGGGAGCCACACAGGTGTGGAGGCACTGAGCAACCTGCCCATGCACACACAGACAGGGCCAGGGCAGCTCTGCAGCACAGCCTGGAGGGCAGGGCAGGAGGCCTGAGGCACACAGCAAGAGCAGGAGGTCAACACACCTGGGCACAGAGGAGTTACAGGAGCCCCACAGCAACTCCTCTGAGAAATGAAGGAGAGCTTAAACAGGAAGATACTCCAAAGTAGGATTTAAATTGTATTTTTGTCCTAGATACAACAGTCACCTTAAAGCTTGGCTAGAACTCCAGGCAGAGAGACAAGTGAAGAGTTGGTGGGGGATAATTATTGGGAGTGCACCATCTGTGACCCCACTGCAGGGTGGCACTGCTCTGGCAGTGCTGCTCTGTGCTCCTGCTGCCCCGGGGCAGGGCTCAGGTGGAGGAGCAGCCTGGCAGGGCACCCCTGCCTTCAGCATGTCCCGTGAGGCTGACCAGCACTGACACAGTACCACGGTCAGTTTGTGCCCTGTGAGCTCTTCTCCATGCCAAGCACTGTTCCTAGGTTTGGAAGTCACACAGCATTTCCTCTCTCTCCCTGTAACCTATAACCCCACCCCTACATTGCTCTGTACACACCTTGGCATGGGATGGAGACAGCAGGCATGTGAAAATTCATATTTCTCTTGGGAATTCAAGCCAGTGTGCTGTAAAATCATCCCTTCTCAAAGCCAAACCACCCACTGGGGCCAGAGCATCCTCCAGGGCAGCAGAACACACCAGCAGTGACTGCTCCCTCAGTGCAGCAGGAAACACACTCACCTCAAGGCACTGTGGGCTCTCACCTGAGCGCTTGGTGGCCATTGGAGTGACATTTGTCCAGTGTCCAGTGTGGGGGTCATACCTCTCGACAGAATTCAGGATGTTCAGCCCATCATAGCCTCCTGAAACAAACACAGGAGCAAACCAGGGGCTGGCTTTGGGAGTGTTTTCTGTATAGAGAGCAGTACCAGTACTGAGGTGGGCCCTGAGCAGAGCGTGGCACTGCCACCAGCACAGCTCACCCTGGCAGGACAGAGGGTCCTGCAGCCAGCCCAGAGCCAGCTCTGCCCCCACACTGCCCTGGGCCACGTGGCAGGGAGAGCATCACCTCCCCAAACCAGCAAACCAGGCCAGCCCCTCAGCACTGCCTCTGAGCACACTGAGGCCACTGCTGCTGCAGCCCTGCAGATGTGCAGCTCCCAGGTCTCTGCTCCCAGCAGGAGGCTGGGATCTCTCAAGAGCTGTTTCACAAGAGGATACTAAAAAATCTCTGTGCAGCCCCAGCAAGAGAGCAGTGTGCTGCCATCCATCCTGGGGGACAGCATGAGGAAGAGGAATTTGGGAGGGGGAGGTGAAACAAATAAACCAGGCTGGTTTATGGCCAGGTTCAAGGCCAGGTTGGGCAGGGCTTGGAGCAACCTGGTCTAGTGGAAGGTGTCCCTGACCATGGCAGGGGGTGGAAAGAGATTAAGGTCCCTTCCAACCCAAACCATTCAGTGGTTCTATGAAACCAGTGCCTAAGAGCTGTGACTCCCCACGAACAGGACTGCAACCGATGTGGGTGCAATGCTGGGCCTGTCTTTTCTGGAGCCCAGAAGGTGACCCACAGAACAAGCTTCAGACTACTTCTGGCAATCTCACTGTATTGACAGCTGGTGTGGTGCTCTGAAACGGAAATGAGTGCTACAGGAAGAAGCTGGAGAACAGACAGCTAGCTCAGGATACATTTCTGGAGCACTACAGTCACCATTGCTTTGTGTGGTGCAGGTGCACCCTCTGTCCCACAGCTCCCTGCTTCAACTCTGGGCATTTAGACACTGCCCAGGCCACACAAAGCTTATCCTCCACACTTCAGCCATCCCTCATATGCAGTGTGTGTAATTTGCAGTGTGCAGCTGCAGCCCACGCCTTTGTGATGGGAACAGAGAGGTCAGGCAGCACTCACTGACACAGCTGTGAGTGCCCAGAGAGGTTAAACCTCTGCTAACGTGGACAGGACAGGTTGGTGCTGCTCAGGCAGCACCTGAGTGGTCACTTGGGTAAAAAGGCAGGTTTTGCACAACGCAGAGGTGCTGAGGGTACCCACCGAGGCAGTAGATGACGCCGTTGGCCACCACGAGCCCCGCTCCCTCCCGGGCTGTCTGCATGTCCCCCAGCATGCTCCACTGGTCGATGTTGGGGTCGTAGCGCTCCATGCTGGTGTGGCGGCGGCTTCCGTCGAACCCGCCCGACACGTAGATCATGTCTGCAACGACACGGGGGGACCAGCCATGCACAGGGAGCACGAGGGCCCTCACACACAGAGCAAAGCTGCAACATGGACTGCAAACCACAGCAAACACACCTTGGCAGGCTGTGAGCCATGATGAACCCAGGCTCCTCAGCCTGGCTCACTGCACCAGCCCAACAAACAAACACAAGTCCCATTGGGCCCTTAAATCTGCTTCTTGCTGATGGATGAAAGAGAACACGCACATCCAGTGATCTTTTTCATGCTGCAGACCACCCAAACACTGCCATGCCCAAACCCAAACCCTGCCTGTGACGAGCCTCATGTCAGCACCTCCCCAAAGTCCTTCCCTGCATAGGTTCCAGTCTCTCCAGCACTGGATGGTCACAGGTGTACCCGGTGTCCTGTGCTCAGTGCTGCCCAACACTGTCACCACCCTCAGAGCTTCCCTCTCCATAATCTCTGTCAGAGCCCCTCTCCCCAGTTTACAGATATGTGCTGCAGGAATGCAGCGGAGGCAGAGCTCCTCTCAGGATATGTGGGCAAGTTTTCCATTTCTGCATCCCAGTGATGAGAAGCCAGAATCTCAGGCTCCCCTCCTCCCCCAAGCCAGCCCACTCTTCACATACCAGCTCAGGGCATCTCAGGCCAGAGCTACCCAGGCTGTTCTGCCCTGGCAGTGGCCAGGATGTACCTCCAAGGGTCGTGGCTCCTGCCAGCCCTCGCCGCACGTTCATGGGAGCCACGGAGTACCAGATGCCATCCTCGTCCGAGGTGTAATCCAGGCACTCCACGGAGCTGAGCCGGGAGCGCCCGTCGTAGCCCCCGATGACGTAGATGCGGTCGTGGAGCGACACCGTGGCCACGTATCGCCTCTTACGGGTGATGCTCTGAGACAGCAACAACACCAGGGTCAGAGAGAGGGAACAACACTGGGCATGGAGACCAACCACTGCTCTCCCACCCTCTTCTGCTGCTCCTTTGGGAAATGGCCCACTGCCCCAGAGCAGGCAGCACTGTGGATTGAGTGCCTCTCACTGTGACTGTGTCTGCCTCTCCCTGCCGTGCTCTCTTCCCAGGACCATGTCTCTCTGCACTCAAATATTTCGCATTAAATGTCATTTATCCTGTGCTGCTGCATAATGTTTGATGCATTTGGGACGTTTTGTTAGCCTCCCACTGGCTCCTGCAGACACTGGTAATGGGAAAAAGTGGAGACTCTGAATATTTGATGAAGCTTTTAGCCTCCACAAAAGATCAGACTTTTGGAACACCAGGTGATACCGAGTCTGCCCTAATTGGTGATATTAAAAAAGAGGCAGTTCTCCACCATTTCACACAGACAAAGGTGATTTTAATTTGGGTAGAAATACTCCTCAGTGCAGGAATTCTTTCTTCTCGTTATGCTCCAAAACACTGCAAGCAGCAGGATCATGCAGCAGCCTGGAGACTGCACTGATTACACTGTTCCTATTGACATTCCAATTATCACCACTAACCTTAAAGCTTAACACCCCTTCACTAAGAAACATGATAGTTCTCACTCCCACAACCAAGATGTGGGTCTCTGCAGGCTCAGCTGATCAGGTCTATGACAACTCTCCCTCTCCCTCAGTCACTCTGCAAACTGGTTTCAGCATTCACCATGTAAATCTCCAAAGAATTTCTGTCAGAAATCCTCAGCAGATTGCACAGGACCGCCCAAGGAGACTGTTATCCAGCTGGTGCTGCAGTATCAGTGTTTGTTCACAGCCTGTCAGCTCAGTGGTGGTCAGAACCATCCCTTACCGGCAGGAAGCTCCACTCCTGGGTCTTGGGGTCGTATTTCTCCACCACATCAATGGGGGACTGCTGGCTGCCGAAGCCGCCGATCACCAGCAGCACTTCGTTGGCTCCTGGGGCACAGAGGGACAGCAAAGCCACGTCAATCCCTTCACAAGCAAAGGGTCACCTCAGGGGAACAACCTGAAGAAACTCTGAGCCTTCCCTGGCACAAAGCTGCCTCTGAATCCCTGTTTTCATCTCAGCTCTGGAGCAGGGACCTAACCTTGCTCAGGCACTCACACTCCCTCTGTGCTCAGCAAGAAAGAAAAGGGAGAAACTCTTCAGAGCATGTGGCAGACAACTGACTGACATGTTGGGAGCTGGCTGCTGGAGGGCTGTTTCTCCTAACATCAGAGGCACTTTGAGAAGACAAGCTGACTCAGACAGGTGCTGAAGTTCGATCCTTTGTATCTCCTTTTTTATTTTCCACTGTTTATCCCAAACCTCTCACCACCCCACAGAATCTGGAGGAGAATGGCTGCTCCCCTGCAGCCTCCTCACAACACAAGGTCTCCTCTTGGTTGCAAGTGACATCCAGGCCTGATTTACGGGACTTTGTTCACCATGTAACTGAGAAACAAGTCAGGCTGTCTGAAGCTTGGAAAACTAATTAAATATTTTCCCAGGAACTGTCTCTTAAATCTTGTGTATTTTATTTCAAAACTGCCTTCCCTTTACTTTCTTTTCTTTGAGATGGTCTCTGAATTTTTCTTATTTCCTCCATGACTGTTAGATAACAGCTATGACCTGGAGAGTTGTAACTTCTCCTGCAATCACTGCCTGAAGAAGGCTTCTGTCTCAGGTTTAGAACAGCTCAGCATGCCCTGGAGCCCTTGGGCCCTTCGTGGAACAGAGAGTTTATCACTAGCATTTAGGACCATCCAGCTTTTCATTGCAGAAGGACTGAACACCAAGCAACAAACATTTAACAAGACCTTGTCTGTCACAAAGCAGAAAAGCTGCCACCTCAGATGAAGAATAATATAAAAAATAATTGGGAAGGATTCACAAGAGCTCCAACATCTTGGAAAGCCTTCTTCCCAGTAAGACAGCTAAAAGTGCAATCACTTCAGTTCCTCCTATGCAAAGTTAATACACGACTTGATCACAGTTTACAAGTGCCACATTGCTGATATCAGATGGTGTGGAATCAATTAAAACAGCTAGGGCTGAATCCAAAAGATCAACCTCAGCAAAAATGTGCAGTTTTAACCCACACAATTAGACAATAAAACAGGTTTTTAATGTCTTTTTTATCAGGGGAAGTATTTCAACTAAGAATAAAATGAAATGTGTTTTTCTAAAATCATAGAATCACAAAACTGTTTGGGTTCTAAGGAACTTCAGAGCTCATGTCATTCCACCCCCTGCCATGTTCAGGGACACCTTCCACTATCCCAGGCTGCTCCAAGCCCTGTCCAACCTGGCCTTGGACACTTCCAGGGATTAGGCAGCCACAGCTTCTCTGGGCAACCTGAGGCCAAGGCCTCAGCACCCTCAC
This sequence comes from Orthonyx spaldingii, assembly GCA_013397795.1. Lineage (NCBI taxonomy): Eukaryota > Metazoa > Chordata > Aves > Passeriformes > Orthonychidae > Orthonyx > Orthonyx spaldingii. The sequence continues at coordinate 122,797 of VZTJ01000752.1, forward strand.
AGGGGAGAATTTCTTCCCTAAATTTCCCCTCTTTCAGTGTGAAACTATTCCCCACTGTCCCACTGCCACAGTTTCTAATGAAGAGTCCCTCTCTGGCTTCCTTGTAGGTCCCTTTAGATACTGGAAGGCTGATGCGAGTGACAGGCTGAGCTCAAGTGCAGGTCTTTGAAACTGGCATAGGAATTCCCACAAAATGTGCTGAGGCCTGGACTGTGCAGGAGCAGCAGAACAACATTCCCTTCGGGCCAGAAAAGTTTGATAGTGTGTCTCTAACAAACCTATTCTGCCTTCTTCCTTTTGTGGTTAAACTGCTTTCTGTCCCCTAAAATGGGCCACAAAGAGGTTTTAGGGTCTCTCTCCACCACACCTGCAGCAGCACTGGAGAACATACAGGGAGGATTCCCTGCAGGGAGAGTGGTCCATGCTGGGATGGCAGTGCCCTGGGAGTGCACCAGGACACAGGCATGGCACAGTCAGTCTGACAGAAGCCGGTAAAATATTTTTCCTTCTTCTGTAGGTCATTCCCACATTTATGTTGCTCTTGAGTGCTCACAGCCCTAAGACAAGCATCTTCCCAACAATTCTGTGACCGCGCTTGGTAGGAGTTACTGAAATAAAGGAAGATATCATCATTTATTTGCCTTAACAAGGCTAGGGAGAAAAAAAAAGGGGAAGGACAAGAGGGGCATCTCCATCTCCCTCCTTGCACCTTCCCCTGTTCAGTTTGCTGTGGAAACTTGCTGGCACTGTACGGCAGCTGTCACTCACCTCACAGCTCTCTTTTAAAGACTCTGATATCTGCCTTTCCAGGCAGCAAGAAACTCTTCCCACAGTTCCTGGACAGCTGCATGCTGGGACAAATGCACCTGCAGGCACCAGAAACTCAGGAAACTGGTTTTAAGGCCACAGCAGGGGCCTGGGATTAAAGGCAATCAACTGGTCCCCACACTGGCAGTAAGCAACTGTGCTCTGTAAAAGAGGCACCTGTGTTCTTTGCTCCTGTCCCCTCTCTGTCCCACTGGGGACCATGGGATGAGGAGTTACTGCTGTGAAGAACATCAACACAATTCCAAGGCACTAGACAAGGTGTCTGACACAACACCTGCCCGTGCCCCATCCCCTCTCCGAGTCCCTTCCCCTGGGGCTCACCCAGACGTGCTCGTGTCCTGGGTCCTTGCATCTGGCTCCGCAGCTCGGGCCGAAGGTGGAATTTCTTGGCTTCGTCCACGAGGTCTCTGCACTGCAGGCTGCAGCGTATGAAAGGCTGGGGAGAAACATGAGTCACTGGTACATGCAATGTATTTTAAGAAACCTCAGAAGAACTGTCCTAAAGCCAACTCTCATCAGCTCAGACAGCAGGAAAAGGACTCGTGTGCACGCTGCAGTGCCCTGGTGCAGACACTGCATGCAGGGAAATGCAAAAGCAACTGAAGACCAGGCTGCAGCTGAGCAGATACAGCTCCATTCCCACAGTCTGGCACTGAAGGCTCCTTAAGGAAAATGGCTGCATTGGAACACTAAGGAAAGGCCACTTCTGCTACATTTAAGCCAGCAGAAGTATGACGAGGAAGGGGAACTAGCAGTGAAACACACTTGGTCTGCCCCACACAACTTGTCCTGCACCTGCCAGTGGAGAGGAGATGGGGAGCACAGCACGATGAAGCTGTTCAGCTGATCCACTGCCCTGATCCCTGTGCACATGGGACATGGAGTTGTGAAGAGGCAACAGAAGCACTGAGGTCTTGTTGAAGACTGAGGGGCATCCAAGGACAGCCTCATCTCCTTGTACAATGCCATGTAATTCCCTTCCCCAGCCGAGGGCCTGGACCAACCTCCCTTCAGCTCAGCCCTCATTTCCCCTTAGGTGTTTGGTGTACATGCTGCTTCAGGAAGTTCAGATTTACTTTTACAGGTTCCTGGTGTCTGTGTGGGGAACGCTCCACTCTCCACACCACCCCAAGCTGAGGATGTGCCATCAGTGTGTGGCACTGCCAGACTACACAGGGCACCCTGTACGTTCACTCTGAGAGCCCAAGGGCTGTACCCACTCTGTCTCGGGCTGGATTTGGAACAGATTTATTTGTTTTGATACTGGTCCCTTTTCCATTAGCTTCAATTTCAGTTTGAAGTGGACCATGACAATCTGACTGAACACCCTTTAACTCTGGCACAACCTAACACAACAGCCCACCAGGGTGTCTGGATTTAATAACATCCACGATCTATCACATCTGAGATGACTGTTGCTAAACCAGCTTTTTCCTGATGTAGAGAAAGATCTATCATTCACCATTCATGCACCTGTCAGGTGACAAGGGCTAGTAACTCTTGAGTACATCCTATTGCCATCTAATCTGAAGGCTGGTTTGACCTTTTCTGGGCCTTCCTTTGAAATCTTGCCTGGGGTCAGCATCACTTCCTGTCTGGAATTAAACTTGCACGGAAAAGCTTAATTATCTCTTTGCATCACCCCCATTTTGGGTTGTCTCTGCAGAATTCCAGAACACAGACCAGCAGTGTTAGCCATGGCTCTTGGCTGTGTGTTGGTCCTGGACCCACACAGCTGCTTTCTTACTCAGAGGTATTTGCTGGCCATCTGCACCTCAGACTCCTGCTGAGGAGCCATGACCTCCCTGAGATCAATGCCAGCAATCTTCAGCCTGGGGAAGGGGACCTGACAGTGCTTAGGAACGAAGGCAGAAAGCACTTGTTGGAGACTGTTAACAGATGACAACAGAAAGGTGCTGTGGATATCTGCAGAGACAGCTGACTAATGGCTCTGGAGGGGGCACCCTGTGGCTGCAGACTGGGATGCTGTGACTGCTGGCACAGCGAAGCACGGCTCAGTGTGCCAGCGGCACTGCGGCTGAGCAGGGCCAGCTCCACAGTGTCACCATCACACGGTAGCAGCAGAGGAAGAGCTGTGAGTAGGTTGTGTGGGCCAGCAGAGCCCGGGCAGGGCACACAGTGAGCAGTGGTACCTCGGTGTCGATGACGTCGGTGATGTAGCGGGGCGTGAGCAGCGGCATCCGCACGTACTGCAGCAGCTCCGGCAGCGACGCCTCCCGCTCCTTCTTGGAGTGCTTCACCCAGTTTATCACCGCCTCGAACACTGGCTCCTCAGAGTCCACCTGCACACAGGAGGCACGTCCTGGTCAGATGGCAGGGTAACACTGCAGCTACTGCCACGGAGCACACAACGTCCAGGCTGCTGGCACTGCTTCACAGCGAGCAACGGAGCAGGACACTCCAGCTAGGAGTCTCTTAGGGAAATCCCCATAAGCACAGTGAAATTCCTTCATTTTCTTTTCCTTAACCCTGTGTTTGTTTTTCCCCTGCAGCTGAGATCAACAAGGGCAGTCCAAGTCCCAGAGCAGTGAGCGCTCCGGTGTGGAGCAGAGCCCGGAACCACCACCCACTGACCAGTGGGAACTCGCAGGACAGCTCCCCCAATTCTCTGTGGAGCAGGAGCTGTGGTCCTGCAAAATTCCAAGTGCCATCACAGAGATGATCAGAATCATGTTTCCTCTGCACAGCAAAGAGCCTGGCTTAGGCCCCGGCAGCCCCATGCCCACACACTGCCCCTTGGACACTCCAGCAAGAGCAGGTATATTTAAGGTATCTTTTTAATTCAATCCACCTTTAAAAAACCACAAAGGATTTCAGAGTGAAGAACCCCGGGGCATGAATGTTACTGTTTATTTCTACAGTTTATTTTATTTTATCCCTAGTTTATTTCTGTCTCCATTTAGGACCAGCACATGCTGGTGTTTACACCACTTCTGTAGATTACACTGACTAAACCATCCAAATTTGATACTGTTATAGAACCACAGGTGTTTTGGACATTTATGATTACCAAAAGCAAAAGAACTGTAAAAATCTTACAGATTACTTAAGACTTTGTTTTCTTTTTGCACATCTATCAGATCATCCAACGTAACAGGAAATCAGACATGAACTTATTATCACTAGGTCTGTTAACTGAGACTAAATATGAAGATAAAAGAGGAGCCTGTGATGAAAGGACTGAGCCTTCTGACCAGCCTATGACTTGTCCCCTTTGAAGTCCAGTTTGAAGCTATCAGGCAGAATGTTTTGAAGCAGAATGTGTGGAGCCACAAAGGTTAATTATGTAAGGCATTCTTCTAAGCCATTGTTTTATACTTGTTACAGTGTAATTTGGAATGGCCTCCTTCTCTTGGAATTACAGGGAAAGGACAATTAGAGCTCACAAAAGGAGAGCAGACTACTGTATTGTTTTCAATTTCCCCACCTCCTCTTTAAATGCAATAGTCCTGCGTTGATTTATTCCCTCCTGAACTGAACATCCTCAGATATATTTAACAGTTTTATTGTTCATTAAATAATTTTTGTTTTCTGATAAAGATGATGAGTAACACTAAATGCAGGATCACAATGAGGACCTGTCAATGCACTTCTTGAGCAGCCCAGAGATTTTCTGAGGGTGTTCCCTCAGCACACTCATGATTCCACATAGCACCTCTGTGCTGGCACAGCAAGAGAGATCTGCTCCTCATCCCAGACTGGTTTGGGTTGGAAGGGATGTTAAAGCCCATCCCATTCTACCCCCTACCATGTTCAGGGACACCTTCCACTGTCCCAGGCTGCTCCAAGCCCCGTCCAGCCTGGCCTTGGGCACTCCCAGGGAGCCAGGGGCAGCCCCAGCTTCTCTGGGCACCCTGTGCCAGGGCCTCAGCACTCTCACAGGGAAGAATTTCTTTCCAACATACAATCTAAATCTCTCCATTTAAAAACTGTTACCCCTTGTCCTATCACTCTCTGCCCATCAAAAAGTCACCCTTCCTCTTTTTTGTAAGCCCCTTTATAAGGTCTCCCTGGAGCTGTCCCCTCTCCAGGTGAACACCTCCAGCTCTCCCAGCCTGGCTCCAGAGCAGAGGGGCTCCAGCACTCAAGAGAATCTCCATGGCTTCCTCTGGACCCGCTCTAACCCCCACGTTTTTCTTGTGCTGAGACCCCAGACCTGGACACAGCGCTCCAGGTGAGGTCTCACAAGGACAGAGAAGAGAGGGAGAATCCCCTCCCTTGCCCTACTTGTCACATATTCTTAAGGTACATGCACAACACACTGCCTGCTGTGAGGTCTGAAGCAGCCCTTCCAATCCACAAGGAATGTCACTCCGCCTGAGGGGGTCAGCTGAGAAGCTTGGTGGGGTCATTCTGAAGTTCCTCAATATTTCCTGCTCCCTGCCCAGAAGCTGCTCTCAGCATCATCACAACCCACAGGCGCTCAGCCCCTCCCATCACAGAACTGCAGCCTGTCAAACACCACACAAACTCAGCCTTCACCGTGGAGCCGCATCCTCCATCACTGTCTCACACGCTCTTTCTCAAGCAGCCTCATTAACAAGAGGATGTTGGCGTGGCTGAAGACCACTTTCAAGAAATACATCAACAATTCTCCTCTAGCTACCCCTGTACTGGCTTTTCAGGAATCCCACCAAAGATATCCCACAGACTGGTTTGCTTCCAAGCATTCTTGTTCCCCTGAACTCTAAGTAGTGATTGCGTCAAGCCATTCAACTGCAGCAAACATCAGCTCTTGACAAAATCCACCTCAATAAATAACCAAGCTCTCTCCTCATTACCAGGGAATGTTCAACTTATTCACAGAAAAGCTGGAAAAATGTATTTGACATGTTCCAGTCAAATAGCACATCCTCCAGAAACTCACCTTCAGGGAACTAAATCTCCCTGTATCCCCCTGCAGAGTCAGACCACCCTGCACCATCCCGGGGATTCCTTGTGCTGCTGATCAGCAGGCAAACAGAAGTTAAAGCTTGGGGGTATTTCTGAAATGTGGGCATTGAGACAACTTGTCTTCTCCAGGGAAAGGAGGGAATGAAGGGCCAACAATTCTGCAGAGGGAACTAACTCACTGTGATTGACTTGCAAGAAACACTTGTGTGACAACAAATTCTTACAGAGAAGCTACATGTAATTGATAAAATTCAGATTACAAACTAGAAAAAAAATTAGATGCTTCTTGAAAATTAAATTTCAAATTCAGAAACTGTGTGAGAAGTCCACCCCAGGAGCATGGACTAATTACTGACTGGTTTCCATGGTTTACTTCAATGCTTTGCACAGTAATGATACTTTTCAGGTTTTACCTGAATTTCATCACACTTGATGAGCTTTTCAACCTCTTCTTGATTTAAGAGGATAAACTCTTCATGCTGAACCACCTCTGGAAAATGTTTCTGGCTGAAGACCTCTGCAGCTTGCATTAGATCCACACAATTGTGTGTCTCAGCAAAATCCCGAATGCCCAAACAATTTGATGGATCCAGCTGGCTTTCTAGAAACTCACAGCAAGCTTGTTTCACACCTATGGAAAATTGGAGGGGTGAATGAGCACTGCACGCTTACTATCAATCCACTGCTTTGGCAAGGGCTTCAAAAAGAAAGTTCTAAGCAATAATGAAAATCCAATTCAAATGTCAAGTAAAAGTACTACAGAAACACACACATGCATGTATTGCTTTGGAGACTGGGAAGACACTTGGAGCAGCCAGACCACATGTTTGGGCTGGTTTGAGCTCTGGCTGTTCTATTCCAATGAAAAAATTACATCAATCTGAAGACTGATAGAAATTACATCACTAGGAAGACTCCAACGTGAGTTGTACTCAGCTTAATGGATTATAAACCACTAATGTGTCTGCTAGTGGATATGGTATCAGGTTTCTAGGTCTATGATAACTTTTGGGTAAGCTGTCTGGGATTTGGGATAATTGTCTGGGATAGATCCATAGGTCATATGACAACAACCAGTCTGTTACTGACCCAGATATTGTGATGGCAAATGACATCTAGGATTTGCTTATTATAATAATGTAACTGAGCTGTAACATTTCTGTGCTACACAGCTCACAATTCCTCTTGGGAATACTCCTGAGGAAGCAGGTAGCCCAAAGCATGGAACCTGTTTTACCATTTTTTTTTGCACCCAAATCAGTTCCTCTACCAATGAGACCACAACGCACAAGAAAACAGAAGTTTGACATAACTACTTATAAATATCATTCCTCCCCCAATCTCTCTTCCATGCACAGAGGGTCAAACAAACCAAATCTCCAAACAGCAACAATGGTGCAATTTGTGCTAATCCTTGAATTACCTTTCAGCTGAAGCAGACATGCTGCTGGCAGCAATTCTTGGACGTTTTCTACTGTCACATGCACAGTTTCTGTATATACAAAGTCCAGTAGGATTTCCATGGTGGAGGCTGTCAGGCCCTGGATATCCACACAGGGTTTATCTTTCTCTGAGAGCTGTAAATTAAAAGGGAGACACAGCTTTATTTTTCATCAATTTGATCAGAAAGCCCACAACACTCAGCAGGTTTGAAATCCTCTGTCAGAGGTTTCAGCAGAGATTTGTCCTTTCTGTTCTGGTGCTCACTGAAAGGATATGGGGAAGGAGGGAATTTCCCTACAGAATTCACTTACAGAATGAGTAAGAGACAAAGTTCTTTATGGATCAAAAGGACAGTCACACCCTGGACATCTCCACCACTCTACTCTAAAACCAAACCAAAGAAAAGGATTTCTCAACTCCTCAATTTCCTGATTCATTCTTCAAGCTTATGGTGAACTTCATTCCTAAAATGAACTGAAGTAAAATGACAGTTTGTGCAGCGATGGCACTTACACAATCCAGACTTTGTCCCCTATTTTATCACCTCTGTGATTAATTTCGGAATAATTATTTTTTTCCAAGGAACATTACCCTCTCAACGGTCAATCTTCGGGAACAGCAATTTCTGCGAATCCATCAAATTTGCACAAAACAGATTATATTTCACAAAGCATCAGCTTAGTGGTTCAGTGCCTCCAGCACAGAGCTGCAGGCAGAGTATCCAATGATTCCTGACCAATGGACTGGCTGGTGGGCTCACCAATCACACCCTGCACACTGCTGCCAGCTCAGCAGCACGGCTGCACCTCAGGAGAGAATGATCTCCCTGTGGCATGCTGTAAAACCAACCCCTGACTTGTGGAGCACTCAGCACCAGTGCCAGCACAATGCAGACGAGAGCCCACGGCTTCTCCTGCCAAGAATGAGCCTCAAGTTGGTACAACTAGTTGGGCAGAGGCTCAGGGAGCAGAAAGCATGGCCAAAGCACCATCACTGAACTTCAAATCTGGCACAGCTGGGGAAAAAGGAGGTGATACAGAAGTAGAGAAAATAAGAGCAGCGAAAGCTACTCCTGCAGAGGCACTCCATGACACAGCAGAGGTATCTGCTGGGACTGAGCCATGTCTGTGACGCAGAGATGATACACTTACAGTAGAGAAGAGAAGGACAGGAGGTAATGGCGAACCTCAAAAGAATTTGAGGGAAGAGGCCTTTCAAATCTGTTGACTCAGTGAACAAACTTTATGGCTTCCAAAGCCAGGAAGGAACAGTAAATTACCTTGTCTGACCTGCTGTGTGACAGGCCAGGCATTGCATTCAGAAGCTAAAACCCAGTTCCTGCCTTGGGCGAGACAAAACATTCCCAAAACAAGACTAAGCTGTTTGTACCACAAACAAAGGACACAGATGTCTCCAAAGGTCAGAACTGATCAGACAAGATGTTCAGATGACTCCAATAAGTAAATGGAGACACAGACCATACCTATTTAGTATCAAAGATGTTACCAACTTCTATCGACCTTCTGGTAGCCGTAAGCATCAGCTCTTCACACATCAGCCTGGAGCTGGTAAAGAAGTCCCTGACCCACAATCAATATCCAATAATCAGCCATGCACATACTCTGTAGTGCTGCCCACAACACAAACCACGGGGACAACACTAATACCTCAGAGACGATTACTTCCGGCTTTCCTTGTGTTTCTGCTACACTCCACTACTTGGTTGTTATTTTGCTCAGTTTACTCATGTGCTATGGATGCCTGGAAGGGAGGGAGGGAAGGAAGGCAGGCAGGCAGGCAGGCAGGCAGGCAGGCAGGCAGGAAGGCAGGAAGGCAGGCAGGAAGGCAGGCAGGAAGGAAGGCAGGAAGGAAGGCAGGAAGGAAGGCAGGAAGGAAGGCAGGAAGG
>VZTJ01000752.1:137237-323958 GCA_013397795.1 Orthonyx spaldingii
CCCGCGCCGCGCGCTCCGATGGCGTCATCGCGCCGCGCCGCGCGCACAGCGCCCCGCCCCCGGGTGCCGGTGGTTGCCGAGCAACGAGCCCGGGGCGGGCCCCGCAGCGCCCCCCAGCGGCCCCCGCGGGACCCGCAGGACGAGAGGCCCTGAGGGACTGGGGCGGGGCTGGAGCCCCAGGAGGGACTGAGGGAGCTGGGAAAGGGGCTCAGCCTGGAGAAAAGGAGGCTCAGGGGGGCCCTTCTGGCTCTGCACAACTCCCTGACAGAAGGGGGCAGCCGGAGGGGTCGGGCTCTGCTTTTAGGGAACAAGGGACAGGACAAGAGGAAATGGCCTCAAGTTGTTCCAGGGGAGGTTCAGGTTGGATTCTGGGGAAGATTTCTTCCCTGAAGGGGTGGTCAGGCTCTGGCACAGCTGCCCAGGGCAGTGGTGGAGTCACCATCCCTGGAAGTGTTCAAAAACGTGGATGTGGCACCTGGGGACACGGTTTAGTGGTGAACACGGCAGTGCTGGGGGAATGGCTGGACTCAATGATCTTAGAGGGCTTTCTCAGCCTTGACGATCCTGTGATTCCATAATTCTTCGTTTCCTGCTGCAGTGCTCGGGCAGGCAGAGCCCTCACAGAAGCTGTCTGCTCTCCCCTGGTGTGGCTTCTGTTGGGTGAACCCCTGGAAGTGGCTCTGCCAGGGCTGCGGGAGCCAAGCTGGAGCCAGGCACCAGGAGACTCCTTTAGGATTCCAGAATTTAAAAATGAATACTCTTTTTGAGCTCTTCCCACACACACAGCTCAACATCTCGGGCAGATTGCCTCCAGCTGACAGCCCTGAGCTGCCTCCGCTACCCTCTGCCCTCAAGCTTGCTTCCAGTCGTGCCTGGGGATGAATTTTAAAACGTGAATCCATACATACAGTCAAGTATAAAGTCATTGTCAGCAACCTGAGATAAATTCCCAGCGAAATGTAGAACCGATTATGACTTAAGACATCTGTACATCGAGGTTGAGATATTATCCTCGGCTGGAGGCTGGTCATTAATTCATAAACTTCCTCCTCCATGGACCAGGGTCAGTCTGTTTGGAGGCTGTACATGGAATGAGAGTTTGGAGGATTTGTTTGACCTCAGCCGTGCTAAACAAGCAAATGATTGGCAAGATCCAGCAGCTGGAGATGAGAATCCAGTGTTCAGCAAGGAGGGCAGTTCACCACTGCCTTCAGAGCTGGCAGATGCTCTGCCACGGGGGATTTGTAAGTCAGCAGCGCCTCGTTCTCTAGACCCAACTCAAGCAGAAATTATTGTGCTGGAGGCAGGTACCAGTATGTGTGTCAGACTGCATCATCATCTGGTCCTCTGGGAGCTTGAAGTCAGGAGGGATGTGTGACCAGAGTGTCAAAACAGACTCTCAGTGCCTGAGAGATACAGCCTGGAAGAATGGAGGAAAGAGTCAGCATATGCCTGCCCAGTGCTCTGCTCCCTGTGCTCCTCCTTTCCCAACAGACACGCTCAGTCAGCCTCTGCATCCACCTGGGACTGATTTTCCAAGGCTAAACATGAAATTCCTGGGAGTATCAAAGGCCTGTTTGGAACAATCGGTGGCTCCCCCACCACCTGCATGGGTGCAGCCTCACCTCCAGTCTGGGGGGCAGTTTTGGGCACCTCAATATAAGAAGCATCTGAAGCTACTGGAGAGTGTCCAAAGGAGGGACACGGGAATAGGGAAGGGTCTGGAGGGGCACACAAGGAGCAGCTGAGGGGACTTGGTCTGTCCAGCCTGAAGAAGCCTGAGGTCAGACCCCACTGGGGGCTGCAGCTCCTCCCGAGGGGAAGCTCCGATCTCTGCTCTCTATGACAGGGACAGGACCCCATGGAAAGGCTGAAGCTGTGCCAGGGGTGTTTAGGTTTGATATCAGGGAAAGGTTCTTCCCCCAGAGGGTGCTGGGCACTGCCCAGGCTCCCCAGGGAATGGGCACGGCCCCGAGGCTGCCAGAGCTCCAGGAGTATTTGGATACCAATTTCAGGGATGCACAGGGGGGGATTGTTGGGGTGTCCATGCAGGGCCAGGAGTTGGACTGGATGATCCTTGTGGGTGCTTTCCAGCTCAGGCATTCTATCTATAATTTTATGATTTTTTTTCAAGAAAAAGAAATCTGGGGAAAATTAAGGCAGCAAGAGTAAAAATTGCATATTGAAATTAAACTTTATCTCTCAAAGGATGAAAAGCACAACACAATTTTCTGTATATTTGTGAATTAGGTACATGTTCTTATTTGAATGGTGACATATATTGCATTGCTTTCTACATTAATGTTCTTCATATTTTTTTTATCCTTTTAAATAAGTATTTTTAAAATAGGAAAGAGGAATTAAAATAGAGAAATTAAAAGTATCAATTGTTTTTGATACTTTGATACCTTGTGTAAATAAGAGCAAGGTGCATCATAGGGCTCAGAAATAATGTACAAATAAATTCACGGCAGCAATATTCTTTCAGAATAAGCAAATATTCAGAATAAGAAAATGTTTCAGAATAAGCAAATAAGTAAAGCAGGGACTTTGAAAATGAACATGTGTGGAAATGTATTTCAATCCCACAGTACTGATGCTGTCTAGAACACTCTATACAAACCCACCGTGCTCCAAAGACACTTCTATGTACCTGGGCAAGGCCCTGAGCAACCTGATGTGATGTTGATGTTGGCTCTGCTCCAAGTGGGTTGGGACCAGCTCTCTGGGCCTCTGATTTAAGCTGTGCTTTGGGTCTGTGTTAATGTCCACATAGCCAAGTTCCTTGACTTGTTTTGATAGGACTTGTCTGGTCCTTGGAGTGTCCTCTGGGATTGTATAAAAAGGTCCCAGCTGGTATGGTGCAAGGGAGAAACTTGGGAGAGCTTTATCTGTAGCTTCCTTTTGGGTTTCTCCCTCAGACTGGACTTAGAGACCTCCTGCCACTGGAACAGGGCCAGCCCAGTGGTTGGAGGAGCCACCTGCACTGTGGCTTGTTTGAAGAGGCAGCTGGGATGTGATGGAATGACTTTTGAGGTCTGTGTTCCATGACTTTTGGGGTAGGTGGTACTGAGTCTCACAGCAGCAGAGCTGGTCAGGCCAGCTCTTGTGCCCCCAGCACTGCTGCAGAGCAGACTGACCCAAACATGGCACTCCTGGTGACTCAGGTGTTCTCCCAGCCCTGTGCTGGGACATCAGGGACACAGTTCCCAGCAGCTGAGCTGGCTTGGCTCTCCAAGGCTGCAGTGTGTCCTGGCTCAGTGTCTCCTGCACAAGCCTGGCTGGGGAAGCTGCTGTCACACTGCCAAGCAAACCTGGTTTTCTGCAAATGTGAGTGAATACACAGGCTGTGTCTGCAGGCCCTGTAGGATAAGAACACTGAGATGAGATGCCCAGGGAGCCCAGGTGCTCTGGCTGTATGCCAGCCCTCCTTCTCCCAGATGTACTCACTCTCTTAGAAAGGCAAGTCAGGCCCTTTAACTTGGGAGCAGCACTGCAGAACCCAGATCCCCAGTTTGAGATGTTTTGCATTTCCTGTTTCTGTGGATCATGGTTGGAATCCCTCTCATCCCTCTCTTGCTGCCTGTCCCTCTGAGGACTGTTATCACAGGGATAACAGTCCTCAGAGCTGTCATTGCCCAGCAGAGTAACCTGGGAAGGCCTCTCCTTCCACAGCTGTGTGCTTGGGAAGGTGGTTGATATGGCTTGGATGAGCATAAGTCTGTCATAGGGAGGAACAAGGATTTCAGGGAACAGAAAGATGGATTTTGGAAGAACTGAGGGTGCATCCAAGCCAGAGAGGACAAAGGCAGGCCAGCCCTGCCTTCACACCTTCAGGAACTCACAAGAGCCAGTGTGACTCAGGCACTGAGTGTTCAGTGTTCACTGGAGTTCAGGGAGTGTGCAAGAACTCTGGAGACACAAACCAGGGAGAGCTTTAGCCCAAGTACAGGCAGGACCATTACAAACAGTTGTGATTGATGAAAAAAATATTAGATTTGAAATACTTGAGTTATAAAAAGTTTTTTGGAAACTCATGTACTTCTAGAGACAAGACTGATGTGTTTTATTGTTCATTCTCAGAGAAAATGTTTTTTGTTGAAGTTTCTGTTCTTAGAAGTTTCCGTTTTTTCCAGGACTCTCATCCCTTTGGTCCCACACTAGGCACATTCTCTGTGCTTGCAGGGCATGCAGAATTGTGGTGCTGTGGGAGGAAGGATGGTTTGGGAAAGGCAGAGGAAGAAATGTTGGAACTGAGTTGACTGTAAGTCACTTATGTCAAAACTAACAAAAGCTGCCACCGGATTTGGGAATATCCTCTCGAGAACATTCATCCTCTGGAGGATAATCCTTTACCAGCCAGAGGCACTCAAAGGCTGCTGCCAAGAACCTCCTGGCTTCAGCTCCTGAATGGAGCTGCTCATCTAAGGAGCCTGAGTCTGGTCTTAATTCCTGTGCAGTTTCCAGGAGAAAAATTCAGTTACTGCATTTCAGCTCCTGTTGCAAGCCCTGGGTTAAGAAATGTTTTTATTGTTTTCCAGTCCAGCTACCCAGTGCATGTTCTTCAGCTGAAAAGAAGGAAGAGGTGATTTCTTACACCAGAGAAAGTGATATTCCTGAAAAAACAGGCCAGTGTGTACCCAGGCTCTCCTTCAAGTCTGAGCAGCAGCAGGGAGCTCCAGATTCTTCTTCAGCAGTGGTTTACCAGTTTGGGATGTGCAAGGCTATTGTGGCTGTGATCGTGGAAGCAGCCAGACTCTTTGATCCTCCACTTGTTACACGGTGGTTTTCAGTCTGGCTGCGTGGTGGAGCAAGTCAACTGAGTCCCTGTGTGAGAAACTCCTGCTCACTGTCAGGGCAGTGGTGAAAGAGGGAACCAGACTGGGCTGGTGATCTCAGGTGATCCATTTGGAGTTGTTGCAGTCATGAATGGAAATATTTGTGGCAGATTCAGTTTGCTACCCCCATGAACTGTGGGGTAGTGTCATCTTCAGCTGCCCACAGTGTGGCTGTTGTACCTTTCCCTGAAGTCAGAGTGACTGGGATTATCTCCACTTTGCTCTTCATGGCATACAGTGGGTCCAGTGAATGTGACTTAACAGGGAAAACACTCACAAATCCAACATCACTCAGACAGTTTAAATCACATCTCTGATCCTTCCCCAAGATACCATTACATAACTATTATGTAAACTGTCTCCAAAAAAATCTAAGAAATGCCTCTTGTAAAAATACCCCACCTCCATCATGGAGGTATTGTGAAAACACACTGAGGAGACCAAAAATATTGCCAAGGAGCTATCAAGAGTAAGCCCAAATTCCCACAGAGGAGCCATTGTAAATATAACCATAAAAAATGGAGGGATCATTGTACAAATCCCTTCAAAAGGCCCCCAGGAGAATACTTCCAAATATCACACAAAAGATTTTTAATACTGGATGCTTTGTGGGATTTTTTTGGTTGGTTTTTTTTTATAGTCCTTTTAATGAGGTGTTTATTGCTATGCTTTGACATTACAGATTGCTTCCAAAATGGCTTCTATGTGGTGTTATTGGGGCAATTTTAGAATCACCAAGATGTTCCCAGTAAATCCATATGGTTTTGACTCTAGGGCAGCTTTACAACTGCCTTGATGATTTTCACAATTGTTTCATCAGTGATGCCCTAAGGGCATTTTCTAAATGTCCCTTCGAAGGGATCTCTAAGACTTTTGATAAATTGCTTTGCTGGGACCTTAGAGCCATGTATTTTCATAACTGCCTTTGGCTGTGGTTTCTGGTGTGCTGTGTCTGTAGTTCAGAATTTTTTCCAGCTTTCAGAGGAGTCACAGAATGGTTGGTTCCTGAGCTGGGACTCTGGATAATTTTTCAAGTTGTTCTGTCCTTTAGGTGAGGGCTTCGAGTCAATTTAAAATTACTTTTGGGATATCAAGGTTCTGGAACTGAGGGATGTCTTCTGGAATACCGTAGGAGATGTCTCACGAGGGTGGTCTGAGAAACACTTTTAAAACCTCCTGTGATGAACTCACCTTCAAATGGCACCTGTGTATTGGGGTTTGGACGTGTCAGGTACGCTCGGAAGGGTCCGCGAGCCCGTGTGCGAACGGCACAGCCCCCTGCCGCGGCTGCGGGGACAGCGGGGACAGCGGGGCTGTGCCGGGAGGAGCTGCAGCGGTGCCCGAGCACCGCGCGAGGGCAGGGGAGCTCCGAGCGGGGAGCGGCTCCTCCCGGAGACAGCGCTGCAAGAGCTCCAGAAACTCTGTGCACGTGTGTCTGGGTGATGGTGGCTGGAAAGACCCCTGGGATTTCTTCTGACACCCCTAAGCAGGAGATAATGGTTCCTCTAAGCTTATCAGGGCAATATTTGAGTATTATAGAACCACAAAATGCTTTGAGTTGGGACAGATCTTAAAGCTCATCTTGTTCCCATGGGCAGGGACACCTTCCACTAGATCACTTTGTTCAAATCCCTGTCCAGCCTGGTCTTCGACACTTCCAGGGATGGGGCAGCCACAGCTTCTCTGGGCAACCTATGCCAGGGCCTCCCCACCCTCACAGCCAAGAATTTCTTCCCAGTATCTCATGTTACCCTGCCCTCTGGCAGTGGGAAGCTATTCCCCCCTGTCCTGCTATTCCAGATCCTTGTCCAAAGTCCCTCTCCAGCTCTCTTAGATCTCCTTTAGGATGTGAGGGCACTCCAAGGACAGGAAGGGAACTGGGAACAATCTGTGTGACTTTACTAAAGATGAACTTTTCCAGTTGCCTGTGTGGATGGAGGGTCAGTAGGTGCTGCTTCTCCTGGCCCTGGCAGGGTTCCTGACAGTTTCGTGTGTGATGTTGCTGCAGTGAAGGTCAGCCCCACGCTGGGCTGTGTTAGCAGCAGTGCAGCTGCCATGTGGAGGGAAGTGTGTGTTTGTCCCTGTGTGGTACTTAGGAGGTCACAGCTGATGTTCCCTGTCCATTTTGGGCTTCTCCATGTACAGGGATGTATCATAGGGTCAGCTCAGGTGGCTCAGGCTGGAGCACAGGACAAATGAGGAGAGGCTGACAGAGCTGGTTTCAGCTGGAGCAGGGAGGACAAAAGAGACATCTTCTGTCTGCAGCTGCCTGATGTGTGGCTGTGTCAGAGGGGCACGTTGGAAAGGCAAGAAGCAATTTCAGCAAGGGAAGTTCTGCTGCAGAAGTTTTCCCGTTTGAGTGGTGTAGTTCTGGGACAAATCCTGGGAAACCAGGAGGATCTTTGTCCTTGATGGGCTCAGAATTTACCAGGAGAAGGTGCTGCGCAGCCTGTTCTGGCCTTGGGGTTAGTCCAGCTCTGGGGAGGGGATTAGACTGGAGTCTTCCAGAGATCTGGTCTGACCAAAATTGTTTTAGATTTCTTTTATCTCTCTGTGTGAAGGGCTGTATTTGAGTTAAACCTAAGCATCCTATTGAGGACTGTAAAAGCTCCAGCATTTATTTTGTATATAGGTTTTGAATATGATGTGATATGATATGATATATATTTTTTAATATTTAATTTTTCCTGTGCAGAAGCTCTCCAAGATCCTGTGGACAGGCTGATTGCTGTTATAGCACATCTGGGATAGTCTAAATTATTTCAAAATCATAAATTGCCATTAAGAGATTTTCTGTCTGGTACTGTTGTTTTTACTAACAAGTTTTGCTTACAGGCTTTCTTTGCATAAGGATAGTGCTCCAAAATCCCTGTGTAGTTCACCAGAGCCAGGTGAAACTTCCTTCAGTTGTGTTTTGCAACCCTGAATGCTTTACAGTGTTGTTTCTAAACCAGTCTGTGTTTTAGTGTCAGATAACAAGGTCCAGGGAATATGGAACTAAGTCAGTTCACATTTTATTTGTTCATTAACAAAAAGGTCTGGATGGAAGTGAAATAAAACTGAAACGGCAAATGTTATTCTGTCTATACACTGTTGAAAAAACTGATGCTTTGAGAATCTTGATATCTGCAAAATTTTTCTGTGAAGACTTCTCTATTGCTCTTGGATTCTGGATACCTGCTTCCTCTAGACTAAAATGGTAACGTCCACCTTGTATAGGTTTCATTAAGACAGACATAAGGGTTTTTCTTTTGCCTGGAGCATTGCAGTGGACCTGTTAGGGTGCTTAGAGTGATGGGGTTGTTGGGGTGGGAAATGGATAGGAGGCTTTTTATGCAGGAAAGATTGCTGCCATCATGTGCTTTAAAATTTTGTGGGGCTACAGGCAATAAAAGTCATAATTCTTCTATAAGCGATACCTCCTGTTCCTGAAGTTCTGCTAAATAAGAGATCACACTGAATAGGAAAAATGAACTCACCAGAAAATGGAATTCCCCAATATTATGGATTGCCAGAAAAGTCACGGAGTTTCTTTTCTTTTTTCTCATTTTTTTAACTTCTCAATGTCCATCCCATGGAGGTGTGCACCCAGAGGCCCCGCAGAGATTTGCCAGGAGGTTGAACATGCCTGTCCTTGATGGCTTTCTTGCTTGTGAGGTTGATCTGCAGGTCTGAGCCTCTGCTATCTGATCCAAAGCAGTGAGAAAAGCTGCAGGAGGCTGTTATCCCCTGGCAAGTCCCCTGCACTCATGTGTATCCCTGTGGCCCTAAAACTCACAGTGATCCATATGAGATGGCAGCATAATCTGGAAAGGGCCGTGCAGTGTGTTCTGCGGTGTCCTAGGGTGACTTTATGATGCTTGTATCCCCAATTGTCTGTTCTGTGCTGGACACAGGAGGCATTTCTGCTGGGCTGACAGTCTGGGGCACAGGACTGAACAGCAGAGGGCCTGAGGGCAGTTTGAGGGTTTTCTGGCTGGAGAGAGGCAGAACCACAATGGAGAGGACAGAGAGTCATTGCCCCAAGCTTGCTGGGATCAGTGTGTGTGCCCAGCCTGAGCTACCTGGATGCCTTGAGTTAGCCAAGGTCCAGTTTCTTTTTTCTTTCCCTTTCGAATCTGGAAACTCTTCATCCTGCACTGGAATGGACAGGACTCACTAAGGCTGGTAAGATGAATCTCATCCAGCTCAGCAGCCTTTAGTTAACCCTCTTGGTTCCCTGTGTCTGACTGAGTTCTAACTTCTGTTAAGCTCTGGTTTTTTTCTTTTTACCTTTTCAGAAACTTTCTCTGGAGCAAAAATGTCATACGAAAAAAAGGCACTTTCATCTTGGAAGGATTTGTTTCTGGAAGGTGAACTGCATCTCACCCTATGGTGTGCACATGGTGAGGCAGCTGCAATTTCTGCCATCACTTTGAGCATGTGGAAGGCATTAAGAGGTGAGGGTTGGATCCCTGGACATGGTGTTTGGAACACAGACTCTCAGTTAAGGATGAAGGACTTTATATGCTGATTTTTTCCTCTTTTTCACTGTTTGATAAAATTCACTTCACTATAAGCTCCCCAAGGCTTTGTTAACTGCAGTCATTAAAGACTGCTAGGAAGGAGGAAGAAGGGCTTTAAGAATGTGTCTGTCCTGACCACTGTTGAGGCAATGACAGAGCAGGTATTCAGGTAGAGGAAGCTGCTGCTAAGAGCTGGTGAAGAGATGCCTGAGGATGTGAAATGTCAGAAGCCAGGAGCAGGCACTTGAGGGAGGTAAGACAGAAGCTTCAGTTAAGTTAGAGAAGGGAATACCTCCTGCCAGAGCTGCTGTGTAGAAGGGGGTAAGGTTCTGTGAGTGACCTGGGGCAGGGGATTTAGCATCTGTTCCTTGTGATCTGGAACACAGACCTCAAGGGCTTTCCTTCTCCAACACCTCTTCTTATGATGTGCCTCTCTAGACTTCTGCGTAGATGATCTTTAAGGTCTCTTCCAACCCAAACCATTCTATGATTCTATGATTTTCTCTCTGCCCTCTCCCCTTATACTGACTGTTGAAGAGATCTGTAGCTGCCTATGGATAAGGGAGATGAGGAGATATGGAACGGCCTGTGCAGTACAACTTCTCTGATGCAAAATCTCTTTGCTGTTTCTTGCTCACATGGGAGGATGAGGATGGTGGTGGTGCAGCATGTGTGGTGTCTGATTGTGGCTTCCCAACTTCATGTCCTGCTGTTGTTTGAAGACTGGGATTTTCAGATAAACCTACAAGAGAAGGGGCTTTCCAAAAACCCTAACCCTAACCTCGGTGCACTCCTTCCATGGAGGTCTGGAGGACAGAAGGGGGCTCCTGCTGTCTGCTGTGGGATGGGAGTAGAATCCAAAGGCCCAGTGCTCCGGTTCAGCCACAGGAGCAGCATCACTGCCTGGCAGAGAATCCATTCAGTGCCTGTGGCCTGGGGCAGCTGCAGTGGGGCTGCAGGTTGAGCTCTGGGGGCCAGAGCCCGAGGCAAGGGACCATGAATTGCTGATCCTTTGCACAACAAAGGGCCCAGGACCTGCGGCCAGGCCAAGGACTTGGACACTCAGAGACATGGCAGGAGCCAAGGATCTTCAAACTTTCCTGTCCTTAGACTGTGATAGGATAAAAGCCCAGAGTTTCCTGTGTTTGGGGTGCCTTCTCAGAGGCCCCAGCTCAAGCTGTTTTTGTTATTTAGCTATTGCACCATGATTAAATTCTTTTAAGGATCTGAACTCTGATGAAGTCTTTTGATGGGAAGCTCAGGATGGAGCTGGTGAGAAAACCTGGAGTGACTCTGTGAGTGTGAGAGTACAGCTGCGGAGGGGCCTCGGTCCCAGCTCAGGTGATGGGGGAGTGACAAGGCAGAGTGGTGCCTGGATGCTGGGACGGGGGGTTCCCTGCCCAGGCCCAGCCTCTGTGTGATGGACATGTGCACCCTTGGGAATTGCCATTCCCTTCACGTTGGCCAAGGTGCAGCCTTGTCAGCACATCCCCATCCCTGCTCGTGCTCTCTGCAGAGCACACAGGGCCCCAGCCTGGCTGTTCTCATGGCACAGATCTCCTCAGCCCAATCCAGTAATGCTCCATGGCTTGGAAAGGCTCTGGCAGGAGAGGCCTCACAATCAGGTCAAACCCTTCATTCCCTGCAAGTCTCTGGGGCTCTGGGATTTTCCTGATTCACAGAATCACAGAATTATTAATGTTGGAAAAGACCTCAAGGTCAGCAAGTCCAACCTGTGCCCAATCCCCACCTTGTCACCCAGCCCAGAGCACTCAGTGCCATGTCCAGGTGTTCTTCAGACACCTTCAGGAATGGGGACTCCAAACCTTCCAGTGCTTAACAAACCTTTCAGGAAAGAAATCCCTCCTAATGTCCAACCTGAACCTCGCCTGGTGATCCAGCACCTCAGTGTCTTTCTTGAAGGGCCCAGCACTTGTCAAAAGAGAGAATTGGACTCTTAAAAGCTTTGCTCACTCAACTCACACTTGACACCTTCAGATGTGCAGGGCAGTTTTATTTCTGTTATAAGTGATTCTATTCTGTGTGGGGTAATGAGGGGTGTACGTAGCAGGAATGGATTCACAGAAACAAGACTGAGATGCAAGAGGAAGAAGCGCTGTAGTAAAGATGGAGATGGTGGTGGATGGAGGATTTCAACAGCCAGGCAGTCACGGCAAGGCAGGGAAGTTCAGCCAGGCTGAGGAGACTGGACTGGAACCTGCTTTGCCTTAGCGTGTCTTTTCCCTTTGCCCCTAATGCATCTGTGCCCATTGTGACATTCTCCTCACTGTCTGCCTCAAATGTCTCCAATGTGGTGACAAAACGAAATGTGAAACTCCAGCTGTGGAATTTTCCAAACCGGGAGTTTAAAAAAAAGAGGGGGTAGGAAAGGAGGAAATAAAGGTCTAAATATGAGAGTGGGAGAAGGAAGATGAGAGGTGGGTTTGAGGGGTTAGGCAAGGAAAACAATCCAGTTATTTTAATTGATTAACTCAATTGGCAAAATTGCAAGAGAAAAACAGAAAATTAAAAGCATAAAAGGCTTTTTTCCCCTGAGGGCCTGGAGTAGCACAACTGCAGAGTTTTTGGTGCAATTGTTTTTCTGTTTGTTGACTGGCTCCATGGGGCAGTACAGCAAAGGGGAGGAAGAACCCAGCTGTGTAGGAGCCAGGACTTCTTCTGGGCACCCCTTGAACCTCAATGGCAAACTTGGACCCAATTTACCATCTGCTTTTTCCTTCAGTTTTTGGGTTGCTTTAGCTGCATTGCTGAAGGCTGTAGGTTCCTGAACAGCTGATGTTAGGAAAAGCTGTCATTGCCACCAAAACAACTCATCTGGTTCCATCCTCCTCTCTTTGCCTGGTTCAGGAAAGCATCCACAATGAAAGTGGCCTTTGCTGGTGTTGTTGAGAATTAACCTCAAACTTTTCCTGGGTGGTGTGGAACAGCTGCTGGATTTTATACCTGGACTGGCAGCAATTCAGGATCAGCTCTTCCCACACACTGTGGTGTAAACATGGATGTAGAACGTTTTTTGAGAGGAGGAGCCAGTTTTTGCCTCTACTCACCAAGTCCCTGGCTTTTTGCTGCCTCCTACAACTTATAAAATGTACATTTAAATTATAAGTGTTATAAATTATTATTATTGTTATTGTTACTATTACTATTAATGTTTGGGGTCCAGTACTATGCTTGGATGAGATCAACTGTGCATGTCCCTCTGCTTCCCTCCTGTGCCTTTGCAATGTGGTGGGAAACCCTGGACATGAAGCTGGGAGTGTGCTGGACAACGGGAGAATCAGGACCATGGGTCATGTTCTACAGGTTGGAAGATTTCTTTGTCTCTAAGGCTATCCCGGACTGCTGGATAAGGAAGGGAGACAATATCCCAATGAATCTAAACTCCCCAAACAAAGAAAATGCTGTCATAAGGAGCAGGGGGAAATGTGAGATTAGTTTGTAGATGGCTTTGTTGTCAACTTGATTTTCACTTCAGGAAAATCACCTAATTGGTGCAAAGAAGTAGATCTTACAATATTTCTGTGATGTGAGTGGTTGGCCAGTCTCCTCTGGTTTAGGTTGTTGCTGATGTGTGTCAGTCACTACCTTCAAGCCCAGCACTGTATTCATTATGATGACAGCATCTCCCATGTTCACCGGTGGGTCCTGCTCTTTGTTTTTCATTTTATTTCAGAACACTTTGAAAAGAAATAAATAAAAAATGGATTCTGATTGTTCTGATGGTCACAGTCCCTGTGTTGATGGTGTCATAAATGAATGAACATTCCCTTAGCACTGTTGGAGTCCTTTGGCAGCCCAGCATTCTGCTCTGTTATTTTTGGGTGATGGAAACCACACTGAGTAATGAAAGAGCAGGTTTGATTTTTTGCTGGTGAAAAGGTGAACCATTACTCTCCATGTTTTGGGCACCAATAGGCCTGGCTACAGCACGCCTGCTTTCCTCCTCTGGAGTTCAAACACTGTAATTGATGATACAATACTGTCAGTGGTTCAGTGTAGGTGGCATTCACTGCACCATACCCGTGAGGAGCACTGCTGGGTCCCAGCTTTCACCCAGTCATCATCACACTGTGCCATCAACAACAAAGCTTTAAATTCAAAGCAGATTATTTCAGCATGTTGAGCAAATGACCTCACTGGTTACTGTTAAGTCCCAGAAGAGCCTTGAAAGAGCTTTCTTGCGATACACTTGATTCCTTTTAGTGTCCTTACGGCAGAACTGGCAGAACTGGCATCTTTCAGTTGTAAATTGAAGCTTTGAATGTTCCTCCCTTGTCACCTGCTCCTCCATAGATGTCTGGTCTGACTTTGGATGCTTAAGGCAAGAGCACCTGTGACTCTCTTAGGTATCAAAGGGGGAAAAGGGGTTGAAGGTTATGGGCAAAATGCTGACAGGTGAGTCAGGACAGGCGGCTGGCATTGACAGTAAGCTGTCCTATTTCTTTCGGTTACCTAATGCTGATGTTCCACAAGTAGTACTTCTTTACATATTAATGCATATTTATTAATGAAATAGCTGTGATTGGATCATGAAACTTCACCGTGCTGAGATGTCAGCCATGGCAAATGGAGCTGGGCCTGTAGAGATGATGTGAATGCCAGAAAAAGTCTGACATTTTGGATCAGTCTGGGAGGTGAGAAGCACAGCTCTGCAAAGACAAGAGAGATGAGATTGCCATGCTGATCCAGCTCTGTATTCTCTGTCTAACAGACAGTGTTGGGAAATCCCTAATCCCCTTCATTCCGTGCTGGGAAGCCTTGGTTACTGCTCTGCACTGAGCTGGGAATAAGCCCAGCTCCACACCCTGCAGCAGAGAGCAATTTTCTTCCTTTCTCAGCATGGTGCACAAGGCAGTTTAGGATGGGAGCTGCAGCACTCTGGGGTGAGGTGAGGTGTTTTTACATAGAAATAAGTGGATAGTATGCATGTATTGAAGTCACTGGATGTGTGTGGGTGTGGGTGTCATGCACATACCTGAAATCAAATACGCCCACAAGACCATTGACTCCCCAGTACAAGAAAGGCATGAACTTCCTGGGCCACAAGGCATCTCTCATGTGAGAAGGAGCTCAGAGAGCTGGGATGTTTTGCCTGGTGGACAGAAAGCTGAGGAGGATCTTGTTAGTGTGTCTGAATACCTGATGGGGGGATTGAAGAAGATGAGCCAGGCTCTTCTCACTGTTTCCCAGTGCATGACAGGACAAGAGGTGATGGGCACAATGTGAAGCACAGAAAATTCTGCCTGAACATAAACCCCTACTTTTTTACTGTGAGAGTGGTCAAACACAGAGAGGGATGGTTCAGAGGATTGTTGAGTTTCCACATAAATGGAGTTATTGAAAATCTGACTGGGAACAGTTCTGGCCAAGCTGCAATAGCTCACTCTGTTTGAGTGGGCAGGTTGGACTAGGTTGTCTTGGGAAGTCCCTTCCAGCGTCAGCGATTCCAGTTCTGTGATTTTGTGATTATTCTTGATGCAGATTTGGAATAGTGTGGAGTTATGCTGAAGAGTAAGGGATAAGAATTACATACATACCTTATTTTTAAAAGCAGACTATGCCCAATAGTTTCTTACCACTAGAATCACTGACATTAAAAAGTATGATAGTTAATAGTGATATTATTAAAATTTAGAAGACAAATGACAGGTAGTCTTTGAGCAAGCAGAAGAAGATTATCTGGAGTATAAAGAGGGAGAGGAGATGATGACTTGGAAGTACTCATCAAGGAAGGCAACTTCATACAAAATCATCTGGGTGGATTGGAATGCAGGTGAAGGGATGCAGTGGAGGAGAAGTGTAAGGCATGCTGAGTAATCTCACTCAGGTGTCATGGATAGTTTATGGCACTGGAAGCTGAGAGAAAGGAGAATATAAATGTTCCCCAAGATTCAGTTCAGAGCAGCAGACAGCCTTGGCTCTTGCCAGTCAAGAGTTTGGTGCTCTGCTCTTCTATTCAGGCTGCTCGAAGAAGCGCCTAAACTGCTACTCCTCACTTCTGGAGGGAATGGGATCTCGCCTGCTGCTTCTGAGCAGTACCTGCCACAGGTGGGTAATGCAGGGACCTCTGCATCCTCAAACCAGGTGAGGTGGGAGCTCTGGAGATGCCCGTGCAGCTGACTCCCATCACATGGCTTAGCAATACGAGGGTATCTCAATAACTCTGTGACTGTGCCATGGGGAAGATGGATGTGACCCATGTGTTGAATGTGCAGCTCGTGCTGCACCCACCTTTGGCCAGTATCCAACGGGCAGAGTGTGCTCGCTGTTTCTGGGGTGCTGTGAGGGCCAAAAGAACCTCACTCCCCAGTGGAGACTGCTGCTCAGTTCCTTGTGGAGCTGCAGAAAGGGCACATTGGAGTGAACATCTGGGAAAGAGAAGATCCAGCTGCAGCATTCCCCAGCTCCCTCCATCCCTCACTCCACACTGAGGCTTTCTGAACAGCCAGATGATCCCAGGCATTTGTTTCCATTCATAAGCAGATACCAAAGTGCTTCAGAAAACATCTCTCTGCATCCTTAAGCACCTGAGCACTGCTGACACCTGTGCTCTGGGAGCCCTGTAGGACAGAAATTGTGACCATTACCCAGTGGCCCCCTGGCCCAGACAAGTCTTAATTCCTTCAGCCCTGTATGTCTTCAGGGAGGAGCCACAGAGTAGGTGAAGGTGTTTGACTTAGTTTGTGGCTGACCAGTATTTGAGTGGAATTCTTCTTCCTCACAATTGCAGGGAAGTTACTCCAGTTTTGAGGCATTCAGGAAGCTGGAGCTTTTTTCTATTTTCCAGGTTGGCTTTTCACACTGGGAACTCAGATTTTCCTTTGATTTTTCCCAAGTGTCTACTTGACAGTTGTAAGTACAATGACATCCTCAATACATCCAAAGTGAAGATGCAAGATCTGGAGTTTGCTGTATACCTGGGAACATAGTTGGAGAGAGTTTGCACACACTTTGCTTTCATTCAAGGTTTAAGAAATCTCTGAGCAGAATATTTCCAAGAACACTTCTGCTTCCCAACAGAATACTTGCCAGAATAGGAGAGTGTATTGGCCAGAGGAACCAGAGCAGACTGTTAACTCTGCACCATGTTCCTGCCTATCACCTTTCAAAGTGGTGCCTCTGCCTCCTCTGTCTATGGGAGACATCCACCTGGAAGCAAGGCAGGTTTCAGATGGATGTGTGGCTTTAGCCCTTCGGTCCCTCCCTTACTGTGCTTGTACCTGAAGGCTCTGAGGAGAGCCAGCTCTTGGCTGCATGAAGGCAGCATGGCCTTTACCCAGCACAGGATGCCACGAGGTGCTCGCTCCACGCTCTGCCCTGGCTCGCTGCTCTCTTTGGGTTCCAACCCAGTGTCTTCCGTAGCTGAGCCCTCTGTGAGATCATCCATCAGAACTCACCTTTTTCTGTGCCAGTCTGGCCATCTTTGACTCTTCCACCATGAAACTCTGACAGAGACCATGAAATGGAGCAGATACAAGGGAAACTCCACCATGGGCAGTGCAGATTGAAGACCACAGTGCCTTTCACTTGGAGAACAAAAGCCGATATATTTGGTCCTTGTGATGCTCCTGCTCTGGACTGCACCAACCAGCAGCCCCTTCCTGGCTCTGTGGTGGAAGGAAGAGGTGTGTGGGGATTCAGGGCTGGAAGTACAGTGTCCACATGGAGAAAAGTTGGGTCTGGATGGCAGGGAAAAGATCCCAGCAGGAATTTTAGGTAACAAAATACTCACAGACAAAACACTGAGATGAAGTGCCTCAGTTTTGCTTCCAGGAGTTCAAACCAGCCAACTTTGTGTGAATGAGAGTCTGGCAGTTTCCAGTCAGGTCTGGGACAGTAATGGATGAGATTGCCTGAAAACCGTGAATGTGGTTTTGTGTCACTGGAGAGCAGGAACGAAGAGGTAACCCCTTGGTAGCTCAGGTATGACCTGGAACTGCTGAGGCCACCTGCAGGACCTGAGGTGTGGTCCATCCCAGTCTTGAAAATGGGTTTGCATTCTCCAAAATGTCTGTTTTCCTTTGGCCTCCAAGGAGGCCAGTACCAGACGTTGCCATCCCATGCACAGTTTGTTCCTCATCACTTGCATTCCCGTGGCCACGGCAGTGCTGCCATCCCAAGCGTTCCCAATCATGTCCCAGTCTTGCAGAAATCACAATGTTGGTGGAAGAAACAATGAGATTGAAAAAGCAATACCGTGGGGTGCTTGCTCCGCTGGCTTTGTTTCAGAGGAGCTGCACATCTCCAGCCAGGAGGGCTGGACGAGTGGAAAACTGACATCTGAGCGTGCCTACAAACTGCCTGCACATTGTCCTGCTAGACAATGCTTCCGGGTCCCTCAGGGCCCAAATCCTCCTCACACATGCCATGTCTGCCCTTCAGGGTGTCCTGGCAGTGCCTTGCTGACGTGCAGGGGAAGCCTCAAAGGTGCCCAGCCCTGACAATGCCTTCCAGAGCAGCTGTGCCTGTCACCCTGCCACCCCCGGGCCTTGGCTCCAATGCTGCTCCTCGCCCAAAATGCAGCCCACAGTGGCCTCATCCTCCTCCCTTTCAACTTGTGCCACCACCTCGGTGCCCTCCTGCCCAGTCGGGCTGTTGAGTGTGTCCCCATCAGCTCAGAGCTCTGGCCTTATCACATCGGGAATCCCAGCCCAGCTCTGCTTTAAATAATGAAATCTGAATGATTTGGGTCAGAAGGGACCTTAAAGCTCAACTCATTTCACCGCCTGCCATGGGCAGGGACACCTTCCACTGTCCCAGGGTGCTCCAAGCCCCATCCAGCCTGGCACTGGACACTTCCAGGGATCTAGAGGCAGCCACAGCTTCTCTGGGCACCCTGTGCCAGGGCCTCCTCACCCTCACAGGGAACAATTCCTTCCCATTATCCCGTCTATCCCTGCCCTCTGCCAGTGGGAAGCCATTCCCCCTTGTTCTGTCACTCCAGACCCTTGTTCAAAGTCCCTCTCCAGCTCTCTTGGAGCCCCTTCAGGCACTGTAAGGGGCTCTGAGCTCTCCCTGGAGCCTTTTCTTCTCCCAGTGAACACCCCCAGCTCATCCAGCCTGACTCCAGACCAGAGGGGCTCCAGCCCTGTGATCAACTTAGTGGTCTCCTCTGGACTTGTTCCCATAGATCCACATCTGCCTTGTTTTGGTGGCCCAAGAACTGGAGGCAGCTGCAGGTGGGGTCTCACCTGACCAGAGCAGAGAGGAGGCAGAAGAGCAGCCTCATGAGCTCTTACTGGTGGAGGGTGGGGAACCAAGAACTTCCCTCTCTTCTGGCCTTGCTGAGGCCATTTCACACCTGTGTTGGTGACCAGAAGTGGGTTACACATTCTAAGTTGACTCCTGCTTGCCTCTGGGGCTGGCTAATCCAGGCAGGATGTGCTGCCTGCAGAAGCAGCAGGGTCACCCTCAGGTACCACTGACTGGCTGAGGGCTGAGCTGCCCAAAGGTGGGCAGAGTGGCACCAGTTGGCCAAACCAGCTGCTAAGAAGGAAGGTGGAGTGGTGTAGATTGATTTTACATTTTTTTTTAATAATTATTGAACCTAGTGTTTGATAGAGTAGAAAGACGTGTACACTGTTAGAGATGTGGTGAAAGGCACTTTAATGAGCCTTTGCCAGAGAGCTCATACTCTGGATTTATGGCCTGCAGCAGCAATGGAAAGGTGCTGGTTTCTGTTTCCTGCACCTCTGCAGATCCATAAACTTTCCCTGTTTCTCAGGCACCTCTTGGGTCAGTACAGAACATGCTCTGTGGCTATGCTCCCTCCTCTCCCCTTAGCAACCCTGCAAGGAACGCAGCTGAGAGAGGGACCAGGCTGTGTTTGCTGCAAAAGGGCTCCGAGGGGCTGTGGTGGCCTAGGGGAGCAGAGGGGACAGATCTCAGCCCTACTCCACAACCAGCTTGTGCTCAGTTGAGCTCCCCTGCCTGGCCTGTGCAGCAAGGACGTGAGGAAGGGCTCTGTGCCCCAGGGGAGCTGGAGAAGGGGATCCTGGCTGGTGCGTTGTGCAGTGCTCCAAGTAGCTTTGTTCTCTTTGAGGCTGACAGTTCTTGAGTTCCCAGGAGATGGGCACTGGCTTTCAGGGGCAACTGAGCTTCCCTGGATGGAGCCAAGGGACCCTTGATGGGAAAAGGTTCCCCACTGAACAGTGAGGAAATGCTCCTGTGCTTTACAGTGTGTCTGCTTTTGGGGCTTAGGGTCCTTTGGGGTGATCTGGTGCTCTCTCAGTCCCTCCTTCCCCAGAGGTGCCCTGCAGCCTGTCCTTGGCTCACTGGGGACACCCTCCAGGCTTGTGCCTGGAGACACCAGTGAGGCAGCAGACACGGTGCAGTGGGGATTGTGGGTGAGCTGGAAGTAATGGTCAGCACATCCATGGACAGCGGCTGCTGTGGAGGCCCTGAGAGATGGAGTGAGGGCTGTGGGTCTCAGTTTGGCTGGCCTGGGCTCTGGCACAGACAGGACCTGCAGGGCTGCTGGTCAGTGCTTTGTCTGGGAGAAGAGGGCGTGAGAAGTCCCACATGGACCAAGGAGCCTGCACAACCCAGAGAGCTTTTACACAGACCCACAGTGGACGTTTTCACAGCTTCCTGGGGAAATTGTTCATGGGAAGGGCAGTGCTTTCACCTGTATCAACCCTGTTGTTATCTCAGGCTCTTCCTGGGCTGGGCTGTCTCAGATGCTCTCCCTCCTCTTCAGCCAACTCCAGAGGTGATGAGCATGAGCCCTGGAAAGCTGACTGTGCCAGAGTCCTGCCAGCCTTGGGCTCAGACTCCCCGTTCCTCTGTGTTCAGTGCCAGCAGGGGTGTCTGTACCTCTGTTTGCCATTGCTCTACCCCACAGTGGCCACCACCTGAGGCACTCACAACAACACCCCGGCTGGGCTGAGACTGTACAGAGACACTTTGGATGAGGGCTGTAATTTGTGTAATCCCAAGAGGAAGCTGTTGCCTCTACCCCGCAGTGTCTCCAGTCATGGCAGCCTGACGTGCAGGAGCTGTGCACAGCACCTGACAGTTTGGGGACCCTGTGTGCCTGCTGGGGACTCCGTTGCTACACTGACCATGCAACATCCTCTTGTCCCCAACACTGCTCAGCTCCTGCTGCCCTCATGATGTAGGGCTGCTTCCCGATGGCCCAGTGCCCTTGGAGAGCTCACGTGTCCCTCTGTTGGGGACAGTTTTGCCCTGTGTGCCTTTGGGTACCTCGGTGACTGTTTGAAGATACTCCCAGCAGCAGGGCAGGGCAGGGGATTTCAGGCAGTAAAGTGTTGCAGTCAGTCTGTGACTTGTAATGATGCTCATTGTGTCAATGGCAGCGGGGTGTATTTTAGGGTGTCTTCCAATTAGAGATTTCTTTATGGAGTAAGGAGATGTACTGGGGAATTTGAGTTTATGCTGAGGATCACAGAATTGTAGAATGTTCTAGGTGGAAAATGACCTTAAAGCTCATCCAGTCCCACCCCTGCCATGGCAGGGACACCTTCCACGATCCCAGGTTGCTCCAAGCCACATCCAACCTGGCCTTGGACACTTCCAGGGATGGAGCAGCCACAGCTTCTCTGGGCACCCTGTGCCAGGACCTCCCCATCCTCACAGCCAAGAATTTCTATCCCAAGATCTAATCAAACCTACTCTCTGTCAATTTGAAGCCATTCCCCTTTGTCCTGTAACTCCAGGCCCTTGTAAACAGTCTGTCTCCATCCTTCTTGCAGACTCCTTCAGGTACTGGAAGGCCCCAGTTAGGTCACCCCAGAGCTTCTTTTCTCCAGGCTGAACAATCTCAATTCTCTCAGCCTTTTCCCATGCTTCACCTCTATAATCAACTTTGCAGCCCTCATCTGGACTAGCTCCAAGAGGTTGATCCCACTTCCAAAGGAGCATTTTGTTTCTGGAAATCGACCTAGGATGAATCTTTCCCAGTCCTGTGCACGTGAGCAGCCCTTAAGGACACAGAAGAAAATGGCTCAGTGTTTTTCATGAGCCAAACAAGAACATGGATTTTGAGCATGTGTAGGGTATCAGAAGTCTGGATCAGGATTCAAGTCTCACAACAGGCCATGTTTTTCACAGTTCCCACCTGAAGACATCTAGCAGAGCTTGGATTTTGTCACTAAATTTGGGGTCCCACCCTCTTCTCTAATCCTTGGATCTCGTTCCTCTGATTTCTTGCTATCTCTCAACTTTTTCTCCTTGAGATAAGCCCACACAGCTCAGGTGCAGAGAGGGAAAGCAGAGCCAGGTTCTGGCTGGTGAGTCTGGCTGTGCATGGGAGTCCCTGCTATATGATGTCCCTACACGGTTATGCCACAGACTCTGCTCTGCTCATGAACTCAAACCCCTAAGCAGCAGATCACAGGGTACAGCTCACAGGAGTCTGCTCCACAGGACCTGGAGAGGGACCCTGGTGCTACAGTTCTGCTGCATAAAGGTGGCTGATTTGGCTCTTTCCTCTGGAGAAGAGGGGTGGGGAGGGTGGTGTCAGCTCACATGGACACAACACAATTTCCCAGATCTCACTCAGCGATACAGACAACACCCAAGGCACAGCAGCTGCCAAGAGAACCACCAAGGTGCTGCTCACATGAAAGAGGACAGAAACCAGCCACTGGTCAGCAACGGGGCTCATTTATTATCTCATGAAAACGAGTGACAAACGGCTGCAGTAACGTCAGCAGAACCGAAGCTTTGCCCAGGGCCTGAGCTCTGAGCGCAGGGCTCCCTGCTGCACTGGGTGGCACTGGGAGGGTTTGTGATGATATCCATGGATTTGGGAGATCCCTGAGCTGCAGGGAGTGGATTTGAGGCTGTTCCCAGTGGCCTGTGTTCTCCTGATGCCACCATCCCACAATGCTGATTTCTGTTTCCTCCTTCTACACCAGCTGCCTGCCCTTAAAACAGGAGAAGGCACATGCAGTCCCCAAAATGGCTACACTGCGTGTGGGACATACCCAGAACCAAGAGTCTCTTCCAGGAGTGAGGTTTCAGGGCAGTGAGGCAGCCAGACCCCATTTTCACCATGTCTGACCAGGAGCCAGGTGACTACAGAGAGGAGTGCCCCGGGTGTGCTGTGCTGTGTGAAGGGGGGGAGTGGCAGAGGTGGAGGGGACCCTCTGTGCCCTTGGGTGCCTTGGCTGGGTGCTGCTGGGTGACCTCAGGCAGAGCACATGGGTTTTTTTGGGAACTGTTTGTGTTTGGCTGCTGTGGGTTTCAGAGACCCCTCGTGAGACACTGTGGGTCAGATTGAAAGACTGAGCATCCCCAGCTCCTGGTCTTGGCTGGAAGGGAGGGTTGTGTCTAACCCATGAGGCTCCCGGTGAATGAGTGGGGATTCCCAAAACAGAGGCAGTCCAGAACTCAGGTGTACACATGGATACGCTGCTTCTGATGGTGTGAGACAGACACCAGCCCATTTCCAGGGTGTGTGGGACCTGCAGAGAGCCCTAGAGGACGAGGCCTGGGGTTCCTGTGGGTGACCACGTCATCGCAGTTGGCCGTTTCCAGGGGTTGGCTTTGGCTAAGACGTCTCTGCCTTGAGGAGACACACTTGGCTTCGCTGCAGGCTCCTCCTGGCTGGTGATGCTGCAGGGGGAGGAGGAGGAGGAGGAGGAGGAGGAGGAGGAGGGTTTCCCTCACCCAATTCCTGAGCCAGTGGGGCTCTCTTCCAGGCAGTTCCTAGCAGAAGTGAGACTCGCACAGGGATTGTCTCCTCCCATGGCCAGCCCTGAGTGTCTGGAGCTCAGTCAGAGCCCTTCCAGGCCAGGGGCAGCTGGCAGAGCGGTGCCTGTTGCCAAGGCAGGTGTGATGGGGATGAGGGTAGACAGGTTGTACTGGTGCTTTTCAGGGAGCAGTTTGTGTCACCTTGCTGGCCCCTCGGCACTGGTGTGGGCCCTCGGTGTGTGCTGTGGGGCCGTTCCCACGGCTGCTCCCAGGAGGTTTATAAGTGAGATGTGTAGGGCGGTGTGGGTGGGGAGGGGAAGAAGGTTATCCGGAGGCTGCTGCTGGACAGATCTCGGCTCTCTGAAGTTATCAGCACCTCACTGTCATTGAGGCAGGGACAATGGTCAGAGAAGCCCCTCTCTTTCCCCCTGGCACCCACCCTTTGCTGGCAGGGGATGAGCGTCATGGAGGGGAAGCTGTAGCTGTCAAGGATGGGGTGCACTCCCAGGGAATCAGGTGTCTCAAACATGTGGTCAATGTCGGAGAAGTTCACCAGAGCCTGGGTGGAGTCATAGGAGCTTTTCTCCATGTCATCAGCCCTGCAGGACTGGGGGAAGCTGCCCTTCTCCTGCCCTTTCTGCCTCAGCAGGCGGAAGTCATCTCTGAAGTGGGGGTTGAAGAGCAGGTAGAGCAAGGGGTTGAGGCAGGCAGGCAGGGGCAGAACCACAAGGAAGATGGATTTGATGACCTCTGGAGTGATAAGGAAGAGATTGAGGGTAGAGGAGAAGGTGAGGAAGGCCACTGGGCAGTAGAGGAGGCAGTTGGTGAAGATCAGCCAGGCCACATGCTTGACCATGGCGCAGTCCCAGACAGCGCTGAACTCCCCCTTCAGCAGGTTGCAATAGAGTCGGATGTAGGTGCCGGTGATAGTCAGGAAGCAGAGCATGTTTGTCATCACCAAGGCCACAGTGAAGCCCAGGGTGGTGGGTTTGCCCTCTGGGATGGGGTATGGGAGGCAGAGAGGGGATGCTCCATATTCCCCGACGGAGAAGAGAGGCAGAACGGCAGCCACAGAGGACAGCAACAGGCAGCAGCAGGCAGCAGCCTTGACCTTGCCTAGGGAGGGGGACTTGCCATAGCCCCGCACGCAGGAGGCTGAGAGGCTGCACTGCACAGCAGCCAGGGTCAGCAGGAAGATGGCAGCCTGGGAGGCCAGCACGGACAGGAACCCTGTCACCCTGCAGCCCACGCCCGTCTCCCATCTGGCGCCGTATCTGGCGAAGTGGCCGTAGGTGAGGCTGTCCACGAGGGCCAGCATGCTGCAGGAGATGCCTGTCAGCATGTTGGCCCCAGCGATGGAGCCCACGAGGAACTTCACCGGGGACAGGTAGCTGGGGGAAGCAAAGACAGCCAGGATGACCAGCCCGTTGCAGAGCACCGAGACCAGAACGATGAGCCAGACTCCCAGGCGGATGATCCAGCTCTCAAACAGGTGATCGCAGGGCTTGAAGGGACCTGGAAGACAAACCCCAAAGTTACACCCAGCAGACAGTGCTTCTCTCCAGTGGTGCTGCTCTGAGTGGTGGCCAAGTCCCAGCCCTCTCCTGGCCCCAGCAGCCATGTGAGTGCTGAGGGCTGGCAAGGGAAATATGGCATTGTCCACCCTCTTCTGCAACTGCCCTTTGGCTCTCCCCTGTGCTCCTGACCCCACACTGGAGTGCCTCTGGCATCCTCTCAGATCTTGTCTAGGGCAGAAAGAAGGTGTAGGGAGAGGTGAAAATGAAATGTGAGAAACTACAAACTGCTCAGAGCTCCTAAAAGACTGTGACCCCAGACCGACCAACACTCCTGGTGTCAGCCTGGCATTTGGGCCCCTCTGCCATTGCCTCCTCCTTCTCATGTTCCCCCTGGGACTCAGTGGTGTGGAGACCTGTCAGGATGCTGTATCCTGCTCTGGCATTGCCAACCTCTCTCTGTACACTCAAGACCTTGGCTAAGAGGTGTCTGCATGAATGGCCTCTGCACAGAGGGGATGAGCACCATGAGGTCAAGTGTCTGGGCATGAGGGAGGAAGGGAGGGAGGGAGGGAGAGCTGGTGTAGCAGGGAAGGGACAGTGGGGTCTGGGCAGGCAGAACATGGAAGGATATCAGGAGAAAGAAGTGATGGATGGGGGAGTGAATAAGGGAAGGTCATGGAGGGGTAAAAAGAAGACTGGTGTGGAAGCTGTTTGCCGAAGAAAAACAAGAGTAGGGAAAGAGAGTGGGCAATGGCATAAAATTACCTCTGGGAGGGATTGAGATGTTTCAGTGAGAGGCTCAGCAAAAACAAAAACAGGATGGTAGAAGTTTTAGGTGGTAGAGAGCAAACAAAATTGGAGGAAACGGAGAAATCTTTTTCTTCTCAAAGGAGGTAAACTCAGAGTGCCAGGCAGCAGGACATGCCCTCAGCTGAAATCTTGTTCCTTTTGCAACAAACTCAGTGGAACAACTGGTGAAAACTCTGTCCCTGCCAGTGTCCTGAGCAGGCTGGCTGGAACCAGACCTCTCCAGCCTCCAGGTGTGTTTGTGTAGGACCCCACTGAGCTATGAATAGCGAAAAAATCAGAAGGCAGCTTCCTCGAGCCCTAGCCAGCATGTGCAGTCCGGTGCCTCCCTGCTCTCCCTTCCTCAGCAAACAGAGCAAAGTCTCCCTGCAGTTTGCAGTGCCACAAGTGGGATCAGGACATTGAGGACAAGGCCCTGCCATGCCATATTCCAGGCTGGCTGAGACAAAGCCAAGTGTAAGTCGTGCAAGGGAACAGGGACTTTTGGAGAGCCAGGTCTGAGTGCAGCAGGTGGGTGGATGGAGGAGCTGGTGACACCTGGGATTCCTGATCAGGCTTATCCTGACCTGGATAGGATATCCTCTCCTCACAGGAGGGCACCTATATCCAAGGGGGAGAAGGAAACTCCTCACCTGTCCCCCATTTGGCCCAAGCCCAAGCTATCAGGCTTCTGATTAGAAAGGCGTGGGGGATCCTGGGGATTTAGAAAAGCTCAGAGGATCCCAGCTCTGTTCAAAGGTTTCCCTGGCTGCTCACCGGGGCTTGGTGTGCACTGAGTAGTGGGGTGCAGCTTTGATTCCTCAAGGTCCAGCTGAAGATCATCTGCATCTAGGTCATCTGGGGAGAAAAGAACAAGAAATGGTGCTCAGAGAAGAACAAGCAGAACCATCAGAGCTAACTGGGCCAGGAGGTTTTCCCGCTGCCTGTCCTCCACACAGACCTTCCCAGCCAGTTCCCAGCCTGCGAGTTCAAAGGAGCTGCTGGTGTACAGTTTGTCCCCTGCAGTCACTGCTGTAGAGGGAGAAGGTCTTGTAAATGTTGGTGGGTTGCAGTGTAGCCAACCCCTCTGTTTCTAGGTTACTCCCAACATTTGAGATGTAAGAGCCCCAGATCCCAGAGCTGTGTAACTGCGGTTCCCTCCTCCCAGCACGCTTTATTAAAAGTAAATAAATACTCCAGCCTGTGTGGTTACAGAACACAAAGCCTTCAAATGCATCTTCTCCATGGGAGCTTTCTGGGCAGGCCTTGTCCAATGTTTGTTCATCAACAGGGATTTTGGGGCTTTGTTCAGAGGGAGCCATCAGTCTTTTCTTGCAGTGCAAATTTTTCGTCAGCAGCCACCACCACCAAACAGTTCAGCAGCAAAGAGACAAGGGAACACAACATTTATTGCTTTGTTTTATGCCCTGTAAAGTAGCACCCCGTTTTTAATTGTGAATGTTCCCAGGATTTGCTGAAGGCAAACTGGCTGCCTGTGGCTGAGACTCTGCATCCGTGGGGTTTGTGCAGCCAGGCTGAGAGCCCAGCCCCGCACCAGCGTCTCTGTCGTGCTGGCAGCTGCACCCCGAGCCAGGCTTGGGCTTGCTGAGGGTGAGGCAGAGACCCCCTGGCTGAAGAAGAAGCTGCTGGAAGGGAGTGGGGCCAAACCCTCAGCTGTGTTTTGGTGTAGGTCGTCACCAAGGCCAATGGCATCCTCTCAGTCTAACCCATGATGTGCTTTTGTGCTTTGTTCTTGTTCCTCTTCCAAAGTCCTGCTGACTGACACCACTGGGACACAGTGAGAGCAGCTGCTGCCCCATGGCACCAGCACAGTCTTCAGCTCCCAGTGGAGACCTCTGGAGGGTTTTCTGCCAGCGGGAGGAAAGGGAAAGGATGTGGTTTTGTTCTTGCTACAGCCTGGTAGCCAGAGAGCTGGGTCTGTGGCTGTGGGCTGAACTCTCTTGGATGAATGGACTGGTGCTGGAGCCCAGGTGTGCACCTGGCAGCTCAGACACTGGCCAGGAAGAAAAATTTCCACAATGCTGAAGATAAGGCTGACCTGAATGGGATTTACTTGTCTAATCTCTTTAGAAGTGTTGCCTCTCATGAGCTCTGCTCCCTGCCTGTGTTTGAAAATGTGACTGGGATTATTTGATTAAAGGATGATGACAAATAACGTGCTATCTTTAGTGCCTCCTGACAAGCTTCATGTCTTTCTCAGCTTCAGGGAGCTTTGGAAAAAAAAGTCATTTTTAAAATCTGTCTGTGTAAGAATTGAAATATTACTGCTGCTTTGCAGCCTGGCAAGGAAACACTCACAGTGGGATGGAAAAATATTTCATCCTTGTATTTTATAGTCTTATAAATCTCCAGTGTCTTTTCCAGCCACAGTGCGGAGGCTGTGAAGTGCAGTCACGACACCCGAATAAAACAGACACAGGCTTGCACTTTCTGTGCTCTGCTGAGACCCAGCCATTGGGAAAGTGTAACCTATGCCATCCCTTTTCTCCTCAAAGCCTGGTTTTAAGCCCAGGTTAAACATTTTCATAAAGTGAAGGATGATCTGTTGTTTTGCCTGGACTACTGAGCCTGCTGGGAATTACAAAGGAATCCTTAGTCAGCACAGCAGGATTCAAAGTGAAAAATGTACCTCTCTCTGCTAGAAACCAATCCTTCTCCAGCCTGGGAACTGTGGAGAAAGGAAAATGGCTGTTGTGTCCTAGCAAGGCAGGCTGCATTGATTTTGAAGAAGCTGTTATTTATCTGAGTTTTGCTGAGGCACCTCCACTTTCTGAGGTCTTATGGAAAAAACCCCACTTTGCCAATAGTGCCCTTTTCATGAAAAAGGAGCTGCTTGTACCAAAAGTCAAGTGAGAGAAAGAGGAGGAGAATTGCTGGAGAAGGGATAGAACAGAAAACACCGGGCTGAATGCCTTTTCCCCTAAGTGCTGTGTGCTCATTCCTTTAGTCCTGTCTGTCTCAGCCAGGGCAGTCCCCAGGGTTTGCAGGGACCTGCCCTGTCCTTGGTGTGAGGGCACGAGTGGCTGCAAGGGGCTTGGGCAGGTCCTATTTTGGGTCTCAAGTAGCCTTCTTGAATGACAGAAGCAGGAAAAGTGTATCTCTAAGGACCCTGCAGGGTTTGCCAGGTGGTTGCAGAGGTTCATTAGGAACTTCCCAAGCTGTGGGAGGTGCTGGGTGGGGGAAGCAGTGTCCTGCTGCCAGGGAGAACCTCACACGTGTGCTCCCTTCTCGCTTCCCATAGCTTTGTTCACTATTGCAAACACATGCTGTAAGTGAATGCATCCCTTTCTATCCTCACACCAGAGGTCCCAAGGGGAGGTGCTGGGATGGCGATGGAAGTGCCCCAGGGCACTTTTCCTGCTCTCCTCTGCAGCCACTGTTGGGAGCTGCTGGGGACTGCTGGGGGCTGTCCTGGTGACAGGCCCTGAGCCATCCTTGGGTTCCTGCTCAGCCTCAGGGGACAGACGTGGGACAGGGGGTGACTGCCAAACACTGCCACTTGTAATCCCACGAGGATGAGACAATTGGGATTGCCCATCTTGAAGAGAAGGCCCCAGGACTCAGAGACCCTCCCAGTGCCTAAAGGGGCTCCAAGAGAGCTGAAGAGAAGCTGTGGCTGCCCCATACCTGGAAGTGTCCAAGGCCAGGCTGGATGGGGCTTGGAGCAACCTGGGATCGTGGAAGGTGTCCCTGCCCATGGCAGGGATGGAACAAGAGGAGCTTTAAGGTACTTCCCAAACCCAAACCATTCTACAATTCTTTGATATCCCAAACCTTGGAAGTGCTGGAAGTGAGACCTTAAATATCTGTTTTGACAAGGTGACAGAATGATGAGACATGCACTGACCACACTGCTTTGGGCCTCAGGTGGCTGTCACCCAGTTGCAAATGGACATACTTGGGTGGTGTGGGGTGGGCATCCAGGGCCCTGGAAGGATGGGGAAGAGCTGAGCTGGCCCTGGGGTCCGTGGCACCGTGTGTGCTCTGTGTCTGGAGTCAGGTGGTCCCTCGGCTGCTGGGCTTGGATGTGGGATGGGTGCTGGATATGGAAGCAGGAGAGGCTGCAGGAGCCACTGCAGGGCAGGGCAGAGCTGGGCACTGGGAGCCCTTTCTTGTCCCCACAAGGCTGCCTCGGACAAGCTGCCTTTCACTACCCAGCTTGAGGTCTGTGGACTCGTTTGGGAAGGACTTGGAGCAATGCACCAGGACATCTGAGAGGACAGGGCTGTCTGGAAGTGTTCCCTGTCCCTCTCACAAGTTCCACAGCATCTGAGTGCCCTGACAAGCCTGGCTGGACCCTGCTGCGACACAGCCCTGAGGTATTTTCTCTTAAGCAGACCACTTTTCCTCTTGCATGAAAGGAATGTTTGGGAGTTTTTTCTTCTTTAATGAGAGGGTTACAAGGTTCACATAATCTAGCTAAATACCACCAGTGGCCATCAGAAAGGAAGCACAGGGAACAGAAATAAAGCAATGATTAATTAAGTAAAACAGCAATATCACAAACCCCTTATCATCAAGAGCAGAACCCTTGCTGGAGGTCTGGAGAGTCATCTGCAAAAGCTGCACATCATAAGGAATGATGTTCCTGTGCATTTCATGTTTGCACCTCTGTGCTTTGATATTTCAAAATGGATCCAATGCTTTTACATCTGAAAATGGAAGCCTTTACAAGCTGCAAAAAGTCTCATTTGGCACGTCTTACAACCAGTCAGCATTCCCCTCGGGTACCAACATCTCATGAACACACCATCCATGAGGCTGAGGCTGCCTTGGGGGCCTGGGACCCTGTGGTGGGTTTTGGTCTGCTGGCAGGGCCAGGTGAGAGCATCCTTTGGACATCAAAGCCTTCGGTACCGAGCAGAAGCAGGTCTGTGGCCCCTTGTCACAAACTAGATCTTTTCACAAATGCTATGATTTGCTGGGCAAACCCCACAACTCTCTGCACCAGAACTGCTACAGCATGGGCTGCATTAATGATGGAAAAAGTGACCCAGCTCAGAATAAAACCCTGCAGCAATGGCTGTAACCTGACTCCTCTGCACTGTCTGGCCAGTGTTACCACCGGGTCTACCATGCTTCCTGGAGCCACATCATGCCAGTAGGAACCACATTTGCTACCCTCTGGCTGGACTTTTTGCATGTCTAAAGCTTGTTATTGGGCTGTGAAGGATCAGGGCAGGAGCAGGAGCACAGGGCCTGTGGGTCACTCGCTGGCTGTGTCACAAAGTGTCTCGGTCATCCTGCCCATAGCACAGCATCCAGCGGCTCTGGGTCAGTATCTGCCCCCAGACCCAGTCCTGCTCAGGATGGGAGGTCACAGCAGAGCCCCTGGCTGTGGCTGCACGCTCAGTGCTCCTGGGAGCAGGTGAGCCAGGGGCTCTCCAGGCACACAGCCCTCTCTCCAGCTACCGTGTGGATTTGCCTGCAGGATGTCTCAGACCTTGGAAGTGCACTGTATTTATACAAATACATAAATAGATGCAGCATCCAGGCTGTGTCCTGAAATGCTGTTTCCACTCTCCAGCAGTTACAGAGGAAGCAAAGGGGCTCATGCTTTCCTTTACGTTATTCTGAGATTCTCTTGCAAAGGGACCCCACCAGCCTTGTGCTGGCGCTGCTGCTGTGGGGCTGGGAGTGCAGGGGTGCCTTGCTCTCTCTGCTGGTCCCCTCGAACTGCCTTCGTGCAGGTCTGTGCAGAGCTGCACCTTGGAGCACAGAATAAATTGACTCTTGGACAGAAAGTGCTGTTCAATCATGGAGCCCCTTACTTCCTGCCTTGGCCAGTCCCTGTGCAGTGTTCCCCAAATGTGTCCTGTTGTCCCACCTAACCCTGACCTTTGCTGTGACATCAGGGGTGTGCACAAAAGTAGCACATATACAGGTCTCTCTACCTCCAGCCAGCTGAATATTCCAGGTCTTTGAGTTCATTTTCTTACTCAGATTAATCCCAGGGTCCTTCCTCTAGATGTTGTAACAACAAAGACTGATGTCCTGCCAAAGGATCCACATTGCCCACAAGTCTAAGCACCAAACCCAGTCGTCCCAGGTAGCTTCAGCCACCTTCCAGTGCCTTGGGCAGCCTCCTCCATAGCCAGCCAAGCCAAATTGTCAAACATGCCCATGTTGTGGAGGACTGCCAGGCCTCTTGGTTACACTGTGAAGGTTTGGATGTGCCAGATCTACTCTTTCTTCCACACAGGGTCACCAAATGAAGCCCATTCAAAGCAATGGGCCAGCTGTGTTGAAGAAGGCTCAGCCTGCCTTCCCTGAGGCAGTGTCACCTCTGACAGTGGCACCATTCCTGCAAATGCAGGATTGCACCCGAGCGCTCAGCCCTGCCCAGGGCCTGAGCACCATTCAGCCCTGTTTACTCACAGTGGTTATCGGTGTGACCTGGGAACAATTCCAAGGTCCTCTTGTGAGGATCCTCCTCCTCAGGGCTCATGTCTTCTGCCTCCCACTGGCTGGACACCCTGAAGAAGCTGCTGCAGCTCCCGTAGGCACAGCACTGGTAGGCGTATGGCACCTCCAGGACTCTGCACAGAGGAAAGCAGAACTTTAAGGTTTGTCTCCTCCATGACCTGACTCGCCATTGCTTTGCACTTTTTGCTTAGTTCCTTCAGTTTTTCAAAGATGAAACTCATCTATACAGAGTCACAAAATATTCTGAGTTGGAAGGGACCCACAAGGATCATCACGTCCCTCTCTCAAGCGAATGGCCCGTGCAGGGATCACCAAGTGTTGGTGCTATTAGCACTGTACTCTAACCAGCTGAGCTAACCTCAAAGAAATATGGAACACTTCACGAATTTCTGTGATGTCCTTGTGCAGGAGCCCTGCTGACCTTCTCTGCATTGTTCCAGTTTTGGTACATGTGCTGCTGGCATGACAAAAGCTGGTCTGTGTGGGGATGGTTACAGTCGAGAGGGACTTTGCTTTGGTGAAGGACTACATGTAGGACAGGGTGTGGACCCAGGGCACCCCATGGTGTCTCTGCACTGACCCATTTTTGGTATTTAAGACACTGGCAGTCAATAGAATGTTGTCAAACACCAGGTTTGGAAACTGCTCTAAAGTTCCCGGATAGCTCCTTGTCCTGTTTCCAGCCAGAACAGGGTTAATTTTTTCAGTAGGCAGGAGGGAGCATGGCCAGGACCCAGAGGTTATTCTGTACCACCTTAGTCATTGCTGAGGGCTGGGGGGAAAGGAGTCTCTTCTGGGGAGAAGGGAGAAGATGTGATGGGGGAGCCATCTGGTATTTGTTGGGGGCTTTCCATGTCAATAACTTTCTTTTCTTATACTTTTTGTTATTAATATTGTTGCCATTACTGTTTGTGTCTTATCTCATTGCTGTTTCCAGTAAATTGTTCTTATCTCAACCCATGATCTTGATCTTTTGTGCCTCCAGTTGGCAAGGAGTGAGTGGTGCATGGTTTGAGTGGGAATACTGAATTGGACAATACCATTCCTAAACCACCACATGCCTAAAAACGCTTCTGCTGTTCTCCTCAGACTAAACTAGCCCTTCTCTCCAATGTGCCATGTACAGTCTTCAATTTTTACCCCAAGGCCATCATTTCTTTCCTTCAAGAGGAGAAGCTTCCTTAGAGCAAGGCTCCCCTTGCTTGCTGTTGAGAGGCACCTTCAAACTCCATTTCCACGAGTTCCAGCTCAGGCAGGGAATTCTCAGGTCTCCCAAGAGAAAAAAGTTATTTAAATATGTCTGATTTTTACCTGAAAGGTGAATTGTTAGTCGCTAATTACAGCGTGTATTACAAGGTTAATTCAACAGCAGCTGAGCATCATCTGGACTCAACACCAGGCTGTCTGTCAGCAGCTGCACTTTTGGCTTTGCTGGAAGTCAGGGAGACTGCTGATGAAGGCAAAGTAACCTCAGGTTTTCCAGACAATTAAGGTCTTCTGACAAGATCAGTAAATATGGTAAAGCTCTATATTCTAAAAATACGCTTTTGTTTTATGTTCCCAAACATTTCTGGCTGAGCCCCGGGAGGGTCTGGAAACTCTGTATACAAGCTTGTTTCCTGTTGTAAGCTCCAAATTAGATCCTATTATTATTGAAAGGTGCTAGGGAGGTGCAGATCCTCCCAGCAAGGCTAAGAACTGTTCTCAGATGCCTCCTCCAGACATATGCCCCAAGAGTACGGCTACTTAATGGCAGTACCCCAAAATTTAGGGAATGTTAATGCATCCATTGCCTGGCATGGTTCAATGAAGCACTGCTGCAGGCTCAGTTTCTCTGGTACAAATCCAAACCAGCTTGAGAGACACCAATGGAACTAATTTAGAGGAGAAACACCCTGGAAGTGCTGAACTTGACCCACCCTGCACAAGGGGACTGCCTGTTGGAGCAGGTCTGGAGGAGACCACGGAGATGCTCTGAGGTCTGGGGCCCCTCTGCTCTGGAGCAAGGCTGGGAGAGCTGGGAGTGTTCACCTGGAGAGGAGAAGGCTCCAGGGAGACCTCAGAGCCCATTCCAGTGCCTAAAGGAGCTTGGGACTTGTGAGGCTGCAGCTTGAGTCCTGTGTCCAGTTCTGGACCCCTCACTTCAAGAAAGATCTTGAGGGGCTGGAGTCAGTCCAGAACAGGGCAGTGGAGATGGGGAAGGGTCTGGAGAGTAAATCAAATGGAGAGTGGCTGAGGGGGCTCAGCCTGGAGAAGGGGAAGCTCAAGGGATCCCCCATCAGCAGGGACCTTCTCACTCCCTACAAATGATGATTGTAACAAGGTGGGGGTTTGTCTCTTCCCCCAGGCACAAGGCAGGGTGAGAGGAAACGGCCTCAAGCTACACCAGGGGAGGCTCATGTTTGAATCAGGAGGAATTCCTTCAAGGAAAGGCTTGTGAGACATTGGAAGGGGCTGCCCAGGGAGGTTTGGAATTCCCATCCCTGGAGGTGTTCAAGGAGCAACTGGATGTGGCACTGAGTGCTCTGGGCTGGGGGACAAGGAGGGGATTGGGCACAGGTTGGACTCGATGATCTCAGAGGTCTTTTCCAACATTAATGATTCTGTGAAGAGAGCTGGAGACAGACTTTGGACAAGGGCCTGGAGGGACAGAACAAAGAATTCTCATTTCCTACTGGCAGAGGGCAGGGTTTGATGGGATATTGGGAAGGAATTCTTCCGTGTGAGGGTGAGAAGGCCCTGGCACAGGGTGCCCAGAGCAGCTGTGGCTGCCCCATGCCTGGAAGTGTCCAAGGCCAGATTGGACGGGGCTTGGAGCACCCTGGGACAGTGGAAGGTGTCTGCCCATGGCAGTGGG
Source organism: Orthonyx spaldingii (assembly GCA_013397795.1). Classification (NCBI taxonomy): domain Eukaryota; kingdom Metazoa; phylum Chordata; class Aves; order Passeriformes; family Orthonychidae; genus Orthonyx; species Orthonyx spaldingii. The sequence continues at coordinate 171,868 of VZTJ01000752.1, forward strand.
TGGAAGGGGATGAGCTTTAATGTTTCTTTCCAACCCAAACCATTCTATTGTTCTATGATCTTGGGTATACAAAACTATCCAAAAGCTTCTGGAATCCCCTGCTATTGGAAACCAGTCCTGCAGCAGATCCCAGCTATGAGATAAAGAAGTCAGAAGAGAGAGCCCTGCAGGCACCACTGCTGAGGCAGCCTGAAGTGAGAGCTCCACACTTTTCCTCAGGTCTGAGCTATTGAGCCCCATGTTGGTGCAGTGCCCTGTGACCCCAGCCCTGGGTGTAAACTGGAGAAGCTCCAGCTTTGGGAACCCATCCTGGCTGAGTGGGAGCACCAGCTCATGCATTCTTGGCTCAAACAGAACTCCCTGAGACACCCAAGCAAGAGATGACTTCATCTGAGGGGAATTTGTGTTCTCTGGACCAGGTGCACCTAAGCCTGCGGGCAGGTGCCACACTGAGACCCAGGAGGCAAGGAGGGTCAGGAAAGTCTGGGCCTGCAGCACAGCACTGTGCTCTGAGCCTTTTGCAGGCTCTTCTTGATGAGTTTGACCCCTTCAGGCTCCTCATTAATCCATAACAGGCAAGACACGGCCACACAAACAGAGTTTATGGAAGGAAACCTGGATGTCATTAGGTAGGACTGCTTCTGGGAATGTTTTCCATGGAGAGGAGCCCTGAGCTGGGCCTGCTCCACACTTTCCACTTGTGTGTGTGTGTTTGGGCTGGAGGTGGCGGCCTGGGAACACATCACTGCTCTCCCATAGAACATATTAAAGATGAGATGTGTTAGCAGCAGATGGATCTTCCTTGGGCCTGGAAGCACAGAGAAAGCACGAGAAGGACAAGGAGAGCAGGAGGCTGAGTGCTGTAAGCAAATACAGGCTGTGCTGAACATCAGAAGTGAAAGAGCCAACACTCCAAGTACCTAATTTTGGGGAAGCTCTCCTTGGTGAAGGGCTCAGAGAGAGCTGGGTTGCCTTGGAGCTTCAGATGGGTCAGTCCAGCCAAACCATCCAGGGGCAGCGTGACCAGCTGGTTGTCAGTCAAATCCCTGGTGAGGGGAAAGCAGAGAGGGAGACCACGGTCAGGGCTCTGCTGCCAGTGGTGTCTCAGCCAAGCAGAGGTCCCTGCCTCAATTGCTCCCTTGATGTGATGCTGAAATGGGGCTGGGTGCTGCACTGGGGCCAGGAGCCTCTGGAGATAAATATATTGAGAATGCAGTCCCTGGGAAAATGAGGGACTGGGGTGAGTGGCCATGCTGACAGCTCTGGGTGGGATCTGTACACATCTGTGCCCCACACAGCTCTTCCTCCATGATAGGTCAGGAATGACTGCAGGTCCCAGCCCATAAAATACCCAAGGATCTTAGAGGGGGGCTGAGGACTGGGGACCCTCCAGAGCCAGCACAGATGGTCTGCAGTGACTCTTGCAGAAACAGCCCATCCTGCTGATCTTCCTTGACAGCATCTAAGGCAGCTGTGAAAGCATCAGGAAATGGAGGTTTAAGTGTTCAGGGTGAGAGCATCTTGAAGATGGCTCCTCCTGCACTTCACCATCCCTTTTTTAGTAGTATTAATAGGAAACCTGGGGATTTGTTCTGTCCACGTCAGTGCTGAGACATGCGCCTTGGCACATCAGTCTTCCAGCATTTAAACCCCAGGTAGGTTCTGGTAGCCCAGGGAGTCAGTCTGAGGTCCTCAGACACCTCCTACCCATGGCCCACTGTGAAAGAAACATCCCTGCAACTTACAGCTTGGTGAGGGAGTGCAGGGTCACAAAAGCTTCTGGGTGTATATACTGGATGTAATTCCAACTCAGGTCTCTGCAAGGCAAGGACACACTAGTCAGAAGAGAGCAGAGCAGGGCAGTGAAGCTGCTGACACTGGCCTGGCCAAGGGCCCTGAGGGGACCAAATGTGGGGTCTGTAGCCCCTTGGTCAGCAGCAAGTTCTGTCCCTTTGCAGCCCCCCACAGACAAGGATGGGTCTGTATGTGGGTGGTTTCCAAGAGAGGCACAAGAGTTTGCCTTGCAAAAGCTCCTCTGCTGAGACCAATGTGAAAGGACCAATGGGAAAGGTTCTTTTCTGGCTAAATTTCTGTAAATCTGGGAATTTTATGTCAACATGCCAAACAGGTCATGCCTTAGTGCCAGAGCATCCCCCAGTGCAGTCACAGTGCTGGGTGCAGCAAGGGCAGACAGGGCCAGGGGTCTGGGGAAGGTGATTTTAGGATGTCTTGTGCCATGTGCAGGTGTTTTGGGTTCACTGAGTCTCCTCAATAAGCTCTGCCTCCATCCAAGTGAGAGGGCTCCGCTCCCTCTGTCACCAGTGTAGACAAAACCAGCAAACTGGGACAACTTCTTGCCCTAAGGCTGAATACAGGACAACCTTCATCTCTCCAGCTCTAAGGGAGCCAAGATACCTGCTCAGATGTGTGGGGAATTGGGTGGGATGGATCAGCTTGCTCAGCTCTGTGTGTGTGACTACGGGCTGGAGCAGCATGCTCATGTTTCCACGAGTGTCTGCAGTGTCACCTGTAACACCTCAGTGTTCCTGGGCAGTTGTAACCGTGGTGTATGTGACACTCATGGGACACTGGGAATGCTGGGCTGCTGGATGGCACTCACACTGCTGCACCACGGGAAAAGATTTTATGTGATTTAGTTCACTTCCTAACAGAACAGCAAATAAAGACTGCCAGGGCTCTTCCCAGGTGTCATAGAGATAATGGTACCCTTGAGGGCCGTGCCAGCTCTCCAAGGTGCCAAGCCCTTAGGAGGTCACTCTGTGTGGATGGGAAGTGCTTGGGTGCACTTGGTACATGGAACACAAGTTTTGAGTTGTGGGGAGGCACTTTCAAACCACACGGGATGCTCTGCATGGATGTTCCAGGAGTGCATGGCCCAGGACCAGCCCATGTAGGACAAGGGGTGCTGGAGCTCAGGTGCACCTGAGCTTGGGGTAAATCCCTGCCCTGAGCTCCTCCTGGCATTCAGGAGGCCTGTGTGTGGTGTGGGCTCTGCTGTGGCAGAGCAGCAGCACGTGGTGAGAGCATGTGGGGTGTGGGCACGAGGGGGCAGGGAAGGAGGGAGGTGTGCAGGCACAGGGGAAGCCAAAAGATGGTTTGTGCCCTCTTCTTTTCTCAGGCTCAATGGAAGAGGGGCCCCACAGAAAAGTCTCCCAGCGGGGTTGGGAACTTCCCACAGCCCATCGGGGTTCACAGCTCCCCTTCCCCAGCACGAGCCCAGCTGGCCCCTGGCAGACAATACTTGCATGGAGCGCAGGGCCAGCAGCTGCACAAAGGTGTCTGCTCTGATCTCGTGGATCTTGTTGTGCTGGAGACCACTGGAAAAACAGAAACTGGTTTGAGAAGAGAGCTGAAGGCAGCATTCCTGCTTTGTGGAGATCTCTGTCCCAGGGCAGCAGATGCAGACTGTCACAGTGGAGGTTGCTGCGATAGGGAGACCGACTCTTATTTCAAGAGTTAAACAGGATGAGCAGCAAAACCTTCTGTCAAAATGTCAAAGCCATTCTCTCCTACAGGCATCTCCAGGACTCACACAGCCTCTGCTTTTGATGCCATCATGACTCAGTAAAGAACTGTTGATGTGCAGCGGCCAAAGCTGCCCTGTTAACTCCAAATCCACACTGGTTTCCCACTCTGCTCTGCCCTAAGCCTCCAAACCGCTTCATCCAGAGGAAAAGCAGAGAGCTTGGAGCCAGTGATCAGCAACCAGCTCTGTGGGACCCTTCAGGAAGGACCACATAGTGCTGCCCTTTGCCTTGGTGAGGATGAAGGAGGTTTGAGCGCTGAAGGCATCTCAGTGTTTCCTGAAGCAAAATCTTGATGTCTTGTAGACCCCACCATCCACATCTGCACGTGAAGTGCCTCAGCCCTCACCTCTCCTTTCCAGCTGTCTCCTTCATCCCCTGGGGGAGGGGAAAGAGCCAGTTGAGAGCTCACACAGACTCTACTGACTGACCTACACACTCCCTACACCCTCAAGAGACGTCCTGGATGCTCCGATCATGCACCTTGTGGGAAGGGTTCAGCTCCTCAGTTTTGTTTTCCCTAGTGTGAAGCAATGGTGAATATTTATTAAGATTCCTGCAGAATGCCCATCATGAATTCCCAGACCTGCAGAAGCAGAGTCCCCACCTGTGACCTTCTGCAAGGGGAGACAGCCACTGCCTGGTGCTCCACCTACAGCAGCTCCCTGGGCATTTTCCGGATAGTTAAGCTGCCTTTAGACTCAGAAATGATCTTGACTCATCTCACACAAGGACCCTGGTGCTGGCTGTGATGTCTCAGCTGGTATTTGGCCACATGCTCCTGTTCCAAAGGTGGGCACTTGAGGCTGCTCCCTTGGTGCCTCACGTAACCAGGCTGGCATCGCTCCTACCTCGAGCCAAGAGTTCATGTGGAGGCCACTGGAAGCTCTGGGTGCAAATTTGGGGCTCTCACTGTTTGGAAGAGGTGGAGTTTGGGCATAAGGGGGATTGGAGCAAGGTGGAGAAAAATAATTTAGGGGTGTCTAGCTGTGAGGGATCACCTGTGTGGTGTAGGTAAAGGTCTGCAGTCACAGCAGAGCAGTGGCACACCTGAGTTGTTTATGTGCCAGGTTGTACCACCAGGCACCACCAGAAATGTTTCAAACCACCAGGAATGCTGATGTTTGGTGGGGGTGGGGCTTACAGAAAATGACTTTGGGGTTAAGGGACCAAATACTCATTTTATAAAAAAATATTAATTTAAGGTATAGTCTATTTGACTTCAGTAGCCAGAAATTGGGATTTATTGTGGTTTTATATTAATGTTACATCTGAATTTGGCATAAATTTTTTTAAGAAGGAACTTAGGCAGAATGTGTGAAACTTCAGGTTTGGAATTCTGAACATTTGTCTTTTTTTGGTGTACTTTCTATTTTTTTCAATGTTTTCCTGGGGGTACTCTCACAGCTGCCATAAAAGGCAGCAGGGGCTGTGTAACTCTCATTTTCATGTGGTTTTCACAGTGTCCTAATGTCCAGTTTGCTAAGGCTGGATGAGCTGGTCTGGCTCTCCAGGCTGGGGTGCTGCAGAGAGCAGGGACAACCTCTCCTGTGGGGTTTTTTTTATGGGGATGTTGCTCCCATACATCTGTTCTTCCAGGTAGCAGAATTCTGTAAAAAATCATGGAGTCTATTTTAATTTTTTTTTTAGGTTTTTGGTGGTTTTGTTTTGTTTTGGTTTTTTTTTGGGGGGGGGAGGACTTTGGGGTTTTTTTAGGGTTTGGGTTTTTCTTTTTTGGTTTTTTTTTTAGTTTTTCTCAAAAAGGCCAAGAACTTGTGTTCTATTTGAAGTGTAGGGCCGGATCTCCAGGCACTTTGAACTGAATGTGAATAACTTTGTCTCAGAGCAACACCGGTGCCTCCTGGGGCCTGCAGAGGACCCAATTCAAGTGCTGCACCTGAGGAGAGAATCCCCCTTCTCCCAGGAGGGGCTGGCCCTGGGCAGGGTGAGTAAGAGCTGCCTTGGGACCCCTCCTTGAAGCAGAAGGCATTTATGGTGGACATAAAACCCATTCTTGATTAGCTCATAGTGGGACTGGAGTTAGTGACGTGATTCAGTGCTGTCACACCCTGCTTCTGTTTGAAGTGTCTGGGACCTCTGACAGGACCTCAGTGAATGAAGCTCCTGTGCACAGGGAACGTATTTTTATTCTGTATGTGCACGGGGGCAAAGAGTGGAGCTCTGGTCCATTTGCACTCCAAGCAGTGAGTTATAATGCCCAAATTTCCCAGTGCTTAGGGAGTTCTGTGTGTGGGAACTGCCCTCTCCTCAAAACGGCCCTTTTTCCCCAGAGCAAAGCACGAACAAGGACATCTCCATACTCACAGCTCCTCCAGCTGCTGGCACCGATGGAAACTGGGCAGCTCCTCGATTTGGTTGTGTGACAGCTCTCTGCAGGGGAAGCACAGTGCAGGAGTGTTGGGACACCGAGAGCCAGTGCTCCTGAGCCCTCCCTTGGAAGGCAGGGATTGCTGGAGAGTGAGGTGTCCTCACTTCACTCTGCACAGCTCCACTGTGGTAACCCCAGTGAGTGGGGTCTCCACGCTGCACCCGATGCTGGCTCGGGGTGTGTCCGTGCAAGGCAAGGGCTGCCCCAGGATTCACCCCCTTGCCCACCCCCAGCCCAGTTCCCTCCATCAGCACAGCCTGATGGAGCTGCTGGTACAGCTGGGGTGGGCTCGTCCTCCCCAGCCTCAAGTCAGCTCTGAAACCCACCTGTGCCACTCCTGCCATGCACAGCCCTGCTTTCTGAGGGCACAGCAGAGAGATATTTCTGCCAGAGCTCCCAGAAGCTGCAGATGTACCTGCAGAGCCCCGGGGAGGTTTTGACCAGCCGGCTGCTCTCCTCCCTCCTGGCACAGCAAACCCACTGCCCACTGCCTGCTCCCCATTCAGCCTTTCCCGGCTTTCTCCCAAGGTTAGGGAAGGGGTTGTGGCATTGGCAGGGATTTGGTTCAGGACATTACAGAGTGTGAAAACCTCTGGTCCTTGTTTTTTCAAGTGCTGTCACTCAAAAGCAGTTTGCAGCAAACTCTTCCTACTGGTTCATGGCCCAGTGTCATGGTAACATCTAGAGAAGAGTGGCTTGATAGTCAGAGGAAAACCCACCCTGGCACAGATAATGAGGATTTATTGAAGCTGCAACAGCCTGGGTAAGGAGTAATGTTTAAACCCAGCTCTTTCCCCCACCAGCACAGACTGGATTTGTGGTTGTTCAAGGGAAATTTGCCCCAGGGTAACGTTTTGTATGTGGTTGCTCTGCTGACTTTCCAAACTTGGTTTCCATCTTTCTGCCAATAGATTGCTTCTAAAATATTTCAATTATTTGTTTTTGCCAACCTCCTCACCATCAGTTTTCCATGGTGGAGAGGAGGAGGGAGGGAAAAGCAAGCAAAAGGTTTGTGCTTGGCAGTGGAGGCTGTCACCCAGTATGGTGAAAGAGCCTTAGCATCAGTCTCTTTTCCCTGGTCCCTGTGTCAGTCCATTGGCCTTGACAGGGCTGTAGCTTAGCTAACAGTGATGGGGGAGAACCAGCCCCAGGAGTTATTTCTGGTTCCTCCAGAGTGAGGACAACCAGGTGCAGCCCAGAATGTACAAACAGAGCAGCCTCAGTCACTCGTGCTCTGTTGGGAACATACCAGGATGAAGGTGCTGATGGCATCAAGGGACTTCAGCTCTGCTCAGGGGAGTTTCACCTGTTTCTGCTTGAGAAGAAAGACATATCTTCCAGAGCTCACGGGGCATTTGGACAACTCTCTCAGGCACAGGGTGGGATTGTTGGAGTGTCCTGTGCAGAGCCAGGAGTTGCACTCAATGATCCTTGTGGGTCCCTTCCAGCTCAGAAGGCACCATGATTCTATGGAATCTGTGTCCTGACCAGCAGCTCTGGGTGCAAGAAGCAGGATGATGCTGGGTTGATGCCAAAGGCTGCCCTGCCTGTGTGTGCTGGGTTCAGCAGGGTGGCCGTGACCCTCCGCCCCTGCAGTGGCTCTGCAGCCCCTGTGCAGGATCCCTGCAGAGAATCCACCCCGTGGTGTGTGGCCAGAAATGCAGCTTTAACTGTGTCATCTTGGTCAGATGTGTCACGGTCGCAGCTCCTACGGCTGCCAAGGGACAGGCAGAGAACAACCCCTGGGTCTGTGGGGACAGGAGGCCAAGGCATTTCAAAGGCAGGAGAGATGTAAACATGCACAAACATTGGCCCACATCCTCTCTCTCCAAACTCTGAGAACAATGCCAGTAATGTCAGGAGAGTTCACTAGGGAAGAGGAACAAGGAGCAAGGGACAAGGCGGTGTGTCCCAGTAAAATGCTCCCACGTGGAGGGGGCAGGCACAAAGAGCAGGCTCTGCTGTGAGGGTTTACAGTCTGATAACTTGCAAACATAAACAGAGGTTTGGGACCCTACAGCCTGGGCCAGTCCAAAGGCTGCACTTTCATGGCAAGTCATGCATTGAATCGGTCCAGATGTCTAAAGATGAGAGATCTTCCCTACAGGGACAGCTGGAACAAAAAGCCTGTAATCTCCTAAGTTACAAATTGTCTTCTTTTATTTTTATGTTTTACTCTTGTTTCCAATTTCTGTGATCAAGAATTCACTCCTGTTGCTTTCCTGGAACAAACTTGTTTTCTTTTTCAGCTTGCTTGTATAAAGACTGATGAGAGGCAAGCCTCCTGTTGCCCTAAGGCTGCAAACTTGTATAAATCTGGCTCATGACTCATTTCCTGAGGATGTCTTTGACTGCAGACATAGTTGGGGATCTCAGGAACCAGGGATGTGATTCCTGAGATGATGCAGAATCTTTCTGAGATGTTGATTTCCTCACGTACCAAGCAAAAGGAGAAAGCATGACCCCCCCACCCCACCACCTCCCCCAGCATCATTCAATGCCTGGCTAAGCAGGCACAGCCAAAGAAACAAAAACGGAGCAAAACCCTGACCTGGCTCTGCTGCCCCACCCGAGGAAATGTGGCCTTGTGGCCTCGCAGGTCTCCGTCAGGTCAGACCTGATCCCTCCTGGGATATGAACAGGATCCTTCCTCCAGATGATGGCACTTGCTGGAGCTCCAACTGCAATAAGCCAAGGCTGGGGCAGAGGGTCAGTGTGATTTCTCCCTTGTTTTTGGGCTAAGAGCTTCAGCATAGCTGGGAGCTCTGAAATGCTGTGGCCGTTCTTCCCCCCTCTTTTTGTACCCTCTCTACTCTCCTTGCATGGGGCGGGGGCAGTTCCTGCTGGTGCAGAGCACGGAGGATGTGCCTGAGTGCAGCCCCGAGACCAGAGCATCATGCTGGGATGAAGCAGCAAGTTCAAGAACCAGCAAGAGCTCAAGGTGGTGATTAAGAAGGTGGTGACTTCTGTTTGGAAAAGATAATGGGAACAAGAACCACAGGATGGTCTTCCATAGCTGGTCCTCTCCCTGAGCTGGACAAAAGGAAAGTTCAGTTCCTGACGGCATTTTTCTAAGAACCAGGCAGGACAGAGACACACGTTACTCACAGGACTCGGAGGCTGGGCAGCTGCTGGCACATCCTTCTGGGGAGGAAATGGATGCCTGCCCGGGTCAAGGTCCTAGAGGGATGGAGGAGAGAGAAGAAATGGTGTTGCTGACAGCCAGCACCCAGACTCTGTGACCCAGAAGCCCAGCTACCTGTCCCAGATAGTGGCAGGAGAGACAATATCAACAGGGCAATGAAATACCTGGAGAGAATAAAAAACTGTCTGGCAGTTTTGGAACCAGGCACTGCTGCTGGACCTGGCTAAGGTGAATGTGCCTGTAGAGAGTTCTGGGTCACTGCTGAGTGCTGAACTCACAGCTGTCCCTGGCCTTGCTGGGGGCAGGTGGCAGTGCCCTCTGTAGCTCTGCCATCCCAGTTCCCATGGTCCAGGCTGGACAGGGACCCAGGACTGCCTCGGAAGCCTGTGTAGGAGGGATGGGTGGGGTGTCCCTGTGTCCCCGAGACACGGCATGGCCAGGTCACACCCTGGCCTGGGCTGCTCCCAGTCTGGGCACAGCATGGAGACCAGTGCCCAAGAGAGGAGAACCGTGAATGGCCAGAGGCAGCACGTCCTCCAAGGCCCTGCTGTCCAGGGCCTGGGGGGTAAGGAGGGGCCAGAACAGTGGCAGGAGACCCAGCCTGGGTGGCAAATGTCTCCTGAACTGCACCGTGGTGCTGGTTCCAGAATGGGCAGAGACACTGGGGCTCAGCAGAAGCAGTGCACTCCCAGGTTCACTCCTTCACAGATGCAGGGGGGAAGGAAGAAAAAAAAAAAAAAAAAAAAATTGGAGCACTTNAAAAAAAAAAAAAAAAAAAAGATTGGAGCACGCTCAAGAGGACTGAGAGAGCCACTCACGGGAAGGAAAGCTGCGTTCAGGAGCCACAGGGGTGAAACGAAGCAGAAGGGTGAGTGACCAGGGAGAGGCAGAGCTGAATACTGCACAGCACTGGGAAAGTTGTCCTCACTGAAACAGCCTGGACCGCCTTGAAGGAGGAAGAGCACAGCTAGCAGGGTAAAAGGGAGAGAGGTGCCACTCACAAAACTTCTAGGCTGGTGGTGCCTTTAAGGTCCGGGAATTCCCTGATGTCCGTTGCTCCATTGAGTGACCTGCAGAGAAATGAGGGTGATGTGAGGTGGGCAGAGGACCTGGGGGCAAGTGCAACCGCCCACGGTTCCAGACCCATCAGCCACGGTGGCAAATCTGCTTCCTCAGATCAGAGGCCCAGAGCCAGCGTGGCCCCGTGGCAGGAGCCGGCCTCGCGCCGTGCGGGTGCAGCGAGGTGGGGCTGGGCACTTCTGTGCAAGGAGACTTGGCAAGCTCAAAGCCTCTCCCAGCCACTGACATTCTTGGCACCATCTCTACCCAAATTAAATTAAAAAACCCCAAACAATTACCATAGGGAATGCAAGCAGGGCATCCCACCCAAGCCTCCCCGGGTCTGTGCATTTGGATCTAAAGAATGCAGGGCTATTTGAATGATTTATTTTATGTGCCTGGGTGAGGCTTATAAATAGAGATTTATGAGGTTGCCTCTGCCTCAGTATTTTCAGTGCTGTGCCACAACAGGTTGGCTGGAAAGCCAACATGGGGCAGCTGTTGTGGTGCAGGTGGTGCCCACCCTGTGCTGGTGGCCCTGGAGCTGGCCTGGGGCCAAATGTGTGAAGGAAGCACTGCCACTGCTGGCTGCCCAGGAACATGATTTGTGCCATGGTGTTGGGACATGTGTCCCTCCACCTCTCCATATTGTAGAGGAAGGTAGAAGTCTTGAGTGTCCTTCTGTTTGGGCACCTATGCAACAGCAGCAAAAGCTGTGGCACGTGTGTGTGAGGTCTTTGCTGCTCCTGGCACAGCTGTGGAGACCCTGGAGGGCCTCAGTGCCCGTCAGTTGTGTGGAGAGGAGGAATCAGTGGCTGCCTCCAAAATGCCCTTTTCAAAATTATCCTTCGTCAGAAGAAAACATCTGCAGTGTCTACTCCTTGGCGTAGCCTTTGGGGCTGGCCAACAGAGTGGTTTCATGGTCCTCTGTTAGCACAGGGGCTCTTGAAAAAAGGGAAGTAGGAGGCCACAGAGGTGCCCAGTACACAGGGCTTGGAGCTTGGATGTTAACTCTCAGGGGATGTGCTTGGTGAACTTACAGAGTGTGGAGCTTTGGCAAGTACTGGAAAGCAGACTGTCCAACAAACTGGATGGGATTGTCATAAAAATGGCTGCAAGAGGAAAGAGGAGCTGGTCAGAGCCTGCTGCACACAAAGAGAAGATGCTGTTACAAGTCCAGAGCCCTAGAGCTACCAGCAGTAAGCCATGCAGGAGGTGCTGCTGTGCTGTGAGGAAATCTTGTTCCCAGATAACCACAGGCTCTCCCACTGGCCTGTTTTTGGTACAGCTGAGGTCTCCTGCTGCTCTGAATGGGCCCTTTGGGGTCCTGCTGAACCACACGGGCTAGAAAGGTGTAAAATCGTCCTTCAATCCTGTTGAGAAACACCTTGCACTGGAGGACAGCTCCTCTGACCTTACATACCAACAGCACCAGCATCTTTCCCACTTGTCACGGTCAGTGGAGAGAAGGGAGCTCTTCCAGGGCCCAGTGAGATATGGGACGAGCTGAGTCATCTCCCACAAGAGGACTTCCCCCCATTAACTGTGAAGGGTTTCAGATGGACGGATCCAATGGAGAGATGAACATTCTGGGTGTATGGGCCCCCATCATCACTTCCATCTGTGGATGGTGCCCAAGGGAGATGGGGATGGGGCTGGTTGTTTTGGCTGGAGCAGTGAATGGTTTCACCCAGTGTTACCATGGCTTTCCAAATACTGGTATTTCTAGAATTTCTAGAATCCAGTTTGGGCAAGCAGAGCTTCTGTCACTTGCCACAATTTTCAGTATCTGTGTGGTTCAGAGAAGTATCCAAAAATCACTACCTGTGCCTGGGTCAGAGGAGAAACGAGCTGACAGCTGGCTGTATTTACCTGCAGAGCTTTGTGTGCACAGGTCTGGGGCAGATACACAAGGATCTGCTCTCCCAGCTCTCTGACACACGTAGCTGCTGCTGTAGCTGCTGCTGTAGCTGGCCAGCAGCTTTCTGAACACAAGGAATAAACATCAGCAGATGTCAGCCAGGGCTTAGACGGTCTCCATGCAGACCACCTGTGTTCTGTTCCTTCCTTGCTATCAGCATGTGCTGCAGCAAAGTTCAGCTGCAGGGAAAGGAGAACCCACAGCAATCCTGAGAAGGGGCTGAGAAGGAGCAATTTCAGCCTGCTCTGGCACATGGATAGCAAATATCAGATTCTTGTCGTGACACTGTCAGAAGTCCCAACCCAAGACATCAGGAAATGCCCCTTTCTGAGTAATATAAAGGTGTAGGAAACATTATCTAATTTTCTTACATTGTTTGGAGGAGGGGATTCCCAACAAATGCGTTCTCTGGAATAGCTTTGATGTTGTTATTATGAAAACCGCTGTTGGGAGAAACAAATATTGATTAAATTAACCTTCTTTCCTCAACACTTTTAAAGCCAGAGACCCTTCAAAATACACATCATATAGGAGGTGTAGACTCCTTCCCAGCTGCAGCATCATCCCAGCAGGTGAACAGGGTCTGTGGTTTGGCAGGACAAAACCTGCTGCATTTACTCTGTGGGTGCTCCGTATGTGACTCCACTGGGAATACAAGGACTTAAGATTTAACACTTTACAGGTCAGGAAACAGAAACAAACCAAATACAAAATTTTCTGCCCTCCAGGAACTACAATTTTTATGGATGGTCTCCATTACAGCTCCACAGCTGCCAACCAGAGTGTGCCAGGAATTACTGGCCCACATGACTTTAAAGGATTTTCAGCTCTTGGTTGGGATATTTTTGGTTAAGCTTGAGAAAATTTCTATCAGCAAACTTTTGCAGCAGAAGAGCGCTCTGTGGCCACAGTCTGAGCTCCTGTACAGCAAAGGCAGCCACAGGTTTCTGTGTCCAGGACTAAGACCAGGCTCTGGGTGATGTCCAGGTTGTTTATGTCAGAGGAGTCTGAGCAGGTGATTAGTTGATGACTGTTTAGAATTTGCCTCTTCTTTAGTGGCATTTCAAAAGCCATCTCAAAGGGGATTAAGGATCCTATTCTCATTTTGAAGGTGAGAATAATGATGATATCTGGGCTGAACAGAGAAATCTCATGAGAATTCTTCCAGGAAAGAAAAAAGTGGTGTCAGATTTTTACTCCAAGGCTCCCAGAAACACGAGAGCAGCTGCTTTTGTCCCACCCCAGCCTGGCACTGGTGTGACACAGGAGCTGTGGATCCACATCAACTCACCCCCCACTGGGGCTTCTACCTTCATGGGTGAGAACTGGGATGGTTTCTTATTTTTAGTGTCTAGCAGCTGACCAGTTAGAGGAAGGAGAGATATCCACTAAAATGGACACAAACTTTGGTAATTCCTTATTATAAATTTATCCTAAGGAAGGTAAAGCAGTTTCTGCGTATTACAGGAGGTGACACAGGGCCTGCAGGAACGATGGCCTCACAATAATGTGGATAAGGCCAGGCTGTGGTCCCAAGCTGGGGAATGGACAGCAGAAGTAGCCAGAGAACAGATGGAGCTTGAGCCCCTGAGATGCCACAGGAGAGTGAAGAACTGTAAGAGGAACCTGCTCCAAGGCTGGCAGGGACTCCCACTCCCCTCCACCAGCCGTGGTGTGGAGGCTGATGGGGACGTGATCAGAGCTGACGGAAATCGAGGGGACAAACTGCTTTGATGCAGTGGAGAGGGCTGGGAAGGAAAAGAAAGGCTTGGGTGGAGTGCTCTTCTCAAGCCAGAGCACAGCGATGCTTTATTGGTCACTCTCCCATAGGGAGTGGTTTTGAAAAGGAATAAATGGAAAATCTCACAGCTCCTGCAGTCGGCCCAGTGTCCTGATAGCCCCGGGGAATTCCAGCAGCTCGTTGTAGTTCAGATCCCTGAAAGACAGAGAAGGGAAAAACATTCATTAAGGCTTCTGTAGGAACTCAACCACGTGTATCTGTGCTTTGAAGCCACAGAAACTTGGTTGTTAATATGGGCACAGGTTTTTCCTACCATGCTGATCCAGCCACTGCCTGGAAACACAATCTCACACATTCCTGCAGCAGGAATATTCCCTGCTTGGAGCACTGTCCATTGAAAGCCAGTCCAAGCATGATTTGGCTTTTATTTATTATTTTATTTTTTATTATTTCTTTCTTAGTTATTATTTTATTTATTATTTTATTTATTGTTTTATTTATTACATGGGACTCCTGCCCCCAAGACCCCCGTGCCCAGCACTGGGCAGTGCTGCTGCTTCACATCTCCTGAGGGCCCTGCCCCTTCTCCCAGGAGCTCACCCCCGGGGCTTTGGCTCTGAGTAGTTTTTCTTGCCTTTCCAGGTCAAAATGGGATTCTCTGAAGGGCAAGAAACACGAACAGCATCAGTTGTGTGCGTCCCATGAAGGGCTTCTCTGGGGCCCCTTGCCCTGTGATGCAGAGGGGATCAGGGGACCATTCCCTCTGATGCCTTAGGATTTTTAGCTTCTGTTTTCCATGTAACTCTGGAGCTGCTGTTCTCACATCTCAGACAAAACAATTTCTCTCCAGGCCTGAAACTCAAGGACACCTCACTGTCTTAGGCCCCAAAAAATGTCAACAGCAGAGAAACTGGGGGGCCAAGCTTGGGATGGATGACTTCATTACCTGAGGTTATAATTGGAGGTCTCACCCCGATATGCAAATGGACCAAAAATTATAAAGCACGAAAAACCCGTGACCCCTCGTCCATTTTGGGTGCAGCCCTGGGTGGGCTCTGACTGCCTGAATGTACTGAGAAGGCCTTGGAATAAATATCTGCTTTTTATTCTCTTAATTTTGTCTGGCCTCTGTTCTAGGTAAGCCCGGGAAAAGGCATCACCTCAGTGTTTGTCCTGGGGACACTGGGTCTCCCTGCCACTGGGACATGCTGTGACTGGGACCAGTGAGAAGAGAAGTCTGTGGGAAGACTTAGGTCTTCTCTTGATGGTTGGGGTCAACCCCACATTGGAATCTATGAGCCAAAGCTGGAAGTGTTGTGAACAGGTGACACTGTTGAGCATTAAGTCTAATTTGCTGTGTAATAAAATTAATAAAATACGCTAAGTTCGTTGTAATGACAGGTGTAGAATTTACCTACTCCAGCTTGGCAATTAAAAGAGACATCTGAGTCTGAATAAAATCTCAGGAGTTGTGTTTGTTGTCTAGGGATGGGCTTGACCTCTGGAAAAGGATTTATTTCACCTGTGGGGCACTGCTGGCAACCTGGGAGGAGCAGCCATCCGAAGGCACCACTCCTGCTGCTGGCTGAGGGTGCCCATGGAGACTGGCTGGGCTTTGAGTGTGCAGCACTTCTCCTCTAGCAGGCCCAACATTCTCCTTGGAAGGCAATTTCAGCTGTCCCAGTAACGTTTGACCCTATCCTGGCCATCCCACTTTCCAGTTCTCTAAAGTCTGAAAACCATGCGACTGCTCCCTACCTGCATGACACTCACCAAGTTGTAAGTGGTAGATACTTTGGAACATGATTACTGGCTCCTGGAGATTACTGTATAATTACACTTAATGAACCTCAAAGTAATTACCGTGTAACCTGGATTGTGGTTTATGGAACAGAAATAACTGAGCATTTACACAGCAATGAGCTGCTGCCCAATTACCCTGTAATTCTCATCCTCTGGGCCCAGGCATGGTCATTATGTCATGATCTCTCTTGGCCCCCTTGTCTCTTACATCTTCTCTCACTACCAGAGCCCCTGCTTGGGAACGACTCTGTGGCACCACCTCAGCTTTGCCCTCAAGGTGTTTACACTGGAAATCAACCCAGAGAGTCTCTCCAAATTGGACTTCCAGGACTTCCAGCTCATATGATTTATGTCTTAGGGAATGCTCATCACGGAATTACAAGATAGGGCACAAACCCAAAAGAAAAATATGGAATGAGGTTGTCATGGGTGGATTTTGTCTTGTGTAGCCTCACACCAGACCTTGCTGCTGGATTCCCTGAGGTGCTGTGTCAGGCCCTGATTTGGCAGGGTTTGTCCCCTGACACTGAAGGCAGTTTTCCCTCCTCCAGTGACACAGGGATCTGGATGCTGGTACTGTGTGTAGGGATTTGAGCCAACGAATCCCACTCCTGTAGGACCCAGAAAGGGTTCATGTCTAACAGCCGGCAGTGCTGGCAAGCAGCAGGGAAGGAGCACAGGGCTGGTGGTGAGACCATGAGCTCTGCCTGCAGTGTGGTGGCAGGGTCCCAGCACACCTGAAGCTGCTGTGCCTGTCCCAGGGCCCAGGAGTGGAACAGGAGTGAGGTGTCCCCACCTCACATCTATGAGACAGGAGAGCTCTGCCTCTCCCTGAACTCTCTGACACACTCTCTTCTCATCTGGCTCCAAGCAGATCTGAGGTTTTCCTCAGTTTTCTCTACTTGAGACCAAATTGATCTATTGTTCAAGAATAAATAGCCCAACACAGGACTGCTCATAGCCTCACTCTTTGCTTGTAGCTCCCTGTCAGCTGCTTGGGTGCTCTTGGCCAGTGTCTGTAGGTGGCACCTGCCAGGTTCCATCAGGGTCTGGCTGAGGCTTGGTCATCAGGGGCAGGACTGTTAATGACACATCCCTCCTCTGCTGCTCAGGAAGATACAGGAGTGGATTTCCCAAGTGAACAAGCAATGGGAAGTGCAGGCAGGACCCCACTGGGCATTCTCAAAGCATCAGTCAAACCTGATTAACCTCCAGACCACTGCACTGGTTGAAATCAGAGGCATTAGCAGCCTAAGTCGACTGACAGCCCCAAATGATGCACATAAGGTGCATGATACCTTTAAAAATTTCACCCTGCAGTGACTCCCTGAAGTTAGAGAGAGAGTCCACAGGGAGCAGGAAGCTGCAGAGGTCATTCAAGGCTGGGTGTCTGCCTGTGCCACTTCCCTCCCCTGCACCACAAACGGGCTGGGATGAGCCTGTGCGATGCCAAGGGCCGGTCCCTGGAGAAGAGGCCCTGTGAGCCCCACCCCGGGTGACACCCAGCCCATCCCTGCTGTGTCACTGCCACCGTGGAGCCTTCCTGTGATGGCACAGGGCCGTTTCTCACTCGACATGTCTGTGAGCTGCTGGCAGATGGAAAACATTGCCCAACAGAGAGGAGGCTTGGCTCACCTGTGATTCACCAACAGAACAAGGGATCTTAGATCTGCAACCAGTATTATTTACAAGAAATAATTCACTGTGCTGTAATATTTGCTCCTGTCTTTAAAAATGTGTTTCCTTTCCAGCCTGCATCTCTTCCAGGCAGGCTGGTCTTTCATCAGCAGATGAAGGTTCTGTTTGTACCTCCGCATGTGTGCAAGTATGTACAGGACCAGTCCTTCCTGAGCGAACACACACCGTTCCCAGCCCTGGCAGCATCCTGGGGCCTCCCTCCCCTCTGCACTTGACAGATACAAAGAGCATTCATTGTGTTCAGCAGCTCCCGCTGGGTAAAAGCCCATCTTGGAATGCTGGCAGACACTGGGCTTGTTGGAAAGTGGAAATGCAACCAGGTGTAGTCATGCTGCTCCACCCCGGCTGCCAGCGACCCCGCTCCCTTCAGAGCAGACAATGTGCCTGTGCTCGCTCCTGCCCGTGCTTCCTGGGTTTTGGGGAGGTGAGCCTCCCTCCTGGAAAACAACCCAGCTGTGCAGGGGAACAGGTCCCTGGGTGCTGCTTGCAGGTGGCTGCTCTGGATCGTGTGCTGCTCTCACCGCCCTGGCTCGTCTCCAGCACTGCTCCCGGCCAAGCTCTGCCCAGGTCGTGGGGTTCAGCTGGCTGGAGGAAACCAGCACTTGGGATGGTCCTCGGGTGTCATCTCTTCCCTGCAGTGGGGCCACTCTTCCCAAAGCCCAGACCCAAACCATGATGCCAAAACAAATTCCCTGTCCCTTCTCCTTCTTTCACAGAACTGGAGCTGGGCTCTGGTCCAAGCAATGACCCAGAAACAGCATTCAACCTCTACCATGGTGTTCCTGTCAGTGGGGAAGTTTCTGTTCATTTAGTGCAGTTCAGTCCTCAGGCCTTTCCACAGGTGCCAGCAGGGCTCCACCTGTCCCAGACACCTCCTTTCTGCCATGGGGGGTTTGGCCCAGCCTGTGTGCTGTGGGTCTCCAGAGCTTCTTCCCCAGCAAACGGTCAAGGCAAACTGGAAGGAGTCACAGCTCAGTGGGTCACAGATGATTTTGCTTTTTGTTTCTAGTGGCAACAAAATTTCCTCCACTGAGCATGTCAGTGAACTGCCCATTGTTCACAAACCCTGTGCAGGAGCTGGTGGATGTAGGAAATGGAGGTGCTGCAGCAAACACCTTGAAGGGTCCCCTTCCTGTCCCTGCCTTATCTGCGGTACTTGGGCAATGCTTTGCTTCCCCAGCTCCACACTCTGACACTTTCCCACTGCTTCCAGATTTGGGAAAACTGCAAACAGCCACTTCACTGTTCCCACTGCATTGCTGTGGCACGGGCGCCCAGGAGGCTCTTGGCCCAAGGGAGGTGGACCTGGCAGTGCTGCCCCAGCTCTGGGGTCTGTTCCAGGGCTTTGTGGGGTTTCCTGGCTGTGGAGTGCTCCTCTTTTTGGTACAAAGCAGATCAATGGCAGCATTACTTGGTGGAAGGCTAGCAACACACCATGGCCATGGCTATGCCAAACAATAGGGAAGCCTCATAACATAAAAAAAAATTAGAAATAATGAGCATGACATAAGGGAGTTTTCCCCATTATCAGGGCTTTTGAAAGTGAAATCATTCAGGCAAGAGGTTCAGAACTGATGTGCAAGAGCAATGACTATGGATAATCCTTTTCCTCAGCTGGGCTCAAAGTTACCAGCTCTACCATGACAGTGGGATGGCAAGACGAGTGTTGTCTGTTCTTCTACTTGAAATGAAAGCCTCTGAAAGGTCACCCAGTCTGCCCAAGACACAGTGAACTGGCCGGCTTTCCATTGTTGTTATTGCTAGAGGGAGCCTATAGCTTCATATTTGGAAGATCTTAACCAACCCTGTTGTTTATTTAGAAATAAAAGTAAGTTGACATCAAAGGCACAGTTATTTTGGGCTTTAACTGCCAGGGTGATTTGAAGTTGACAGCAAGCAGCCTGGAACTATTAATATCTTCAGTCATGCCAAAAGGAGAGAAGGAGGGGAAGGAGTCTCAGGTCAATTTTCTGCCTGTTAGGGACTATTAGTGGTTCCACACAGGAAGCCAAAAAAAATAAAATTATATAGTACTATAAATTCTTCCATAAGCCACAAAACACCACAAATTTGCAGCTAATAAACCTGAAGATGAAGTGAGATTAGAAGCTGTGGATGGGACATTTGCTGACTATTTCAGTCCCAGGGGAGTTGGAGATGTTACCTTGGTGCCTGGAGGGGACTTTGTGCAGCCTCCTCTGAGGACTTGCGTTTCCACCTGTCCTGCGCTGGCACCTCATCAAGCTGCCAGTAAATGTAATTGCTGCCTCTGCTAGTTGTGCTGGTTACTGTGGGCAAATCAAGCACTGGAAATGATTTAATTGGTAGTCTGGAAGCCCAAGGGGGCCATCGTGACCATGTAGTTTGACCTCTTGCCCAGCACTGGCCAGGCAGCTTTACCCAGACTCCATACATCCAGTCATGACTTGTGGTTGTGCTGCCAGATTAGTTCAAATATGAAAAGCAACTGCACAATCAGGTGCTGTATTTTACAGAATCACAGGTGCATTAAGGTTGGAAAAGCCAAAATCATTGAGTCCAACCATTAACCCCACACTAAACTGTGTCCCTAAGCACCCTAAGCGTTTTTTGAATGCTCCCAACACTTCCTGTTGTGTAGCATCAGCCCAAACCCCGCTCTCCTGGCAGTGGCATGCAGTGAGTGTGTGCCCGGCTCGGCCGGGGGGATGAGATGCTGCCAGTGCCTGTAATGAGTGAGAGGAGGGAAGGGGGACGTGGAACGACCCCGAGCACTTCTCTGGCTCCAGGCAATGTGTCCATCCCCTAAAGGAAGACATGCAAGAGAGGTGTGCATACAAAGGAAGACATGCAATGTTCACATGCACCAGGGAGAGAAATGACCCACCATGGGATTCATCTGCTAGGGTCAGTGTTGGGAAATTAATCATGGCCTAGAAAACCACCTTTTTTTGCAGGTTATAAAGAGAAGCCAGGCTATGATGGAACTTGAAGGAGTGCATGTGTGTCCCAAAGGACAGAGATGGGCTGCCCACTGTGGGAAGATTGTCAGGTACTTATGGTACATGATTCCTGCCAGGAGCAAGCAGCAATCTCTGAACGAGGATCCATTCTGACAGCCTGGCCTGGAAACGTCTCAGCCTCTCAGTGACATGGTGCTGCAGCACTTTCCAAGGTTCCTGTGGCACTGCTGCTCCATTGCTGGGGCGGGGGGACTGTCTGGGTGGTGCCTTGTACCCCTGCAGCCACCAATCCCTCCCAGTACAGCTCTGATCTCCACTGAAAATCCCAGCAGTGTCCAGTGCGTGGCTGTTCCACCCAGGGCTCCTGTCTGTTCTCTACCTGACAAAGGTGATGGATTACAGTTTGGTGTATGTAACACTCTGCCATGCACACACAGACACAAAGGCACTGACCAGGGACTTTGGTGCTGGGACACACAGAAACATGCACAGAGCTGGCTCAGGAGGGCAGGCATGGAGGAGGCTGCTCTTTGCCAGGCTGGAGAGGAAGGCAAGGCTCAAGGAAGCCTGGTCTACAGCAGAGCATTCCCCAAGTGCAGGAAAGAACCTGGGGATTTCTACCTGCTCCCCAAGGTGCACACATGGCTGGTGATCAGCCCCTGGAGCTCTGCTGCTGGTAGAAGAGAGCGTGGGATGGACGAAGAACGTCTGTGCATCAGCACATCCATGCTGAAAATGTGTCCCCAGCTGCTTCTGCTGCCGCTCTGCTGCCTGCAAGGGTTGCTCTTCTTTTGCACAGGCATCAATTCACACTCACACACCTCAGCACGGCACACGAGGCACGGGCGGCTGCTCCAGGAAGGGCTCTGGGAACAGGGAAAGGCTTTGGGAAAAAGGAAACCCGAAGAACCAGAGGAACTGAGGAACCCTGACAGGTCACAGCATGTCTGGAGACCCAGAGGTCGGATCTTGGAAGAACATCAGTGCTGTTATCATTGCAAGATCAGTGGCTCCAAGGCTGCAAGATCAGTGGTGGAAGGAGCCAGGCTGGAGAGCTGGCCAGGTGCAAGAGGGTGTGTGAGGATTTGGTGGAAAAATGGAGAACAGGCAGAGACCTGTGATGGAGAAGAGCCTTACAGTGGAGTCATGGAAAAGTGCAGTGGCTCCAGAACTACCTTCTCACCTGAACTGCCTTCACTTTCTCTCTTTTTTTCTTTGTAAACCTGCAAAATATCGTGTCTGACTGGGGTTGTGTTCTGCCAAAGCTTAGCCTGGTTCAGAGCTGAGCTGCATCAGGGAGGACACATTCCTGGAGTCCAGGCTCCTGCCTTAGGGGGAGAAGCTGCAGCAAACTGGGAGCAGGGCCCAGGGAGTGTCTGGTCTCTGTGCTCCTGGTCAGTGCCAGGTGCATTTGCCAGTTCAGTTTTACAGGTGGCTTTCTCTGTTTGGAAAAGTCCCTTTCCATTTACGCAATGATCAGAGCAGACAATGAACTCCACAGCTCTGTTCTTGGACCAGGGACCCACACAAGCAGGGCCCTGAGCTGTGGCCCTGTTTCCAAAAGGCCACATGTCCCCTTCCTTTCTCCACCCCCTCAATCTGGGTACCTGAACCTTTCCTGAAGTTCCTTCCACTCTCTGGCAGGGCAGGTTGGGATCATACAACCAAGCTGCCTCTGATGAGCTGCCTGGGGACCCATGCTGACACTGCAGGGCTGGAGCATCAGGATGCTGAGGAAGTACCAGAGCAGCTCAGTGCAGCAAACAGGGCATCCTTGATGGGTAAAATCCTCACAGTTGCTTTGGGAATTGTAAAGATTTGGGATTAGCATCAGGAGTCTGCACAAAAGGCTTCAAATTAAACATGATGATGGAGAAAAATCCACTTGAGCAGCAAGGTAGCATTTGGCAGACAGTTTTCCAGGAGAACAGCAAAGCCTGCCTGGCCCTTAAAGTGTTAAACAACCCTTGTATGAGCTGTACTGGAGATACTTCCC
Source organism: Orthonyx spaldingii (assembly GCA_013397795.1). Lineage (NCBI taxonomy): Eukaryota > Metazoa > Chordata > Aves > Passeriformes > Orthonychidae > Orthonyx > Orthonyx spaldingii. The sequence goes on from VZTJ01000752.1 coordinate 194,107, forward strand.
ATTTCCTTCTTCCTGGCCTCATTGCCCAAGGTGCACTTTACATTAATTTTCTCTCTTTTCTTTTTTCTCTCGTAGAATATCCAACTCTCCAGAGGAGTTGTAGGTTCCAGCTCTGCTCTGCATTTACAGACTCAACTAATTACCCAGATAATGGGATGGGTGCTGTGGTAAGGGCATTTCCTGTGAGGCAAGGTTAGGCAGATAAAATGCCTGGAGCCAGGAGGTTTTGGATTCAGCCGTTCTGGGAGACGTTTTTAATTTATTAGTGCTATTTTTTAAAATAAATTAAAAGGTTTTTAAATGAATGGAGACTTGCTCTTTCCAAGTGATTTATCTCCTTTGTCTGATGGGCGGAGGAGCTGGCAGGGATGTGGCTGGGGAGGGAGAATCCAGGGAAATAGGAAACAGCGGGGTCATCTCAGGTGGAGGGGATGGGCGAGGGCTGCGTGGCCTCTCTGAACTGGTTCCCCATCCCGTCCGTGTCAGAGGGCTGGAGATTTCCCAAAGGAGCAGCACTTCTGGGGCAGACTGTTGCTGTTTTGGCTGTAGCCCAGAGGCCTGCAGCATTTTGAGCCGGTCCTGGGGAGCAGCCGTTCACTTCCCAGCCCTGCCTGTGCCCCGGGAGCCACCTTGGCCCCGCTGGGGGCTGCAGGGACAGGACACTGCTGGGACAGGCTTCTGCTCTGTGCCAGCACCGGGCTCTGCTCTGTGTGAGTGTGCCAAGGCAGGAGGAGCCCTGGTCCCTGCCTTCAGTCCTTGCTCCGTGGGACTCAGCCATGGCCACGACAGACCCGCCGGCAGGGCCACAGCTCTCACTTTGCATTTTTCCCTTTGCCTCAGCAGCTCCAAACAGAGCTCTGAGCAGGTGTTGGGGAATATGAGGTGGCTTTTGTGGTGAGGGACCCTGCACATCCCTTGCCAGGGTGCTGCTTGGCACTGCCAGCCCCCTGAGCCCCACCTGGGCACACAGAGCTGCCCGAGCCGCTGCTGCTGCCCACCTGCCTGGTGCCCGAGGCCCCGGGGGCTTCCCTCACCAGGCTCCCTGCTCTGGGTGTGTGTCACAGCCATTCCCCCGAGCCACAACGCCCCTCCCTGCTTGGACAAAACAGTCCTGATGGGAGAAAAAAATGCTTTCCCCTTTCCTTCAAAGCAGAGATCCCATCCCAGGAGCATTTTCAATGAGTCGCTTCCACAACCGCTTTGGTGGAATATTTGGGAAGATCCATGAGGAGCCTCTGTCCCCTTTCAGCTGCACTCTGCACTTTCTCTCTGGGGTCTGCTCTGCTCTGCCATGGAGACACTGAGGCTGAGCCCTGCCTAATAGCAGGCAAGGTGGAAATGCTAGATGATGGTCTGTGTGTGCTGGTGTTTGAAGCTGGAATTTGGGGCCTGCTCTGAAATTCAGCTGCCATGATTAGATGCCCGCCCCATGGCTGTCTCTGAGGCACTGCACACTCACACTCAAACACCTACAGGTTCAGGTCACCTTCCCCTTCCATCCCTCTGCACAGAGCAGTGACTTGGAGCTTGATCCTGTGGGGGGCCTTCACTCATTCTCATTCTCATTCTCATTCCCCTTCAACTCTGATCCATGAAATAGTCATATTTCAGGGACACAGAGGGATAAATTCAGTGTTACCACAATCTATCTAGTGAGGCCAAAGTTGAGCACGACGAGGTATGAGGAGGTTATTCATCAGCCTTTGACTGTGTTCAGCCTGATAGCAAAGCTCAGGGATCTTAGGACACTGCTCAGCTTTCCAGGTGAAGGTGGCAAGAAGGAAAACTGGCCATGAGACCAGCCTCACTGTGGACACTGATGTAACAGTGATCCCCTCATGAGAAATACTTTCCTCATACAGCAGTGGGGAACCTGGCTCCTGTGTTAGCACCACGCAGGCCTTTGGATGGCAGTTTTCCCTTGCTGTTCCTCTGAAACCACAGCCGTGTTCTCCCTAGCACTCTGCCCCCAGCCCTGAGCACAAGGTCTGAGTGTTCCCAAGAATCAATCTCTGGCATTACAGTGATGCTCCCGGTTGCAGCTGAACTGCTCCTTCCATCAGCTCCTCCTTAAACATTCCTACTCACCAGGCTAATGATACACAACAAGTCCCATCACAGAATCACGGGATGGTTTGGGTTGGAAGGAACCTTAAAGATCATCTGATTTCAAGCCCCTGCCACGGGCAGGGACACCTCCCACTAGAAGGTGTCTAATTCCCCTGCCCTTCTTGCTGCATTGTTAAAGACTGAGAAATTAAGTCTAAAATAATCAGGGAATGTAGAAGTCAAGATCTTTCCATCCAAATAGCAGAAGCAGGTTATACTGCCAGATGTTTTAGAGCACACGTTAAACATCCCAAAGGACAATAAACCACGGGGCAGGTCTGACGAGGCAAATCTGGAACAGGGAAGTGATGCAAAGAGCAGTGTGTCTGCAGTCTCAGCTCTTGGCATGCCTTGCACCTACTTCTTGCAAAAGATGGTGCTTCTCTTGACTCTTTCATTTCCTCACCCTCTCGGGATTCCCTCACCCCGGTGTGCCAGGCCATTTGCTGTGGTCCAGACATTCACCTTGGCCACAAGCCTTCCCCTCTGGCCACGCCAATGGGTAATGGGTGTCCTTCCCTTGGTATTTATGGTGTCCATGCCCAGCAGGCCCTGCCCTGGATGGCTCCTCCCTGCATTTCCTATGGGCATCCCTGACCTTACACCTTGTGCAGAGGATCAAGGCCATTGCTGAAAGGGGCTGCAGGAAGAATGTGTCACATCAGGGTATTTACACTCTTATTTGCTCCATGTTTTTGGGAAAGGGCTAAAAAACGCCAAGCTTCTCCCACTGTGATCATTTAATCCCTAGTTTCATGGCTCAACTTGGGGCTTCTTCCCCAGCCCTGCAGCATTGTTCTGTGTCATCTCTCAGGTTGATGGGAACTGGAGAGGGAATTTCACTGCTTTACAGGGCTGTTTCGAAACCCCCTTGGGAATCTGGCCCGGGCGGCTCTGACTTGCTCCCAGCCTACCTGCCAGCTTTCCTTCCCAGAAAGAGAAGGCTGGGGGGGTGGCTGGTGAACAGCCAGGTCTTGCCCTGACAGAATTTTCTTGGAGCTGCATTCTGCCGTTGCATGCTGGTGTTTGGCTGTCTGAGACCTTGTGGGTGCTGCACATCTGCCTGTCCCCCATCAGTGTGGAGAGCACAGAGCTGCTCTTGCTGTGCACTTGGCACAGCTGACTTGTGCACAGAAGCTGCAGGTTAATGCAAGGGAAATGTGAGGTCCCTCATCTGGCTTCACCTCTTTCTAGATTTGCTGCCCTCCTGAAATATCAGGGCCGAACCCTCTCCAAGAACAAATATGTTCCACTGGCATCTGTTTTTGCAGAAATGCTGGGACTTGGGGCAGGTGAGCAGTGTGGTTGTACTTACACAGTTCGCACATTGCTGAGACCTGCATGGGGCAGTGGTTGCTGCTTCTCTTAAGGTTTTGGCATTTAATAAAAATAGAAGTCTTCCTGTTTAGCTGAATATGAGAAGAAATATTTCCCTTAGGGAAACAGAGGTTTTTGCACCTAAAACTTCCCAGGCTCTTGTGAAAAACCTGAAACAATGTTTTGCTCTCAAATTTTACAGTTCTTCTATTGTGCCTGGTTTATAATCAGCATCTGGCCACAAATACTCGTTTTAGGAACCCTGGAGAAATTTCTGTCTTCACCAACCCTTACCATCCTGCTGCCTTCCAGGAGGTAACGCCCACGGGTAACTGAGAGCACAGTTTGGCCTCCACAAGCCAAGAAAATGTGCTAAGTGCTGTCAACAGAATGTAATCATAATTTGAGTTAAAGGGTAAATGTGGAGACTGTAATCGTCTCCACATGCACAGGAGCTGAGAGGTGCTAGGTAAATGCAGGTCTGGCAGCTTGGCTGGCACGGTGCAGCCAAAAGCTTGGCAGATTTTTGCCCCAGAGCTTGTCCAGCTTTGGTCAGCAGACAGGTGGGTGCTAAGGATTAACATGGGGAGGTGGCTCCACTCGAGGACCACACGATCCTCAAGGATCACTGAACTGGAATGCTTGCTGGCCCGAAGGTGAGAATTGGATGCTCTGGCCAAGAGGAGTAGAAGGCCTCTCCTTGCCTCTGGAGGACGCTTCTTCACAGCCATTGGATGTGGAGGAGAGTGTGGAGAGTCTGGGGCTGTCTGCCACAGCACGGTCCTTGCTGCAGGCAGCTGTGCAGGGTGAGGCTGTGGGACACAGCAGCCAGTGCATCCTGCAGGGCCTGGACACAGCCCTGCCCCAACGGGACCACCCCCGGAGGTCGGATCCTCCCGGGGCTGCCCGAGCAGCACCGGCAGAGACAGGACTTGCACTGCTGCAGTGCTCCAGAGTCCCACATTGCAGGACAGACCTGTCCCTGCGGGCACTGGCAGCACGAGCAGGGGACACGGAGCTCCCTGAGTGCTGGGAGGCACCTCGGATGAGCAGCAAAAGGCAAAGAAAGTGTGAGAGCGGGTACAGAGTGGAAGAGAGGGAAAATGAGCTTCCAGCACAAATGTCCGTGGAAACAGAATTATCTCCCAGGGCTGGGAAGCCCTTTAGTCTTTCCCACAGCAAACAAGGGGCCATCTTTTCCTCTGCAGCTCCATCCTGCTTGGGATGGGCAGCAGGATTCCAAACCACCCTGGCTGCAGAGAAGGGTTGCCCAGATGCAGGCTGGGATGTTGCTGCACGTCTGCTGCACTGCAGCCCAAGCAAGGTTTTCTTCCACCAGCAAGTTCTCTGCCTCCTCCTGCAGCTCGCCTGCCTTTGTGCTGCCTGGGTGCCACAGCTCTGCCCTCACGTCTTTGCCTGTGACCACCAGAAATGACTGGGGAGAAAGCCAAGCTGGGACCCGTGGGTCACCAGAGGAGACTATCCATCAGCCTCCCACCCCTGGCACAGTTCAGCCTCTCCCCAGCTGAGCCCTTCTGGGTGGTCCCAGGATCTGCCAGTCTGCAAGGAAGAGACAATGCGTGTCGTGGTCCTGCCCTGAGGAGTGTGTCTCGGGACCAAGGGTTTGCCTGCTGCTGCCACTCCTGCCCCATAGCTGCTATTGGCACCATGCTGGGCACAGAGGGGCCCTGTCTCCTTGAGTGGCACTTGAATGCTGGGAAGCAGCATCTCCTTTTGCCATGACCCGGACTCCCTAGTTCTCCTGGCAGGAAGCGAGGGCCTGACTCTGACCCCAAGCCTGCATGAAGGGACATGTTTCTGCACAATTGAAGGCATCAGGCACCTCTTCCAGTCTTTCAGAGCCTCCATTTATTTGTTTGCTTGTTTATGTTTCCTCCTGGGCCAGTGCACAGCCCACGAGGCACAGGCCATTCATGCAGCTGTCACAGGACAGGGGATGTGTGGCCAGGCTGGGGGATGAAACTCTCCTTGCGTTCAGGGTGAGCTCCCTGCTGCTAATCACAGGGTCGTGGAATGGTTTGGCTTGGAAGGGGCCTCAAAGCCCCTCTCATTTCAACCCCTGCCATGGGCAGGGACACCTCTCTCTATCCGAGGTTGCTCCAAGCCCTGTCCAACCTGGCCTTGGACACTTCCAGGGATGGGGCAGCCACAGTTGCTCTGGGCACCCTGTGCCAGGGCCTCCCTACCCTCACAGGGAAGAATTTCTTACTACTATCCAAACTCAATCTACCTTCCTGAAGATGTGTCCTGGAGGAGAGGAGTTCATTCCTGCTTCCCATCCTCCCTGCAGTCTTCTGATGGATTGTTTCCCAGCCATGCCAAACATGTGGTGCAAAATGAAGTCAGCTGGCTATGGGTGATGCCAGGACACACGAGGTCATCTCAAACCCGAGATACCCCACAGACCCCTGAGGACTTTACAAGCCCTAAATTCAAGCCAGCCCTTTGTTTTGGTGGTCAGGTGTTGGGGGGGCTTTAGAAGCACAGCCATGTGCTGAGGAAGGAGACACGCTTCCCCAGCAGGGCATTCATCCAAGCTCTTGGGATTGCACCTGGACTAGACTGGTGTCCAGGGCCTCAGAATCCCTTGTCAGCCACTCTGTCCCCATGCACAGATCCCTCTGCAGCAGCAGCACAGCCTGACCAGCTTGCACAGGCACAGGAGGAAAGCCCAGGCTCTCACTCCCCAGTAAGCACCATGCTCTGGGCATCCACTCATGCTGGTGCCTGGAGCCAGCCCTGCTGCTGCCCCCAGTGTGTGGTGACAGCCACAGGTGTGGGGCTGACCCCCTTTCCTGCATGCTGTGCTGGGGGATGAGCACACCCTTGTCTTTCAGACAGAGAATAAAACAGGGCACTCACAGGGTCTCCAGGCTGTGCAGCCCATCGAAGCCGTTGGCTCCCAGGCTTTGGATCCGGTTGTTGTGCAGGTGCCTGTGGACAAAACAGAGATGGTCAGTGGGGTGCAAGCTGACCTTTGGTCTGAGCCATGGTCCAGAACATCCTGTAAGCTGAGCACAGCCTGGGCTGGGATGCCAAGGGCACTTTTGGGTTCCCTCTCTTACCCCATGAGACATGTGTTGGGTGCAGTGGTGCTCACAGAGCAGCTACAGAGCTCCCGTTCCTCTCAGGAATTCCAGGCTGATGTAGGAGTTTCCCTGAGATCTCCACCTTCACAGCTGCCAGGTGGCTGTGGATGAACATGCTTAAGCAAGAAGCTTCAAGAAACACCCTAGAGCTCACCTTACCCTGGGCTCAGCCCATGGTGTGGCTTCAACAGCTGTTCATGGGCACTGGGTGCCATCTAAGGACACAATCATGTTTGTGCTCCTTGGAGCCTTGGTAGCAGCAAGAAGACTTTGAGTCCAAAATCATCCTGTTAGTTCCAGTTTATTATCTTTACTTGCAAAAAACCCCCCAAAACCACCCAAACAAACGAACAAAAAATCCCATTGCCAGTTCCTGGACCAGCTCCAGTTTGATTGCAATGAGAGTTGTCTTCAGTTCAGTGCTTCAGAGCGCCTGGCTGAAGGGCTGGGGCCATGCCACAGNACAAATGAACAAAAAATCCCATTGCCAGTTCCTGGACCAGCTCCAGTTTGATTGCAATGAGAGTTGTCTTCAGTTCAGTGCTTCAGAGCGCCTGGCTGAAGGGCTGGGGCCATGCCACAGGCTGATGCACATTCTCTGCACCACAGGAACAGTTTTTTCCTGTTCCCCTTCATCCTGCTGCTACATGCCATGAACATCTCGTGCTTAAAGGCTTGGGAGCTCCCAGCCTTAACGCTGGCACTGGGGAGCCATGTGCTGGGGGATCCTGCAAAGCCACCTGGGGTGATTTTGCCTTGGAAGCTCTGTAGGTGATGAGTTTCTGGAGTCCTGGGTTCTGTGTTTTCATGGATCCCTCACTTCCCTGTCTCAGTCTTTTAGCAAACCCAAGGCCTTAATCCCTGGATTCCTCCCGTTGGATTATCAGAGACTCTTGTGTAGGTGTGCACATCTCAGTGCTTTTTCCATGTCACTTCCTTTACAGCTGTGAGCTTGTGGCTGATTGTGCATCTCCCTCTGAAATCCCACTCAAAGGCACCTCCACGTCCATGGAGAGAGTTCTTGTGAGCAATCTGAGAAAAGTCTGCTGCAAACCAGGAGCAGACACCCCACTGCTGCCCAGGCTGCACTTCTGCCAGCCTGCACTTAACCTCCTTAGTGATGCCCGTGCTTGCACTGCCACACTTGTGTGATAAACGCCCACCAAGGAGGGGCAGGTCTCTCAGGGCAGGTTTCCCCTTCAGTTCAGGTTCTCTTTTAACACCAAGTCTGTGTGGTGAATTGCTGCCATTCCACTCGCCTCGGGGGTCCTTTTGTCCCATGCCCATGATAGCACTACCAAGGGATGCACCAGCCTTTGTCCAATGCTGCTGCCTCCTTCCAACAGCCTGGGGGAGGCTCCGTGCTGGCAGGTGGATCAATGATTTTTTTCATTATTTGCTGCTTGATCTAAATGTGTCTCAGCATGACAAACCTCTCACTCCACCTGGATTCAAGTGTGAGCTGTTTGGCTGAGCACAGGCAGCTCCCACTGCCAAATATTCTAGGGTAAAACAGGAGGAAACAGGGAGTGGAGGAACAGCCAGGCTCTAGGGCAGTTTGGTAGGGGCTTGCAAAACAGAAACCAGCCCGAGACGGATGTTTGCCATTGGGATGAGAACATACAAACATTTCAGAGGAAGGGGAAGGGAAGGGGAAGATATCTGATAAAAAGAACTTGCTTCTTTGAGCAAATGGGAAAAAAGAAAAGGATGTTGCCTGCAAGAAAACTTGGATTGTGACTTTTAGAGGAGAAAAGAAGCTTGAGATCAAAACGGGAATCTTATGGGAGAAATTTGTCCTTGTCGCAAGAAAAGAAATTTAACCAGATGGTTTCCTCCATCAAATGTTAACAGCTTCTGGTCATGCTGCCTTTTCTTCAGCTGGTGGTGCCAACCATTTTGAGTTCCTTTGGCACTGGATGCTGCACTTGGCAAAGAGAGGGTTTGGGTCTGGAGTTGCTGTGGAATCCCATGAAGAGGTGCCACAAGAACCCCATCCCCAAACCCCTGTCTGCTGTGAGGGGACAGTGTGGGGACAAGGGAATGCTGAATGCCAGGGAAGGTGTGAGCTGCCTGGAGCTTTGTGGTGTCACTGGACACCTTGTCCGAGCTCGGACACACTGACTGCTATCACTGCAGCCAGGCAAGGAGACAGCAGACAAAAGCAATCACCTGCTGTGTTTATATTTGGCTCTAGAGTGCTTTGTTTGGAGGCAGAGTAATGAAAATCATCCGAAGGAAGTTCTTTGTTGGTGGGAAAATTATGAACAACCAAAAAAGGGAGTTATAAAAAAATTTGCTGTCCAAGCTGAACTCTAGAGTTACCCAACCACATGGCAATAATAGAAACAAGAGAGCTGGAAAGGTAAACACTTGAAAAGACATTCCTGTCTTCTATCCTGTCTTTTTTTCCCTCCCCTGGTAAACAAATTTTAACAAGTGGAATTGCAACATCTCCAGTGCTTGTCAATTTGAGCTCAGCCCACACAACGTTATATTCTGCCCTGTAAATTACAGCTCAGCTGGTTTGATAGCAGCTCAAGGTACTTGATTCTGGGCTATAAACAACTCCTACAATGCAAAAACATGGGAAGTCTTTAAGCCTTGGCTGTTGGAGCTAGAACCCACCACTCTCCTTGGTAAGGGCAATGAGCTTTAGGATCTGTGTCTCTTCCTTTGCAGGTCAGTCCCATGGAGTGAGGATGGGTTTGGGCAACCATCCGTGGAAGAAGCTTTGCCCAGGACGAGGACAGGCATTGCTGTTTTGTGGGCTGGCCTGCAGCCTGTTCTCAGCCATGCACCTGCATTAGAAAACAGCAGCAGCAATTGTCACACTGAGCCCTGGCAGGGTGGGACACTGGGCCAGCAGCACGAGGGCTCCCACGTGTTGTGGGACAGCAGAGCTCCCCTCCTGCCGGGTGAGCCCCTGCTGTGTCTGGCTGAAACCAACACAAACGACAGCGGCTGCAGAATCCCACACGGGCTGCAGCCTGGCTGGTGCCTCAGGTGGTGAGAATTTAGAAACAAAGCAGAAAAAAATCAAATCCTGCAAAATTAATTCGGATCCACAACAAGAAATGTGCAACAAATTCTAGAAAGAAGGTTTTCAGTCCTTGCCAAGAATTTCTCATCAGAAATTTGGAATAAATGGGATTTTCTCCAATATTTCATGCAGCCTCCTTAGCTGAATTTCTTCAGTTTTCATTTTACTTCCTTTTCCATTTATTTTCCCAGTGATTTAAAAGGTCCTGGAGAACAGTCTGAGAGATAGTCCAACACAGGTATCAGCTTCAGCTCTGGCAATGGCACCTCCAAGGGGACTGCACCTCTGTCTCACACAGAAGGGAAGCAGGTTGAGCTTCACTAAATACTGCTTTAGTGAAGGTGCTTGACTGTAAAGGCAAGGAAAGGGAAATTGTATCAACATCTGCATTGCACGCTGGTGGAAGCAGATCTGGCAGGACAAACATATTGCTGATACCCACACTGGTAAGTGGATGTCGATGAATTGAGATGGGTGCAGAGAAGAGCAACAAAAATGGTCCAAGGGCTGGAAAAAAAAAAATAGGATGGAGACTTAGAGTACTCAGTCTGTTTAGCTTGTTAAACAAGATCAAGGGGATGAGTGCATGCAATGTATAGGATTCTTCCTGGTTGGAAACTGGGTACTAAAATGGTTCTGTGATTTAGCAGAGAAAAGAATAATAAGAACAAATGTCTGAAGTCAAAGCCAAAGAAAATTCAAATGGGAAATATGAGCTTTTTTTTTAACACTAAGGATGATTAACCACTGGAACAGACTACAAAGAGAAGTGGTGGATTTGCCATCGCTTTCATTTTTAATGACTTCATTTTTTCTCCTCAAAAAGGACAAATGCAAACATTTTCCATCAATTATTTGTATTAGATGATTTGAACCAAGCTCAAATCTGACATCGTATGAGTTCTCCCCTGACCAGCCATTGCCATGATGAGCTTCTATTGTGGCAAAATTGTCCTTTTTCTCAACTTGGCCATGGATAAGTAGAGAAATCTAAATCATAAATGGTGCAAATTCCATGGATTGTTTCCATTAGTGAAGGACCAGCATGGGACTTGTCTGGTGAAGAATAAAGCTTGATCAGAAGTGACATTCTCAGGGTGCATTGGAGCACGATTTCCTTCTTCTTCAAGTGCTGGAGAACGAAATCCACTTTTTCCAAGGCAGAGAACTTGGTCCTCCGAGAGAAAAGGCACTTTTGCCAATTAAAAGGCTCATGAATGGGACCCAGATGTTCCAGGCAATATTGTTCTTAGTGATAATGAATTGCACATGCCTGGCACTCCCTGCCAGCACCGAGGTTCCCAGCAGCTTCTCAGAGAGGTGGTAACTCCCTTGCACAGGTGAGGGCAGGGATTCACAGGCTCATCCTGACACTCCAGCGCACCAGACTGGGGTTTGTGGTGCTGGGAAGCTCCAAGTGCCACAGACGGCACTGAAGTGACTGGTGATCAGCTTCCCAGGAGAGCAGGGGTGTGTTGATGTTTGCTCCTAGGCAAGGAAGACGCTGAAAAACCGTGGTCTCTTCTGAAAGTCTCAGCTAGAGTTACACCAGAACAAGGACCAAAACAGGAATGGGAACCCAGCAGTCCTGCAAACTCGTTTTCTCTTCTAGTCACTAAACCATTCTGTTAGAGGGAGAGCTGCATCGTGTTCTTTAATGACAAAAACTGTAAGAAAGAGGAATTCTACTAAAAATCCTTCATTGACTGTCTTTACACTTTCAGCTTGGAAGGTGCTTCTGAGTGACCGTGAAGATAAATTATCAGCTGATATTCAGGTTGTGTGAATGTCAAGTGCAGCAGAGGGGACAACCACTCTTACATGAACATACACACCAACAGGCTTTTAAATGTCTCCAGGAAAGAGGTCTTGGTGTTCAGTAGTTATGAAAAAAGCAAATGAAATGACAGCGATAACTGGAAGAGGGAAAGTGGGCACAGAACAGCATTGTACCATGGTATAAACCAGGATTAATTTTTGTCTTTGATACAGATTTGGTCTCTCCATCTGAAGGTGTGAAGGAACACATAAGTGTGATCTGTGAACTAACTTCTGATTTTACACAGACATGAAGTAACAGGACAAGGGGAAAAGAGGGTAGTTTTTTTTTTTTAAACTGAGAGACTATAGCTTTAGATCAGACGTTGGGAGATGTCTCTTCCCTGTGAGAGTGTTGAGACTCTGGCACAGGTTCTCAGAGAAGCCGTGGCTGCCCCTGGATCCCTGGAAGTGTCCACAGCCAGGTTGGAAGGGGCTTGGAGCAACCTGGGACAGTGGAAGGTGTCCCTGCCACTGCCACACACATCCCAGCATCTCTGCTGAGAGCTCCTTTGGTGACATCAGGAGAGAAGGGAACTGCAGAGATGTGGCAGCAAGGACACATCTGCAGTGTGGGGGATTTCTTGGCAATGTAGGAACATTTTACTTGTGGACCCCTCTGGGGAGTGGGACTGAAAGAGGTGCTGTGATTCCTGGCTTGAGACTTCTTGCTGAATTCAGCTGACAGAGGAAATGAGGGACACTACTGAGAACTGCTGTCTTGCACTTTATTGGACTGTCAGCGCAGCAGCATGGGGGCTTCAGATGCTGACTGCTGAATGAAAAATCTTTTATGCTCAAGAAAGATGCTCAAGATTTCTGTAAAACAACCTTTACTTCATACAAACCATCAGGTGAAAAGTATTCGGGATTATTTCTGCTTGCAGATACCAAGATATATTTGGTCCTGAATAGATCAAACTGCAAGGTAACGTCCTATTCCCATGAGCTATCCTGGTCAATTATCCACCTCTCTTCTGCCATCAAAGCACAGTGCCAGCACCCCAGCACACAGAGCCCTTGTTATTAAAGTTGGGAAAGGATGGTGCCAATTATGAATTCATGGATTTCACGATGAGTGATTTACACGAGGCTCTGCTCACTGAACAGCCTGCAGCCCTACGTCGAAGCCTGCAGCAGCAATAGATGGGAATAAGATCAGGGAATTCCTCAACAAAGGTGTAATTTATTAGCAGACACTGAACCTTTAAAGTATTCCAGGTTGAGGCTGGGATACTCTGATGTCAGTGCAGGATGATGGGATGGTTGTGCCAAAGCCGTGTGGAGGAGGAACAGCACAGCTCAGCACCTGCGAGGCTCCTGCCCTCAGCCGTGTCTCTGAGTATTGACCCGGCTGGACAGGAGACACTCCCCTGTGCTCAGCCACATCTGCCCTTGGCTTTCTTCCCCCAGGGGCTCATTTTAACACCCTATAGCTGGAAGTTTCCAATGTTTGTGGCAGCAGCCAGATCCTCCATCTACCTGCAAATCCAGACATTTGCAGAGGAAGGTACAGGTATCATCTGTGCCCTGGCAGGGAAAGTCTTCTCTCCAGCTCGGCTGTCTTTTGGGAGCATTTGCTTGTCAGCTTGGTGGGTGAGTCTGGAGCAGGGGCAGATCCCTGGTCGGGACACAGGAGGAACACTGGGTGACTTTCCACTGGTGATGTGTTGACAAGGGCTTGCATGGAAGCATGGGAGAGATTTATGGGGCCAGTTCTGCCAAACACTTGTGATCCCACAAAAATGCAGCATCGTGTCCCACAGAGCCTGGCAGGATCACACGTGTTCCCTTCCAATTGTATGTGGTGGGACGTTATTCTCTCCCTTGTGACCTAATGGTCAATGACTTTTATTTCTCAGACTTGCCTGTTTAATTAAGGAGTTGCTTCTTGCCCACAGTATGGGATGAGCGGAATGAAAGCAGCATGCTTTGGAGGCTGAAACGAAACCCCAAATGTCAGCTCACCCGCTGAGTGAGCTATTAAAGCTGACTGAAGTGGTTGCATTATGGTGGCCATGGGTTGCCTTGCAGAATGAGCACTATTGTGGGTGAAAACTACTTTTTTGATTTTTCTCAAGTTGCTTTTTGTTTTTCTCCTAAATAAGCCTTTATGCTTTGTCTAAACAGATGAATTTGATGCTTAATAAAACTCTGAACTCTGCTTTGTCCAAGCACTTTCTATGCTGGATGGTGTCAGTAAACACTTTAAATTTTGAAAGGGAAATAATTGCTAAACTTTCACTAAGGCACTACATGCTGAGGTTAGTTAACACCCTGGTATCAGTACAGATTACCAAACTAGAGGTGCCATTTCATGTGGATGGAGGAGCTCTAAAGCAGTTGGCAATCACACCCGAACTTTCTAATCAACACCAAAGAAATAATAAGTAGCTAATTTGCACATGTAAAGTTCCTTTTAAAGGGAAGATAATCTGCGAGCCTCTGTTGGTAGAAAGGATGCCCCTCCCGAGCAGCTGCCAGGGGGATCCGTTCCCTTTCTGATTCAGGTTGTGGGTGGTTCGGTGTCTCACTGCCCGTGGAGTGAATGTTTCCATCCTGGGAATGCTTCCTGCTCTCCACCTCGCTCCCAAAGCCGGCAGGGAAATGCTTCCAATGCAAATTGGACAGCAACCACCGCAAAAACATCTGACCTGCAGATGTACCACAGTCATGCAAATAAGCAGGCACGGGCTTGGACAAGGTGTTGCCGTTAGACCTTTGGTTTAAAATCCTATTTGGTAATAAAAGGGGAGTGGAGGGGGAGAGGGAGGGAGTTGGTATGTTTTCCAAGAAATGAAAATATTACTTTTTTGACCTGACTGCAAATTGCTGCAGTTTAATTTTTTCGTTCGTGTTACTAGAAATTCCTGTAGTTTTAACACAGGGATTGGGGGAAGGAAAAGAAATGAGAAGGTTTTTGTTGCTTGAGTCTTCAAGGAAAAAAAAAATCTGGATTTTGTTTCCAGTTACTGATTTTTTTTTAAATACAAAACTTTTTTTTTTTTAAATTAAATCAGGGAGGTTTTTAGCTCTTCAGTGAAAAGTGGGGAAAATTCGACAAAAATCAAAAGAGGCATATCAAATGAGGGGGATTCCCTGAGTCTTTGAACAAAACCTCTGCCCGTCGCCCCAGCAGCAACACGCGGCTTGTGGGGAGTGACCAGAGGAGGAGGAGCCCGTGGGCAGCACCTTGTCCCGGCCGGAGGGAGGGAGAAGTGGAGAAGGCTTACAGCACCACGAGGCTGCTGAGGTTCTGGAAGGCGTAATCGGGGATGTGCCAGATCTGGTTGAGGGCCAGGGTCATGGCCTGGAGCGCTGGCAGGTGGTTCAGAGCTCGGACAGGGATCTCCGTCAGGGCGTTATCGTCCAGCCACAGGTGACGCAAGGAGAGCAGCCCCTCAAAGCTCGCGTCGGGCACCACGGAGATGAGGTTTGCATCCAGGCGTCTGGGTGGGAGAGAAACAGGGTGGGGATCAGTGAGAGACCTGCCCGCAGCGTTGCGCAAAGGGAGCGATGCCGAGGCGGGAGGGATTGATGGCCAGGGAGATTGGGCCGGGCTGTAAATAGTGATTAACATAAGAAGGTCTCGGTGCAGCTCCTGATGTCTGACCACCTCCAAGGCCCGTCCCTCCCTGGTGGTCATTCGGTGCTGCCGGTGGTCGAGTCCTTCCGTGCCCCCCGGCCGGCTGGGGCTCGCAGCCCCCCCGAACACGGAGCATCCCCCGCATCCCCCGGGGCCGGGCTTGCCGTGGATGTGCCCGAGCGATCGCGGAGATCACACCCACGGGAGTGCCGGACAGCCCCGGCCCCGAGCCACGAGGAGAGGATTTGTCTGGAAACGTGGAATGTGTCACAGCCCTGCTGCGGTCCTGTGTCTGACCCGGGTACCCCTGAACAGGGGTGGGGTGGGCGAGGGGGGTTTGGTACGTTCTCCAAGAAATGAAAACATTACTTTTTTGACCTGACTGCAAATTGTTGCAATTTAATATTTTTTTCATGTTGCTAGAACAGGGGTACCTGTGCAGGGTCGGACCCCTGTCATGGCCCAGGTACTGAGTCCGTGCTCTTGTACCACACTTTGGGCCTTTCCTCCCCCTCTTTTTGCCAATTGCTTCTTTTTAATCATCGTGAAAAGCTTAAGGCAGTTGAATTTGGGTTTAATTTGGTGAGAAACTTTAATTTTGAACACTTGTTTTTGTTTCAAAATAGAACGAGAAGCCAAAAAATATTAAGCTTATTATGAAAAAAAGTTTAAAACTTAGGTTTGGGAATCATCGCTCTAAAGATCTTTTATTGCAATGATGGTGAGTGGGATACAAAGTGTTATCTGTAGATTTTGAAACAAATTATAAGAGGAAAATACTTCAGATTTGGATGAAATACCAGGAACCAATTATACCAAGGAAAAAGCAAATTTTAATTTCCATCCACAGCCAACAGAGCTTATTTTATTTTTCCAAGCTATCTAAAGCAGAGATCTCTGAATTCAAATTGCAAAGAGAAAGTTCTTTGTCTCTTATCAAAGCATGAAAGAAGGAAATTAACAGAGTTGCCATGGCCCAGCCCTCAAATCAATGATCCTCCAAAAAGGAATGTGGTAAAGAAATTAATATTCTCGCCTATATAAAGTAATATTTTTGATGAAAGTTGAACACTGGAACAAACCCCCAGACACTGTTACCCCCCAGGCACGACCCTTCTTCAAGGAGTACCAACATTTCCTAATTCACAGAACTCTGCAATGAACTGCAGGAGGAGGGGACCAACCACCCCATCACAAGTGGGAGCAGGGAAGAGGCTGGGGGCAAGCCCTGCTCTCTGCAGTGGGGTGTGGGTGGTGTTTCCTGGGTAAAGTTCTCAGATAATCCTGGGAAACAGACCTTCCCCTACATCACAGAAAGAAGCATTTCCTGCCCTGTCTGGCCTGACCTGGATGGACAAATCTGGAAATTTGCACCTGGTTAAGACATGCAGTCAAACCTTCCTGCGATCTCCTTCAAAAAAAAAAGTCCTTTAAACACAGAATACAAGTCCTGGTACAGCATCACCTTAGACTGGAATGATAACCCAGGGTGGGTTAAATCCCTATTCCACTACTCCCAGTTTGCCACATTAATGTGTTCACCACAGAGGGTGGGGAGGCCCTGGCACAGGGTGCCCAGAGCAGCTGTGGCTGCCCCTGGATCCCTGGCAGTGTCCAAGGCCAGGTTGGACGGGGCTTGGAGCAGCCTGGGGCAGTGGAAGGGGTGGGACTGGATGGGCTTTAAGGTCCTTTCCAACCCAAACCATTCTGTGACTCTGTGACTCTATTTTCCCAAATTCCAACTCTTGCATTGCTGCAAAGTGACATTTTCTGGTGCAAGGCTGTTCAGTTGAGAGTTTCTCAGCCAGCACTGTTGATTCCTCTGTGGATCACAAAAGCACATCACACCCAAAGCTCAGTTCCATTGCCACAGGTTTTGTGTCTTTGCTCAGAGGGCTGACATGAGACAATGGATTTTGATTTTCCCTGTTGAGAAAGTGGGCGTTTACAAATTCTGCCCCAATTTACTTACTGTCCCCCAAACTACAAACAAATCAGAGAATAACATCATTCATCTTCTTGAGAGAACAGCTCCAAAGAACAAAGATCAGAAAAGCAAATCCTGCAGCAGCTCAGAGTAAGGTTAAGGATTCTACTTGAAAATTTCATCAAAATGTTTTGGGACAAACAAGAACTTCTTGAGCAAAATTAAAACTTCTGCAGGGAATGTTAATCTTTGCTTATTTTTTTCCACTCCTTCCTCGGCATAAGAATTCTGTTAATTTTTGGCATCATAAACTGTTAAAAAAAAAACCACAAAACCAAAAACCAAAAAACCCAGCATTGCTTACTTTTCCCAGAGATATTCTTTCATCCAAATCCCTATAAGTTTACTGAAAGTTGTTTTAAAGTGAATGCTCAGTTTCAAGTTCAGTTAATTAAAGAACAGACAATGAAAATAACCATGAGAATAGTTATAATTTCACAAACCCAAACTAAGCTTTCAGAAATGGAGATGCTAAACCAGAGCCAAGGGCTGGTACAGCAGGCTGAGCAGGGACAGGGACAGGGACAGGGACAGGGACAGGGACAGGGGAGTGAGGTGCAGCCCATGGCCATCCAGCTTTACATCTCACTTTGCTCATGAACTCCTGGGTGAAGCCTCAGACATGACCCACAAGGGAATTTGGGTTCAGTGTGACTCCCCAGGAGTTGGGGAAACCATGAATGCTGCTGGATCTGCTCTGTGGCTGTTTAGTATCACTCAGGAAAGGCCCCTTTTCCCTAGGGATGTCCATAGGTATGAGAAGTGCAGCACTGGTCCTTGGTAGGGGTTTTGGAGGTACTTGGACACCTGAGGATCCCTGTGGTTAGAATGGGCAAGAACTTGGATCCATCCAAGGAGTCTCTTAACACTCCTGGATGGCCTCTGGCTGTGGACAGGCTGCAGCCTCGTGTGTCCACACCTCGCTGCAGTCACCTCTGCCAGACTCACATGAACCCCAACTCTGCTGCTCCCCAGCTCTGCAAGGGCTGCCTGGTGGCAACATGGCAAGGTGTGAATGTGTGGCAACTGTCTGTGAGACACTCTCTGGGGTCATGTTCTGGGGAGGTGTTGGGAAGCTCCAGCCATATAATCACTGTCAGCCTGCTCCGGAGTGTGGAGATCAGAGCTCAGACAGATTCCTTAGTGGAGCAAAAGGGAGAGTTTCTGCTGGTTACAATGAGTTGGACCTGAGAAGTCTCAGAATCAGCAGCCTGCTTGGACCACAGCCAGCAAAATGCACCCACCTGGAGCCAGGTAAGTTAAAATTAGGAACAAGGAAGTGCCCAGGTGAAGGCGTTTCACACGCAGCAGGATGGGCAGGACTCCTTATGTGCCTTTGCAGCACTGCTGAGGGGATGGGGAGCATGGGCTCAGTGAGAGCTGCACTCCTGGCACCAAGGGATGGTTAACTGCTCCTCAGGGAACTGCTGGCTTTTTCTGGAAGAGATGTGCATTCTTTCTAATAAAAGCTGTGCATGTGGGGATTGCTAATTGCTATGGCTGTCAGACAGCTCTCTACTCTCTTCTGGAAGCAGAAAAGCTGAAGTTCTTGGCACAGAGTTGTTAGTAACTATATCAATTATACTAAACAAAAACCAACCCAACAGTTCTCCTTTCTTCAGTGTGTGACTCTGGCTCCATAAGTGTTTTGTGTTATGATTTATACCTGAGGTAATTGGGCTGATTAGTGAGTAAATGAGACAACACAGGCCGGGGCTGGCTCCTCACCTTGCATGGAGATGTTTTAATCTTTATTTCACCAAATCACTCAGTTGGTTTTCCTTGCAAGCTTTAACCCATTGCTTGCAGAGGAAGAGGCCTCTTTCATGGAGCTGCAGGATGGTGTAGGAGTGGCACTCAGCCCATGCCTGCTGTCAGGCAGTGCTATAAGTCTGGAGAGAGGATGACAGTGTCCCCAGATGTCAGCATGGACAAGATTTCCAAGTGACTTCACGGGCTCAAGCAAGGCTCTGCAGAGCACTGGCCTGTCTGTTGCATGCAGAAGGAGTTGATTTTAAGTGGGACACTCGGGAGCAACATCTTATGAAAACCAGCAGCTGCTGAAAGTCTCAGCTTCTGGCTTTAGAGCTGCATCTGCTCCTCAGAGTTACAGGGGTTTTATACAACTTCAACATGACAGTGACTCAAAGTCCTAAAAGTGCCTGCAGTCACCTCAGCCTTTACTCCTTTTTCCCTTTTAGGGACTACAGGGGTAGGGAGAGAGGGAGCTGCTGGAAGAACACCCAAAGTCTGCTGCTCTGAGGCATCTTTTTCCCTGAGCAGATGTTCACATCTGTGCAGAGCCGTGGTGAGAGGAGCAGGTCAGCCCCAAATGTGAGTGTGCCTGAGCTTGCCAGTTGCTTCCTTTGCTGCTGCTGTGGAGGGACAGCTCTGGGGAGGCAGAAGAACCTGTGTGGGATGGGAAAGGGAAGTGTTTCCTTGGGCAGGGCATTTTCAGGTCAGCTTCAGAGTGGGTTCCAGGGCTAAGGGCCCAACATGCCTTTGAGGAGCCCCTTCATTGCTTTGAACATTGTCTGTGTTTGAGAAATGCTTGAGGAGAAATCAACTGCCTTCTTGCCAGGAGCAGTCCAGAGAGGATGGTGGGATCAGGAACACTTCCAGAAGGAACCAGGCAAACAGGGAAATAATTTTCTAAGGAGAAAAGGTCAAGAGTAGGAGATTCCTCCTTTCCAATGTGCAGAGGACCAGGCAATGCCACCAGTGCAGCCACTCAGGAGGTCTGACTGGGGTGGGGTGTGTGCAGTCATCAGTGCAGGGAGTGTGTCCTGAGCTTTGTGTTAATTCTGAGCCATAATCTGAGACCTTGCATTTTCTGTGTCACAGACCCAGCAGTTTCTAAGAACTGTCTTTTCCCAAGAACTGCTTCCAGAGTGTTTCAGAGGATGTACAAGTGCATTTCTGAGCTGTTGGCAACATGACTGGCAGAACAACCAGGGGATAACCAGAACCAGTCTCTCTGTTCCCTAACAGATGTGGTGCAAATCTCAGGCTATGACTGGCAGAAGCAAATTTACCCATATCTTACCATTTCCTTCTAGCTGTGAAGCATTTACAGGGGGGGCTGCAGCCTGGAAACCAACAGAAATGCTCAGTACCATGCTGTCAGGAGATATCCCAAATTTTCCTGCTGTTTTCGCCTTCCTCACACACATCAGAGCCAGTAAGAGCTGTCTGTCTGCACGTCTCTGGCCAGTCATGTGCAGAAACTGGCCTGCAGCATAGACATTCCCCACAGCCCAGTCACCACAGGGCACTGGGACCTCAAACTGCAGCCCATCCTCACAGTACTTTTTGCAACATACTGGGCTATTATTTCCCTTGATAAAGTTGGAGGAAACTTCCCACCGAAGATCATATGAGCACTGAGTGGGGCAGGGCTGGGCTGTTCTTTTTCTAGACCAGGGAGTTCCTCTGTGGTCTCTGTCCACAGCAGAACACAGGACATAAAGAAAGGACGTTCTGGAGGGAGAGCTGTGGCCACTGAAGGCGTGAGGGCTGAGCCAGCAGCACGATGAGGAAGCTCTGGTTGCCCACCCCAGCCCTGAGACTCGAGAGAGGTGCTGCTGTCTCCCTGGCCCCAGTGCACACGTGTGGCAGCTGAACAGAGCTGAGCTCACCACAAATGTCTAATTGGTGCCTCCAGGCAATCGCGTCTCTCTTCCTGTCTGAGTTTATCTTGAAAGGCTCGGTTGATTTACCTCCTCTCCCATAATAGGATCTGAGTTCCTTGTAGTAACATAAGAAGGAGATGATGTCACTGCAGCTAAACTTCTCCGATAACTTACTAATGACTGGGGCCAACACCTCAGCTTCTTTCTCAGGCAAAACTCCCAGACTGAGTCAGTGCCTGGCTGGGGAGCTCCCGGGGAATTGCTGTGCGAGGGAGGACAGCTCCGGAGTCACCCTGCTCGAGGCCACTGTGTCCCCCAGTGCCACACTGCCCTGCCAGCCGGCTCCACACGTGCTGCTCTGTCTGCCCAACTCAGCACCTGCTGGGGCCTGACACACAGAGGCAGGAGGGTCTGGCTCCCTGAGCCTGCCCAAACAACCCAGGGGAGGAGCACGGGTTCTTGTAGAAACTGGGATAGGAGAAAGGCAGCCAGGGACTGCAGTGCTCACCTGGAAAAGGGGAAACTGGGTTAAATTTCTGCTCTGCCTGTTGTGTCTTTGCTGTCATAATGTACTGTAGATGTGGTGGGAGAATGGACCAGTTGGAGTGGTCCCAGAGGAGGCCTGGAGCCCTTCTGCTCTGGAAACAGGCTGAGAGAGCTGGGGCTGTTCAGCCTGGAGAAGAGAAGGTTCTGGGAAAACCTCAGAGCTCCTTCTAGTGCCTAAGGGGGCCTATAAGAAAGATGGGGACAGACATTTTAGTAGGGCCTGTAGCAATAGGACAAGGGGTGATGGTTTTAAGCTAAAAGAGGGAAGATTCAGACTAGATATAAAGAAGAAATTTTTTACAATAAGGTGGTGAAACACCAACACAGGCTGCCCAGAGAGGGGGCGGATGTCCCTTCCCTGGAAACATTCAGGGTTGGATGGGGCTCAGAGCATCCTGGTCTAGTTGAAGATGTCCCTATTTATTGCAGGGGATTGGACAAAATGACCTTTAAAGGTCGCTTTCAACCCAAAGCATTCTGTGATTCTGTGAATGACACGTTCTTGCCTTGTAGGCCTGCTCCTACACCTGGGCTCTCTGCCCCAGCCACAGAAGGGCTCACAGCCCTCAAGCAAGACTCACAAGTGCTGCCTGGTTCCATTTCCTGCTGAAAACTTGTGAAAACCATCCCAGGCAGTGAATGGAGGTTGAAGACACAAACGTGTTTGCAGTTGGCTGTGGAACAGGACCTGGTGAGAAAGTTTGCAGGGCTCTGTTTGGACTGCAATGAGTCTTCACTCCTGACTCAATGGGGCATGTTTCTGTGGGAAGCTCTCCACGAGGGATGCTCAGGAAATGAAATCAGAGCAATACCCAGACTCCACACAAAGTGCCTTTGGTGTAGACAAGAGGGCTTTGTTATCCCCAGTTGCAAACACCTCCAAAACCCCTCAGGTCAGAACGGTACAAGAAGCATTGCCAAAATCTCTGTGCAGCTCCAGAAACTGCTGAAAGCTGGGCAGCTGCGCCAGCTCCCCGACCAGCCTCTCCCTGGGCCCTGGCATTGCCCCCTTGGCCACAGTGCCAGGCACAGGGAAATGGAGCAGGCACAGGAAGCAGCTGGAGGCTGAGCAGAGTGGCTCAAAGGCTCACCAAGCAGTGGGGCCTGCATGTTTGCTGGGAAATATGGTGTTTCTGGAAAAGAACAGCTGGAAAAGGGAAGGGAGAGCAGCCCTTGAGACAGAAGGAACAGGACATGCTGTGCTCTGGGGAGAGGGGCTCTGAACAGATCATGGCACAGTGGAGAGCAGGGTCCAGCTCTGAGACCCTCAGCAAACAAACACGTGGGCCTGTTTGTGTGGGTCCAGAGGAGCCCAGGGGGATGCTCTGAGGGCTGGAGCCCCTCTGCTCTGGAGCCAGGCTGGGAGAGCTGGGAGTCCTCACCTGGAGAAGAGAAGGCTCCAGGGAGACCTTAGAGCTCCTTCCAGAGCCTAAAGGGACTCCAAGAGAGCTGGAGAGGGACTTGGGACAAGGGCCTGGAGTGGCAGAACAACAGGGAATGGATTCCCACTGGCAGAGGGAAGGGTCAGATGGGATATTGGGAAGGAATTCTTGGCTGTGAGGGTGGGGAGGCCCTGGATCCCTGGAAGTGTCCAAGGCCATGTTGGATGAGGCTTGGAGCAACCTGGGATAGTGGAAGGTGTCCCTGCCCATAGCAGGGGGTAGAAAGAGATGAGCCTCAAGGTTTCTTTCTACACAAACCATTCCAGGATTCCATGATTCTGTGATAGATGTTGCCAGTTTACCTATGTCCATTCCTTGCTTGTCTCCCTGTCTCCAGTTTACCTGAAGGTCCTTTGTGGTTCATCACGAGTGCTTGTGATACCTTAGGATTTTTAGCTTCTATTTTCCATGTAACTCTGGAGCTGCTGTTCTCGCATCTCAGACAAACAATTTCTCTCCAGGCCTGAAACTCAAGGACACCTCACTGTCTTAGGCCCCAAAAAATGTCAACAGCAGAGAAATTGAGGGGGCCAAGCTTGGGATGGATGACTTCATTACCTGAGGTTATAATTGAAGGTTTAACCCTGATATGCAAATGGACCAAAAATTATAAAGCACGAAAAACCCGTGACCTGTTGTCCATTTTGAGTGCAGCCCTGGGTGGGCTCTGACTGCCCGAATGTACTGAGAAGGCCTTGGAATAAATATCTGCTTTTTATTCTCTTCATTCTGTCTGGCCTCTGTGCTAGGTAAGCGTGGGATAAGGCATCACTTACACATCAATGCTTGAACACCTGGGACCCATCTTCCTCTTGCACTGACATGTCTGTTGTATGGAACAACTGCTGTCCATCATTTCTATTGAGTCGTCACCAGGGACACGCAGCATGCCCTGGGTACCCCTGTGGATAAGTGAACGAGTGAAGGTTCATGGTGTAACATGGGTTATGTCATGGCAGAGGTGAATGGAAACACATTGGAACTTACTGTCTGACTTAGAGGCAGGAGTGTGCCTGTGGATTGTGGATGTGAGCTGTGATTATCATTCCTTTAGTGCTCACAATATGCTCAGAACACAAACTGAGGGCAGCCAGGGCAGCATATGCCTCGTCCTGAAAGCTCTGACAGCCTGAGGTGGGAAGTGACAGTGAGTTTGAGAGGAGTGTGAAGGTGGAGTTAAGTTTCAGTGTTTGTCAGTCTCTTTTGAGGGACCTCTGCTTATTGAAAAGTGGGTTCTGCAGTCATTGCAGTGTGGGCAGAGAAAGACAGGAACAATCTGGGTAAATATGTGGCCACCAGTGGCCCTGCTGGATTGCTGCAGTCAAACAGAGACGTCTGGAGGTGACTGCAGTACCTGATGGGCACAGCCAGGCAGGTACAGCCACTGCCAAGCTGCTGGACAAGCACAGCTCCAAACACCCACCTGTGCTGTGACCTCTCCACTGGCAGCACAAGTGGGGATTCTGGAGGTGCTGGGACGTGGCAAGGGAGTCCCTCACCATCACCCCCTTCCAAGTGTTGCCAACCACCAGCTCAATGAATGGGAAAATTAGAAAGTGAAGTCTCAAGAGAGAAATTGACTCGGGGGATCATCCTGGACATGCTGGCCCATCTCAAGGTCATTGGGAGCTGAATGACCTACTCTCTGCACATTCCAGGAAAGAATTTCAAAAGCTATTAAGAGAGGAAGCTGCTGCTTTTCACACACTGTGTGCATGGATGAGGCATCTGATGCAGTTGGGGCAGTTTCTCTGTGTTGTATCTACATACACCATCCTTGGGAGGAGACACCAGCTCATGCAGACGCCTCTCTTTCTGTATTATTTTCCAGTTCTGAAGTGACTGAAGTTTGCTAAACTTTTAGCTGCTAGTCTGATAAACCACACAACACTCTTGTCTTCCTGGGAGATGAATCCAGGTGCCCTTCACAACACCGACACTCACGAGCATGAGATACATGGACATTGCCTTCACATGAACTTCACAGCAACTCATTGCTCAAAACCAGCAAGTAATGAATGAAGGACAAATGCAGGAAGGATTTATTGTGGCACTGCTAAAGCGAGCTGCTCCTTGAGGATGATACATTCAACAGCTTGTGTGTGGTCATTAAATCTTCATCTCAAAAATGCTACTGAGATCATTGTACTGGGATAACCACATTGCATTTCATGTTTTTTTACTGCTAAGCAGAAAAGACTAATCTGACCAGCTGAGTTCCTCCTACTGACAGGAAAAAATCCATGTCTGTGATATACCCACTAGCCATGCCTCCTTTCTGACTTGCTCCTGGAACAGCAAATTGAAATCCCTCCAGTTCTGGAGTGTAGAGAAATTCCTCCCTGGTTAGAGGGTAAGCTGCTCCTTGCATTTGTATTTTTGGGCAAGATGATCTCCTCTGATAGATTTGCCCGAGGGTTACACAACTGTGTGTTGGGTCATGTGCACGGGGCTGTGGGGAGCAGGGATGCTCAGCTCTGCTTTGCTACCCCTGCTCTGATGGTGTGTGTCAGCTTGGGGGGCTGATTTTGCTGGATAAAAGTGAGGGGTGGGGACAGGGACACTTTTCTTTCACTTTCCAAGTGTAGGAAAACCACATCTCACCCAGTCTTATTCACACAGAACTTGAAACCAGTTATAGGGTTTTCTACAGCCAGAAGAGAAAAAGAGATTCCTCCAAAGAGTGATTCATCCCCCAGAGAGGGCTCTGAGATAGCAGAGATGATTCACCCTCTGCAGATGCTGATCATTTTCCAATGCTGCTGGGGTGAGGTAAGACCTAGACAGCCACAGTCAGAGGAGACAAATCCACCTGGTCTGCCTGAGGGAGACGTGGGCACGGCAGAAACTTATCCAAAGTGAAGGAAGGTTGTGTAGTGAGGCCGTGGTGGTGACTCAGAAGAATTTGATCTCCTTCCTGGCGGTACTTCCCATGAGGGAAGGATCTAACATCCCAGTCACAGCAGAGGCACAATGACACCAATGTCCTGGTCCCAGCCACTCAAGATCCCAACTAAAACTGGGCCCAGGGTTCTTTGTAGCAACGCCAAACACCAGGGCTGCTGATCCCCCTGCTGTTATCTGGGCTGCAGGGAAGCTGCTTGTTGGGCCCTACCAAGAGCACAAATGCCACAGGTTTTGCCCCAGTAAAAGATAGTGATGTGTGTTCTGCCAAGTGGATTTATCAATGGCTTTTGAGAACACACTGCTGCTCTTCATTGCAGTAAAAATGGCAGTGCTTTTCAGAGGTGCTGGGGAACACACTCTAAACAGCGTGGGCACATGAGCTGAATGGCAAAGAAAGCTGCTGGAATGTGAAATAAGGTCCAGCCACACACTTTGTTTCCCACTCAGGGATATTCTTGAACCCAGATCTGGGATTTGGATCAGGCATAAACAGAGGAATGAGTCCAAACTCTGAATCGTGAACTGCATTTGTATTCTAATGCACCTTTTTCTCCTCAAACCTGGTCTGATCTTGCTAAGCCATTGTTGCCAGTCCTGGTGACAAACACAGGTCTTCAGTGGCAGCTCAGACTGGGTGGAGGGAAGAGCTAGTGTGTGGCAGGCTGGATGACAGCCTGTGGTGCACAGAACCAGAAAAATCTTATCTGTTCAAAGTCTGTGCTGAAAAGCAGTAATTCCTCTGAAACTGGTTTATCATTGATGAACCAAAATTACGTTGGCCTCAGGAGAAGACCTCAGTCCCTTCCAGGGATATCAGCCCACCTGAATCAAAATTGTGTCATCTGTTCCCCGTCTGTGCACTGGCTCAACTGCACAAGCTGCAGCAGCCACTGTGCCATTTGCAGGTGACTCCCAGATTGTGCCAGCTATGCCTGGGAGGAAGGATCATGGCAGTGGAGCCAGAGAGGCTCCTGCTTTCATACGCTCCTGAGGAACACCTGCAGCAGCCAAACTTCAGCAAGGACTCACCACACCATGGCTACATCATGAAAATTACCTGCAGTACATCCAGATGTGTGGCACATCTGCCTTCAGTGTTCACTTCAATGTGGTAAATGTCTGCTCTTGCACCCTCCCGGACGATTTTCTTTGTAGAAATACTCTTAAACCCTGAAGTGCCAAAATGGAGATCAGACTTCTGAAAACAGGAGTGGGGACAAAACTCCCCTGACTTGGTTGTGCTGCTGTGCAGAGCTGGCTGCTGGGAAGAGGGGCCTCAGGGAAAAGGGGGTTTCAGAGATGGGACAGGAAAGTTTTGAGCAGCAAGTGTCCTCTCAAGTGGAAGGACAGCACGCTGCCAACACTGTGATACTATCCTGGGCTCCTTTTCCTGCCAGAGGAATGCTTTCTGCTGCAGAGGTGTCCCTAAGAGGTGAAATGCAAGGTCCTGTGTGCTCAGCAGCAGCAATCACCAGGGAAACATCTGGGGTCACTTTGCTTCAGTCCACCTTCATATCCTCCATCAGAGCTACCCGACTGCTCTTCCCTGAGCTCCTTTTCCTTGTGCTCCAGAAAGGTTCTGTAGCCAGTAAATCAGGCTGCAGGGCTGAGGTGGTCTTGCCACAAGACAGCTCCAGTGCCAACAGACTGTAAGTCACGGCTGTGCTCTGTTGACTTTAGAGATATCTGTTTTTCCATAGCTTTTATCCTCTAAACAACCAACGGAAACAACACCTTCCCAAAACCTCACAGCATCATGTGTGATTTATAGAGAAGAATATTGCTGTGAACAGCAAACTGTCAAATCTCAAACAGATCAAAGAAGGGAAATGAGAAATGAACTGACTGAGCTCTTCAGGCCATGTTGATTCCAAAGGAATCTTTTTCTTCCTTCTGTCATAAGAATTTATATGCTTGTGAGAATCTGATCTGGTGGGAAGAGCCTTCCTCCTTTGTCTACATCAAAGTCCACATGTTCTCAAATTGCTATAAGTCATTTTTTGCATTTTAATCTCTGGCCATATGTACAAAAATAATTACCTGCCTTAAGGGACAGGGGATGAAGCAGCCTTTATTGCATTTCCACAGCAGTCCAAATGGTGGCAAACTAATGGAATGGAGGAAGTGGATTGTTTTAGTTAGAGGTACAATTAACCTGTATGTCAGTTAGTGATTATGGGTCAAGTACAGCTGGAGTGAAATCAGAATACAATGGGAAATTACATCTTGAGCAAACAGGAAAATGATTTCAATATTTGTGAGAACAATGTCCACGGCACAGTTTCTCCTCCAGTTTGCATCCCGTCAGCTTGTGAAGGCGTTGAACCCTTCTGCAGGCCGGATGAGCAGGGGACAGCACACACAAGGGTCAGAAACGAGAAGGGGCTGTTGGTGGGGATGGTGCTGATGGGACCAGAGTGCTCCTCAGGGAGACTGTGGCTGATTTCAGCTGGGAACAGCAGGTTTGTGCCAAAGCAGCAGGAGAATTCTGCCAATATTCCAGAGGGATGCAAGACTGTGATGGAGAAAGGGGAGCTAAAATGAGAGCAAGGACAGGATCGCAGGGAATGGGGCTTCTCAGGCTGCTGCCCACCATCTGTGCATGCTGGTGCTGACAGTGGCTACCTGTGCACGGGGTGCATTAGCCACAGGGCAGCAGAGCGTGGTTGGCTGCAGGGGTCTGACCCGTGCTGGCATGGAGGGAAGCAGTTGCTTCCCTGCACATGGGAGGAGTTGCCAAGAGACAGAAGACGGATGGAGACACAGTCACAGGTTGTTTTCCTGGATGCCTTCAAGCCCAACAGCAAGAGAGTCAATCCTCGTGGGGTACAGAGCTTGTAGGGAACTACTCACAAGGTTTGCCCCCAGTGCTTGCCAGCAGAATGGAGCATCTTGCCAGGGACACAAGAGAAAACCCAAAATGCAGCGTGGAAAGGGGGCAAGGGGAGCACGACCTCAGGGTGCAGGATCTTGAGGCTTTAACTCTTCTGGCTGGCACTGAATCCTCCCTTCCCCCTCCAGACTGATACAGACAACACTCACCCTGAAGAGCCAGACACATGCTAAGCACCCTCCCAAAATGCTGATCTGCAAGAAAGTCCCGAAAAACCTTTCCGTAGGTACTTGAAAAAGAAAAACCAGGAGTTTATCTTGATCTCTTAATCCACCAGGTTTCTTTTCTCTCTGCTTTCTCTACCTCGACAAGCTTGGTAATTATAATTTATAGCACCTGCTCACTTTGAAATACCTTGGACTCCTTCTGCCTGGCAGAGGAACAGACACAGTGCCCATCTGCTTTAGGTAAGTGCTCACAAACCACAAAATCGTTAATTAGACTGACACACGACTCTTCCAGAATGCACATGGTATGTTGTTACTGCACCTATAAACCACCGGCAGCCAGATCCTCTGCCAGGGGATCACAACTGGATCCGAGCATTACGTAAGGCCTTGGCAGCCCCTGCAGGGCTCACAGCGTTTCCATCAGGTGTGCGTGTTCTTTCTAATCCTCCCCACCGGGCTTCCCAACATGCTTCCCAGATAAATCAAGCCTGCTGGGAAGCAGCTCCCTCACACTTGGTAGGAGGCTCAGTCTCCAGAGCTTGGCCTTCTCTTTTGAAATCCAAATTCCTCTTTGTATTCATCTAGTGAGAGCTGCCAAGGTCTCCCTGCTGACAGCTGGGGCTCCAGACAGTGATGCCTCCACATCCTGTCGCTGACAGGGAGCAGGGCAGGTCTGGTTCTGGTCTGGGCATGGCTGCAGCTTTGGGGGGCCCTTGGTGAGGGGTAAGGTTTGTAAGCACAGGGCTGTCTGGGTGGATTGGACACTTGTCTCCTCAGGCTGGCTGACATCCCCGGGGCAGAGTGAACCATGGACACCTCTGGCTGGGGAAAGCCAAACCCTGTGAGGTGGGATTCTGCAGACCACAGGAGGTCCCTGATGACCAATGATTGGTGATACCTGATGCAGGGGATAAGGGGTTAAGAAATGACTCCCTGTTAGATAATGTATATTGCTCATTTGACCTTTACTAAAGCATAGAATTTGTAAGTTAGGCAGAATAGTAGACACTAAAGACATGGATAAGAGAAGCATTTACACCAGAATATGGATAAGAAAAGAAGTTATGGCTCAGTCCTCATCCTTGGGAGCCAAGCCAATAAGATCAAACGTGCAGTTTGAACTGAGACCGAAGCATCAGCAAAAATGCAAAGAAGTGAGGTGAAAGGTTTGCTCGGAAGGTTTGCCCCCCTAGACCCAAGAGGAACTACCCAGTGATCCAACCTGGAGCAGCCAAGCTTTGAGTCAGCACACGGGGTGATGGGCAGTGGGCATCCTAGACCTACAAATGCTCTTTTGGCACAGAGTTACGTTGAATGACTGGAAACCTCCTCCTGGTGGGCTGGTATTCGCAGCACCTGTGTGAGGGTTTGCAGGAGGGAGCCCTCTCACTGTGTTTGAAACGTTATTTGCCAAAACTCAGGACTGCGTCTTCCTTGGTTAGGAAAGATATGGGGGGATCACACAGGGCAATGGGAATATCCAAGAATCCAAAGGGGAACACTGTGACTCTCCCATCTCACCCAAACTTGCCTGAATCTTTTTTTTTTGGCTTGCTGTCTGTCCAGTGAAGGACTGGATCTTCAGTAACTTGGGCTCCCAGGGAGCCAGAGTGCCTCACCTAGAGTAGTTAAAATTAGAGTTCTCCCAGTGCTGCTGGCTTTTGTGGGGGACACAACAATTGCCATGAAAAATTCTGTACACCTGAAGCTCATGGGATGGCAGCTTTGAGGAAGCTCCTTGCCTGAAGACAGGTCCTCATCGGAAGGCAAAAAGAGGGGGAGGCCCCCAGCAGCAGAGCTGTGTAAGCGTGGTCTTTGTGACACCTGTGCTTCTCCTTTTTTTATTGTCTCTTTTAGAGACAGATGTGAGCAGGACCCAGGCCATGGTACAGAGAGCTTCTGCTCTGGTATAGAGAGCAAGCTGGAGCCCTGTGTTCAGGCTGCCACAAAGGCAGAGGGTGGGAAGGCATGGGGGGTGCATGAGCAGTGCCAGAGGGCCCCAGGCTTTCCTGGGTCAGGGCACTCTGCAGTGGAGAGTTCATGCTCTGACTGTGCCCCCGACTCTGATCATTCTGGGCAGGGCACTCCTGCTTCAACAAGCATCATCCCCTGACAAAAGGGAGGAATCACTTTCCTTCTGCCCTCTGAGTGACAGAATTTATTGAAGTTTCTTCCTGCCTGGCCTTCCCTCTCCTGGAGCATGTGTGTAAAGCTGATCTCCTCCTGTCAGGGACTCCCAGGCTCCCTGCAGGCTTCCAGCCGGTTCCTGATCCCACAGCATGCATCCTGCAGAGCCTGAGGAGCGCTGCTGCCTGCACTGTCCAGCACTCCCAGCCAGCAAGCAGAGGGGCTTCAGTACAGGTGTGAATATTCCTCCTGCCTGGGAGCCAAGCGTGGGCCCCAGCAGTGCAGCAAAGGCACCCTGCAGGCCAATTCCAAGTGCCACCAACGCTTGGGTGATGTGGCCTGTCTCATCCTCTCTGAATGCCCAGAAGCCAGATTTGGAAACAACTGGAGTTCATTGACACAGCTATTTGCTACATTTCAACTCTGCCTTTGTGCTGTGCAGGCAGTGAATGCCAGCCTCGCTCTGTCCCACAGTGGATAGAACATCTCTCTCTATCCCACAGTGGACAGAACACCCCTTTCTGTCCCACTTGTCTGGTCACCTCATCCCTTGAATCGATTGGCAAGTTTTTCTGATAGAACTAAGCTGAAAGCAATTGTTCTCAGCCCCCACTTAGTTTTGCTGCTTCTGTTGTAATCCTGAGAAAAGACTTGTGCATTGAGGAGTCTGCCTTTCCTCTCCTGGGTCAGTTTGTCCCTAAGGGATACACACTTCCCTTCAAATCCTGCCTGAATCCCAGAACGACAAACACGGACACCAAATGTAAACATCTGAAAGAGCAAGAAAATAACCAACGCACAATCCCTTTCTGTCTGGTACTGGTTCCACCCCACTCCTCTTGGCTCCCATTTTCACCCCCTTTCCAGCTGTCCTGCTTGCTTAGGGTGTGTTGCCAACATGCAAACAGAGAGTTAATATTTCACCAGGTGCCGTACAAGTCTGGTAACTCATGGACTGTCATGGTGTGCCATGAAGCCACTTCCCCTTCTGAACGGAAAAAAGGAGTCTCTGGGCAGCACAAACACACTGGGGCTCGGATGGCCTGACTGGTAATGCTTGAAAACTGTGCTGTAGGTGACCTATAGGTGTTCCAGGCTGGCAATTTTTTGGCAATGGATACACAAGAGTCTCATAAACTTGTGGAAAATGACTCAGATATTTGAAAAAGAGGGGAAAAAATCACTCTAATGCAGACCTGCATGGAGTCTCTTGGTCTGAGGTGAGAAGCCACATTTGGAGAAGCCATGGCAGCACCAGTGGAAACCCAGCAGAGATCTCAGCCCTGTATTCCCCTTCAGAGACAGTGCAGTCCATGCTGTGCCACTCCTGTTGGGTGGAGAGCATCTCTAAACACGAGCTAGAAGGAGAACTGCAGGACTCTGCAAGCACTGGCTGCTCCCACAGGAGAGCAGCACAGGATGAGACCCAGGACGCTTTCCAGGTCATGCTTGCACCACCTTTCACACACTGTGTGTCTGCAGAAATGCTCCCATCCACCCCGAGCAGGGCTGTGCCTTGCAGCCACACCAGGCTGTGTCCCAGACGTGGTTCTTGGGCCTTCACTGAGCCCAGGGCCTCTGCTGTGCAGCTTCTGTGTGAAGAGGAGAACGTCGCTCTCCACAGCTGCCTGAAAGGAGGTTATAGTGAGGTGGGGGTCAGGCTCTTTAGCTATGTCTCAAGTGATAGGACAAGAGAAAATGGGCTTAAGATGCACCAGGGGAGATTCAGAGTAGACATTAGAAGTTATTTTTTTCACTGAAAGAGTGGTCAGACATTGGGATAAGTTGCCCAGGGAGGCGGGGGAGTCGTCTCTGGAGGTGTTCAAGAGGTGTCTGGATGTGGCACTCAGGGATGTGGTGTAGGGGTCAGTATGGTGGTGCTGGGCTGATGGTTGGATTAGGTGATCTCTTCCAAACTTGATGATTCTGTGATTCTGTGAAAGTGCAGATCATCATCTTTGTTCACACATGCCCTCCACACTTGAAAGACGTCAGGCTCGAGACAGAGAAAGGGTTTGGTGTGGTCCTAATGTGAGACAGAGCTGGTTTGTGCCTGTCCCCTTGGAGAACAACCATCCTGTGGAATACCCATCCTGGAGAACCACTCCCTCCTGTCCTCTCCATACTGAGGGCAGGTTTCACTGCAGCCTGGGGGTGGTCTGTGCTCAGGGTCCTTCTGAGAAGCACTTTCTGCCCTTCCTTTAACCATCTCAGACAGGGAAGAGCTCTCCACTGCATGGAACACTTCTGAAACTTTTGTTTCCAGAAGAGACTGTCCCCCAGCTGGTTGTGGAGTTGGGCCCAGCCTCAGGGGCACACATGGAAAAGTGACGGCTGGGGACCTGACTGATCTCCTATGGCTTTACCCTGGATTCTTGTAGGCACAGAATGGGGTGGGTGAGGTGGGTTCACTGATGTGAGACCTACAGCAGTTACTAATGTTTTGCTGCTTGCTTTTTGTTACAGAAATCTTCTCCTGGAGCTCTTCATCTTCTTGGCACAGGGTGCCCAGAGAAGCTGTGGCTGCCCTGCCCCTGGAAGTGTCCAAGGCCAGGTTGGACAGGGTCTGGAGCAATGTGTCCTAGTGGAAAGGGCCCATGGCAGGGGATTGGAATGAGATGAGCTTTAAGGTCCCTTCCAACCCAAACAGTTCTATGAATCTATGATTTTTATGCACTCTGTCCTAAATGCTTCCTCTCCTGTGTCTGGTGGTTTCACATTCCCATTGTGCCATTGCAGAGTCTCAAATGAGGCACACAAACATCTTAATGTGGCAAGTGGAGGAGACAGGACACCTACGGCGTACTCCTGACTTTGCCCCGCCCTCAGGAAGATCACTTTGCCTTCCCATGTTTGTGCCATTCTGGCCAGAGCAGCGGCAGAGAGGAACTCCTGGGAAAGCCCTTCTGAGTGTGCAGAGACAACTGTGCAGGTGCACAAGGGGAGAGATCCCACAGCAGCTTGTCCCACAGTTTTCTGTGTCTACCAATTCCCATTTATTGCTGCCTGTGGCTTAACTTATCCCTTTCATGTTTTTCTGATCAGGGGAGCTGGGATGAAGAAGACCCAGCCTGACTGCAGCAGGTCCCACTTTCCTGAGGTGATGAGTGGGATACTTGCCAGGCTCAGGGAGAGAGATGTTGCCAACAGATCTGCTACCAGGGTTTGTGCTGTTCCCAATACACATCTCTTCATTTTTGGATACTCTCTGCCAGTTCTCAAACGGGCCTCCCAAAACGGGTGTTAATGAGTCATCTGTGTAAATCCAACAGGACAAGAGAAAACGGCCTCAGGCTGTGCCAGAGGAGGTTCAGGTGGGACATCAGGAAGGATTTCTCTACTGAGAGGGTTGTTAGGCACTGGAAGGAGCAGCTCAGGGATGTTTGGAGTGTCCCAGGTATGACTGGATGTGGCACTCAGTGCTCTGGGCTGGGTGACAAGGTAGGATTTGGTCACAGGTTGGACTCAATGATCTTGGAGGTCTTTTCCAACCGTAATGATTCTCTGATTTTATGCTCTGATTGTAAAGAAGCCCTGGGCACTCTGTGACCATGAGAACGTGGATTGAGGCTCACTTGGCTGGAGGGGCACTTTAGACTCCATCCCATGAAAAGTTAATTTTCCCAGCAGGAGTTTTCCTTAGAACTTCCTTGCTCCCACTGTGCCTGGTGGCTGGTGAATATGCTGTGGGTCTGGCTGATGTGGTTGGGAGCATTGCATGGAGCAGTCCTGCAGGTCAGAAGGTGTTGGCGCCTTTCCCACCCTGAACTCAGGTCTCATCAGGCCTAACAGTTTGGTTTGTTTGGTTTTTTTTTAATAGAGGCAGGAGTGGGAGGTCACAGCCTCAGTCCCTCTTGTGCTCAGTTTGTGTCTGGGACAGGATTCAGGAACAATGAGGGGCTGGGAAAGGATCCTGAGCCTCAGAGGAGGAGCTGGGGAAGGCACATAAGATGTGGGATTGAGGGGATTGAGGACAGGTATGTTAAAAATGGGTGATGAGGAGAGGAGGAGCCCAGAGGGACCAGGCATGGGGGCTTGTGCACGGCTAGGGAGAAAGACCTGCAGGGGTGGGGGGCTGAGGGAAGCTCTGAGAGGGCAATGACAGCCCAGACAAGTTGGTTCACAGGAACAAAGCTGCTCAGGAGAGGCAGGAGGTCCCTGCTCAGTCACCTCGGACCCTGGCTGGGAACTGACCAACTTGCACAGCGTGCTCTGGGGCAAACAGGACACAGCTGGCTACAGCAGCCCCTGGTCACTGCGGCTGTGGCTCTTGAAAGCAGCCCTGCTGTGACAGGCATTAGGCATGGCCGAGCCAGCCCTGCCCAGATACTCAGCCCTCTGACTTTATTTCAAGCCTAGTCTCCCTCAGGTTGTCTAAAGCAGCTTATTTCTTCCTAAAATTTGCTTTCACTGTTCAGTTTCTGCAGGAAGAGCACTGCATCCCAGCTGGCCCCAGCTCCCCCACACCCAACTTTGGACACACCCGGGAAAACCACACTGGATGGGGCGGCCTCAAAGCGCACTAGGAGCAGGTACCTCTGTGCTAAGTCACACAAACCATCCTCCCACCCTGCCCCTTAAGTGACCCCCAAAGTGCTGCAAGCAGCTTCTTGGAGTGTTTTGCACTTCTGACGTGCCCTGTGGTATTTTGGCAGGGGCTGTGGGCTGCGGAGATGGAGCATGTGGAGCTCCCAGCACCAGCCCAGGTCACCATCCAGCCGTGGTGAATGGCCCAGGGCTGGTGGCCAGAGCTGCAGTGGTGGCTGTGCAGGAGCTGAACCTTCAGCAACAAAGGCTGGCTCTGTGCAGCCACGGGCTCTGGTGGCACTGGCTGTCACACACTTCCAGGGCATAGGAGAGACAAGCTGAGGGGTAGGGGTGTTCCTGGGGCAGTGACCTCCCATGTCATGCTTCCCTTGGAAGAGAAGTCACTTGGAGAACAATCTAATCTCAAAATCCTTGGAGTGGGGGGTCTTGACTCTGGCACTGGTGGTGATGTCAACACAATTTAATAATAACCACAACCATGTGCCAATGATGTTTCGACAACAAATGTTTCAAATCTCTTCTGGCAGAAAGAACATTCACATCCTTGCACATCCAACACCCCCATTGCAAATTAATATTTAAATTAATATTTACAGAAACTCCTACTGGGTACTGGGAGGGCCACACAGGGAGAACTGTGCCCAGTTTTGGGGTGCCCAGTGTAAGAAGGATGAGGAAGAATGAGACAGGCCCAGTGGAGGGCTAGTGGCTGGGTCAGGGTCCCAGGGCATTTGCCCCATGAGTAGAGATGGAAGGAGAAGGGTTGGTTTCACTTAGCAGAGAAGAGGCTGAGAGGAGAACTGCCAGGGACCCACAACCAAAGGTAATGGAGCCAAGCCCTTCTGGGTGGTTCCAGATGATCAAACAGGGAGTAATGGTCACAAATTGCCTTGCAGGAGTTTAGGTTGGATTTGAGAAAAAGCTTTTTCCCCAGGAAGAACAGCCCTAGACTACCAGTGAGAGGGGAATCTCTGTGCTTGGATAGACTAAGCTGCAACTGCCCCCCTGAGTACTTGGGATAGTCCTGCTCCAAGCAAGAGGCTCCCAGAAACTACTCCCAGCTGACAGTTCTGTGATAAAAGGGCTGTGTGAGACTAGGACTGAAGTTAAGGACTAAGGGATAAGGTCAGTTTTTCAGTGGTTCAGCCCAGCTCAGAAGCCTCTCACAAGCTTCAGCTCTGCTCCCTGCACCAAACACAGCTTCCCTAAATTCAGGGTCTGGTCACAGCTGTGCCCTGACTCAGCAAAACTGCAGGAATTCCAAAGT
Organism: Orthonyx spaldingii; assembly: GCA_013397795.1. Lineage (NCBI taxonomy): Eukaryota > Metazoa > Chordata > Aves > Passeriformes > Orthonychidae > Orthonyx > Orthonyx spaldingii. Next base: position 230,609 of record VZTJ01000752.1, read on the forward strand.
CGTGTGATGTTTACAGGAACAGCGATGTGATGTGAACACAGGAGCACAAACCTGCTGTGGATATAGTTCCTTTAAAGGAAAAGCACAAGCACAGCCTCAGCTTCTTGCCAGGGCTGAATCATTAGAAGTCTTTAAAGCAGTTCTACCCTGACACAATTATCCTCCATTTGGGTAGAACGGCCCAACTTGCCCTTTGACAGAGCAGAGTGTCCTCTGTGCTCGCTGGCAGGTCCCTTCCCCACTGAGGCCCACAGTGCAGAGGACAGAGACTCTGGGTGGATATTTTCCAGTGTTCCTTGAAATATGCATTGGCTCTGGTGGCCTTTTCATCATAATGCACACATGGGGAGCTGTAATTTCAACATCCTCTACCAAGACAGTGTTTCTTCCTTGAAAACTGCCCTCCCCTCCCGGCCACTCTAAGTGACAGTAATCTTTGCATAAATTGGAAAAGAAAAGGAAGAAGGAACAGAACATCCTTGACAAAGGAACTAATGACTCGAATGCTGGGAAGCCTGAGGCCCCTAAGGGACTGTGCAGCTCGCAGCATTGATTTTTAATGACTTACAGAGATTGGAGATTTGGAAGATCTCTCAGTGCCTCTGCAGGGATGCGGCTCAGCTGATTGTTCTGCAACATCCTATAATTAGAAAAAAGAAAACTCTGTTAAAAAAAACAACAACAGCCTGACATGAAATGGAGGATGTTGGTGCTTGTTTCTGAAGTTGTTCTGGGCTCTTGCTGGAAAGCTGGAGTGCCTGGAAAGCACCACATTGGCCAGCCAGGGCTCTTAAGCAAGCTCAAGGAGGCTGGCAGGTGAACTGCAGCCCAGTCTGGCCCAGGACCTGCAGCAGAAGGGCCAAGGGGTGAGTTTGGTGCTGCAGTGGGGTCTGCTGGAAGGATGTCACCTAAAAGGGGCCTCTGTTACCCCAGACTGACAGCAGTGCTCTGAGCCACGTTGTCCCATATTTGTCCTGGAGTCATCCTCCGCCCGTGGGTGTCCGTGGTTCCCTCCAGAGGGGATGGAGGGAGCCCTGTCAGGTTCCTGTCCCACTGTGGGCCAGCTGCCGACACAGTGGGTGAGGAGCTGCTCCACTGCTGTCTGCTGAGGGACCTCGCAGCCTTGGCACCACTTGCAGCAGTCACTGGAACTGCTGTGGAAAATACCAACCCAGCTCAGACTCCAGAGACAGCAGGTGCCTGGGGCTGTTGGGCTGAACAGGCAGGAGCCAGGAGGAACCCTCAGAGATGGAAGTGAGTGTAGGGCATGGAGAAGGGCCGTGGACATGGAGACAGCTACACAAAGGATGGGAGAGGAGGAGCCAAAGAGGCAGTGCAGCCAGGGGTGGGTGTGAGACCGGCTCTAGGGACGGAGGCAGAGAGAACCACACTCCGAGGGGTGCTTCAGACCTGGTCAGACACAGCCTCTCTCACTGACCTACTGGAGCACCACACAGCTGAGTTTTCTGGTGTCCTCATCTCAGCATCTCTGCAAAGGCTCAGTTTCTGACCCTGGACATGCCTCTGTCCTGAACCTACTTGTTCCTCCCAGAACTGGGACATCACTGACACGTCTGGATAACAGACACATCCCAGCATGGTAGCTGGGCCAGGGGAAGTGCCTAAAAAAGGAAAGTTTTACATATCTGAGGTTACTCTTTACAAAACCTTCTAAGAGTGATTGGAGATGGCATGAAAAAGGAAATGGTGCTTAGGGTCCTCACATAATTTGATACTCTCTGCCAGTTCTCAAAAGGGCCTCCCAAAACGGGTGTTAATGAGTCATCTGTGTAAATCCAACAGAACAATTAATAAATTAGACATAATTTACTACCAGTGTCAAAGGAGCAGGGCATGGCCGTAGTGGTGAGGGGCAGCCCAAAGAGCAGGGATGTAAGCAAGCAACCTGCCCATTGCTGTGACTGCAGCCTTAGTGCCAAGGATTCAGAGGTCTGACATGAGAGGAAAGTTGGAAAGAGACAACCTTTAAAAAAGGAAAGCTATAGGCCACACAACTCTTCGACTTCTGGAAGAAAATGGGCATTTACCTGTAAATTATTTGTATGAACACAGAAGAAAGAGCAGGGAAACAAGGAACTGTCAGCAGTAGCTAGCTAAAAATGAGTAGTGGCAATTTTTTTTCTATACAGGGTAAAAGACCATAAGAATGAAGAAGAAAGAATAGACACCAGCTACCATGACTTAAGCTTTCCTTTAGTAAAATGTTAAATTTTGACATTCAGTGCAGAAGAGAAGTGTCTGGTACAAAAGGGCAGCAGAGAGGCCATGGTTAATAAATGGTTCCCTTTCAAATGAAGAACATGATTAAGGGTCTGCAGCATTCCACCTGGCATTTCTGCCAACAACTTGCACATGTGAGGAGGGGTGTGGAGAGAGGTTGGTGTGGAAGAGCAGTTGAGAAATGCAGAATTCTACAGGGAAACTGAGGGAAAGGCTCTGTAGATGGACAGGGATAAAAGGCTGCACAAATACAGCAGGCACTGGCTTACAGCTCTGCCTGGGCTAGTGGGAATCACAGGAGAACCAAGGCAGGACAGAAGTGCTCTTGGGAGAGTGCAGAGACCCTGGGGGGTGACTAAAGGGGTTGTGGGCAGCAGGACACCAGCTGTGATGCTTCTGCTCCTCTTGATGCTGGGCAACCTCTGGCCAGGCCACACTGTCCCACCTGGGACCTGCCCTGCAGGACACGGGGCAGCAGCACAGCAGCCAGGTGACACCAGGCAGGAGGAGCAGGAGATGCCACATCCTCACCCCTGGGGGACCTCGACTGCAAATGACAGGGGTGCCTACAGGAGGGTGACTGCTGTGGCTGCCCCGCCCGTGTCCTCCTCCTGCAGCTCCTGTGCACAGCTGGGCCCTGGGCAGCACCAGGGGCCCCAGGGCTCCCGGTGCTCACCAGGGCCACCCCCAGCCTCTGGCCCTCTGACAAGCACAGAGCGAGCCCCATCAGCTCCTCTCTTGTCCCCCACTCCCACCCCCTGCCACTCTCGTTTCCCTCTTCCCCTTCCCGGGTGATTTCTCCCCTCCTGCTCGCCGCGCTCACGGCTCAAGTGCAGGGACCAGCCAGCACCAGGAGCTGCCTCGCTGCTGCACCCAGAGCCCGGTCCCACGGGGGACACGCTGCAAGGCTGCTGGGACCCCTCTGAGATGAGGGTCACCCCCACAGGACATGTGGCTGCTGTGAATGTGCCCTGGCAAGTCCATAATCGTGGGCTGAGCTTCTCCTTCCGTGCTGTGCAAGGGGTGTGAAAGCCCCAGGGATGGAGCCCGGGGGTGTTCTCTGCAGCCACTGCCATGGGAAACCTCATCCAGGTGGGCACCTGTCCCACAGGGACCAGCACAACCTCTGGGGCTCCTGCTCCTGCAGATGGATTTGTTTCTGCAACCAAGGTGTGCTGGGGAGAGAAAACACCGGGTCCTGCAGCCCAGTGAAGTGGAATAATAATTCAAGTCTGTTAAACATCAAGAAGATGCAGAGCTGAACACAGAGTGGTGCAGATTGGGGCTTCAGAAAGTGCTTTTGAGGTTTTGGTGGGACACACTTTGAATCTCAGTGCCTCTCTGAAATCTGAGCCTGGTGTTGAGTGTTGATCACTGGAAGTATCTGAAGTCAGTACTAAAGCAAAGCCCATTGTCACACTTCTGCTGGATCCTGTTGCCTGCCATTTATTACAAGTCCCTTCTCCGACCAGTAAAACAGACTGAGAGACTTTCCAGACCACCATCAGCATGGACTGGTTCCAAAATGAAGCCATTTTGGTGTAGACAAACAATATTTAAGAAAGATGCTTCAGAGACCTCGAAAACCACTGGAGTGGTGGACAATGCTGTTTTTCACAGCAGCAGGGCAGCTAGAGAAGTTTCCACATGCTGGGACTGGGGCAAGAACCAGTGCTTCTTCACATTGCACATAATGAATCCAATAACTCATCATTAGAGCATGACACAGAGAAGCCAAAAACCAGTTCCAAACAGAGTTTGATAATATTCTAGGGACAGGGCCACCCTGGTATTAAACAAGAAGTTCTTCATTCAGCCTCAAGCTCAGCAAGCTCAGGTTTGAGAAGGAAAAGACGCGCTGCATTTCTCACTGGATGTCCCAGGATGGCTTTTCTTACAGTCTGGTATCAAGGACAGCCCCCATCAGGCCCTGCTCACTGCAGTCAATCCTTACACATCACGTTAAACCACCCTTGCATATTATTTTTTTCATAAACAATGTACAACATGATTTTGGGAAGAGCTCGAATAATTGTACCAAAACCTGGGGGATGATTCCAGGGAAACCCCTCCACACCTGCAGGGTCACATCTCCTCTCTGTGGCACCTGGTTCCTGGGGGGCTCCATTCAGGGGTGCCCAGGCTGTGCTGTAACAGGAGGATGGCAAAAAGGTTCAGAGGGCAGCAGGGCATCTGAAGAGCTGGGACAGGGCCCCTGGGGCCCTCTCTGTCTCCCTTGTGGCCCTTTGGGATGTTGCTCTTGTATGAAAAGGGGGAAGACAATGCTGTAGCTCCCTGAGGAGAGCACCCACAGCAGGAGTCCTGGGCTCCAGGCCATCTCCAGGGATGGCCAATCCATCCTGCTTTAAGAGGTCACTGCACGATTTATGTCAAAAGCATTGAAAAGAGGGGAACAACTCTGCAAACCAGTCATCTGTCATCTCCTGACTTCATGGTCCTAAAAGCCTCGGGCAGACACTGTCCCCTCCCTACATTCACGCTCCCCCAGGACAAGAGGCTGCTTTCCAGGGTGTGAGCATGGATTAATGTGCAGGATCTGCCTGGATCCCAGGTCTGCTGCAGGGCAGCTGACTGAGGCACAGATGGTCTGTGAAGCTGGACCTCAGTCCACAAGATCACTGAGATCCCAGATCATGGCCTCAGCCTTTGTCTGTCAGCATCTGTCTATTCCCGCCTTCAAACAAAATTCCTGGATTTCTTTGGCTTTCCTACAGCAAGGTGCTGCTTCACAGCAGCCTGGAGACAACCTTAGTCAGAGCTTAAATTCTTGTGCCCATGGAGCAATCCCATTCTAGCTGATGTGATTTCTCAGTTGCTGAGTCCAATTTTCTTAGGACTTACTCAGGGTGGGGAGGCCCTGGCACAGGTTGTCCCAAGAGACTGTGGCTGCTTTATCCCTGGAAGTGTCCAAGGCCAGGTTCAGGGCTTGGAACAACCTGCGATAGTGGAAGGTGTCCCTGCCTGTGGCAGGGGGTGGAATGAGATGGTCCTTAACTCGCTTCAAACCCAAACCGTTTTGTGATTCTATGACCCTGCTGGTTGATGAGCCTACTTCTGGACAAGCTGAGGGCACTGATGAACATGACAAGCAAGGACTCAAACCCAAGTGTGGATGGAGCACTGTCACCTTGCTCGGCACTGTTCAGGTGACACCAGGGCTTGTAGACGCTGGCAGACACAGACACACCACCTGCTACCCACAACAGTCTGACTGGAACCAGAATAAATCACAGCTCCTCAGAGGTTGGGTTTCATTTTTAGAAGTAGGAGGATTGTTTGTTGGCAGGGACCACGCCTGAACAACCAGAAAAATGTTGGGATCAGGTCCCATCACACCAGGATCCTTGCACAAGAGAGTCTCAGCAGACATACAGCCCTCAGAGGTACAGGCCTGTGCATGATAAAATGTCCCCATCCTGGGAGGCTGAAGTGACTCAGCCAGCACAGTCAAAGGGCTGTTATTGCTGGAGGCAACAGTGCCTGGAGCCCATGCATGGGGATTAAAGACATTCCAACCTCTGCACGTTCCTCTTCCCTCCCAATGGGAGCGTCTCTTGGATGTGCCACACCATTCCCTTTGTCTCAAAGCCATTTCTGTTCTGCACAGGCTCAGGGCTCTCCAAGAGGCAGGGTCTGTCTAGGGATTTCTGAAGTGTCCCAAGCCACCTCCAAACCTGCCATCCTGGGGCAACGTGACTTTTTTTGGTGATGTTTTTTGATGTGTGTTCACACGCCAGGTGAGTCAGCGGCTGTCCTGGGCCACAGGAGGTGCTGCGGTCACTGTTCAGGAGGTCAAGAGGAGGGACTGGTGAGGTGGCCTTTGGGTAGGGCCCATCCAGGGGATGTGGCATGTGCTGAACAAGGCCTCTCTCGTCAGGCTCTGTCCATCCTAGCTGTTGATGGAGATGAGCCATGGGTGGTGCTGGGGCAGTGTGTGGTGGGAGAGGGTCCAGGCACTGCTGAACCAACGTGCTTGTGCAGGGCAGTGCTCACACCTCGGGCTGTGCTGGGCAGGGCTGGGCAGTGCTGGGCAATGCCGGGCAGTGCTCACATCTTGGGCTGTGCTGGGCAGTGCTGAGCAGTGCTGGACAGTCTGAGATCGTGCAGGGCAATGCTCACCCCCCGGGCTGTGCATGCAGGTTGGACAGTGCTGGGCAGTGCTCACACCCTGGGCTGTGCTGGGCAGTGCTGGGCAGTGCAGGGCAGTGCTCACCTCCCGGGCCGTGCAGGCAGGTTGGGCAGCACGGGGTCTGCACACTCACACGGGCTGGTTGGGGCTTGCTGAGGAATGGAGTGGCAGGGCAGGGTGGGCTGGCTGCAGGCGCGGGGTCTGCAGCCAAGAGGATGCACCCAGGCATTCTGCCCTCCGCGTTTTGGGGTGAGGTTGTGGTTGCACTTGGAGTCTTTCCCTGTGGAGTTTGGTGTGGGATTCCTGCTTGGCTGGTAAGCACTGCCGTTGCTGCAGCATGTTCAGCCAGGAGTCAGAACGGGGGCAATCCTGGTTGTGCAGGGCAGAGTTTGGTGAAGGATACCTGTGCAAGGGTGGGATGACCTGTGAAGCTGTGGCAGCGCCAGTCAGCCCCATGGCCAGCTGGGACGGATGCTTCCCAGCTGCTGGAGCTCCAGCAAGGACACTTGGAGGTGAGAGGCATCCAGGCAGCTCATGAGGAAGTCTGAAATGATGGAAAAGTTTCCAGTTTTCCAGATACTCTGATTAAGCAGCATATTCTGCCACCCTGGAAAGCTCCAAGGCTGGAGAGCATGGACCAAGAAGTGAATTTTGCAAGGGAAGGAGCTTGCAGAGGGGTTAGAACAGCCTACAGAATGGCTTCCAATGATCCTGGCAATGAAGCTTGCACTGAGGAGCACCAGACTCTGTGGAGAGGATGTGGGTGCATCACACTGCAGAGCAGAGCCCCCGGGAGAGGTGCAGTCCCAAAGTCTCTTTGCAAAGGCACTGTCAGTGGAGAAAACCTCTGCGCACCAGCTGCTGCTGCTGAGCATCCACCCCTGTCAGTCTGCACTTGTCTGAGGGGGCTGAGGAGGCCACATCTTGCCTTGTCCTTGGCTGGCTCCAGGCTCCACGCATGAAGATCTCAGCATGTTTCCCTGTGGCACAATGTTTTGTTGTAGTGGGGCAGCTTGGCTCTTCCCCTGCTCTCTTCCAAGTCTCCACACACCTGCTTCCCTGGGTGTACCCCTGCATGGTTTCTGCACAGGCCTATCTTCATGGCCACTTTCCAGGTGGTTTTTGTGCAGTGAAGCAGCCAGAGGAGGCAGAGCCAAGAATCTGGTCCAGGTTCCAGTACCTCTGGGATTCACTCTGAGGGCAGGGATAGGACCATCTGCACAGGCGGGTTTGTGGAGGAATTCCCGGGGTGTTTCCCATCCTTTTTTAAACATAAACTAATTCTCTGGAAAGACTGGGAAAGCACCAGGCCCCTTGACAGCCCAAAAAGCATGCAAGAGTTTACTTGTGGACCTGCACATGATTGCAATTAGCCCTAGGGCTCTAACACACTAAAATTAAACTAGGAAAATTGTTTCCATCCCCAGATACCAGCCTGTCTCCTCAGGGGACACCCCGGTCACCACAGGTAAGATCTCTGATCCTGCTGTGGGTCAGCTCCTGAACACCCCCAGGTTTCAGCTGGTCATGTTTGGGGCAGCCATTCCCAACCACAGCCACGCCTGTCACCTGTCAAACCTCAGCCAGCCTGGGACAGAGCATCCACATCTACAAACACAGTATGTCCTTAATATCCCCATTGCCATTTACTCCAAAACCTGCTATTCCTTGGCTTCATATACGGAGAATATATCTTTCCTTACTTATTGCAGCAGCAGCAGCCTGTCCTTGAAGGTTTGTGTCCATCCTCATTCCCCTCTCGTCCAGGTTAAGGGACCTCAGCTGACTCATTGTTCCTTTAGTTCATCACCAGACCCCTGATCCTTCTCACTGGGCTGCAGGACCCGGTGTTTTCTCTCGCCAGCACACCTTGGTTGCAGAAACAAATCCATCTGCAGGAGCAGGAGCCCCAGAGGTTGTGCTGGTCCCTGTGGGACAGGTGCCCACCTGGATGAGGTTTCCCATGGCAGTGGCTGCAGAGAACACCCCCGGGCTCCATCCCTGGGGCTTTCACACCCCTTGCACAGCACGGAAGGAGAAGCTCGGCCCACGATTATGGACTTGCCAGGGCACATTCACAGCAGCCACATGTCCTGTGGGGGTGACCCTCATCTCAGAGGGGTCCCAGCAGCCTTGCAGCGTGTCCCCCGTGGGACCGGGCTCTGGGTGCAGCAGCGAGGCAGCTCCTGGTGCTGGCTGGTCCCTGCACTTGAGCCGTGAGCGCGGCGAGCAGGAGGGGAGAAATCACCCGGGAAGGGGAAGAGGGAAACGAGAGTGGCAGGTGGTGGGAGTGGGGTACAAGAGAGGAGCTGATGGGGCTCGCTCTGTGCTTGTCAGAGGGCCAGAGGCTGGGAGTGCCCCTGGTGAGCACCGGGAGCCCTGGGGCCCCTGGTGCTGCCCAGGGCCCAGCTGTGCACAGGAGCTGCAGGAGGAGGACACGGGCGGGGCAGCCACAGCAGTCACCCTCCTGTAGGCACCCCTGTCATTTGCAGTCGAGGTCCCCCAGGGGTGAGGATGTGGCATCTCCTGCTCCTCCTGCCTGGTGTCACCTGGCTGCTGTGCTGCTGCCCCGTGTCCTGCAGGGCAGGTCCCAGGTGGGACAGTGTGGCCTGGCCAGAGGTTGCCCAGCATCAAGAGGAGCAGAAGCATCACAGCTGGTGTCTCAGAGCAGCTGGGTCCCAGCCCAGCACCAGCCCTTTGCTGGCCAACATCCCCAGGGAAGTTCAGTGTGAAGCCTGAAGGGTGACTTGTCCTGTCTGAGTCCTCTTCTGTCTTGATTTTCAGCAGAACCAGAATGGTTAAGTGTAAACTCAATGCTTTGCCTCTGCCTGAAGTGAGGAGACAGGACTTTCCTCCATGCTCCTGTCTTTCAATACCTGACATCCCAGCACCTCTCTGATGTTTCCTGTCTCATGGGGTCTTCAGATTCCCGTCTCCAGATACCCCCTTAGCTAGCTGTGTGTTTTTGGTGGAGATTAAAGTGCAAAGAGAAGCACGTGGCTGCAGGAATGGTTACACTGGCCCTGAGGGAGCGAGGGTTTGGTCTGGATGGGCAGCAGTGCAGTGAGCACCTTGTGTCCCATGAAATGCTGTCCTCTCCCAGTGCAGTTGCACAGCAGCCCATAGGACATGGACGTAACTGGGGCCAGTCTGGTGCTCCCCAGTTACCCAGCACACCTCTGGATCCTGCACAAGGCACACCAGTTTACACCAATGTACTGCTGCTTGTACCCTTATCTCTGTAACACCCACAGTACCCATAACAACAGCATCCTAAAAATCACTGCACTTCCCCAGCAGCCCCAAATTCCTCCTAGTCCTTTGGGTTGAAATTTCTCAGTCTCAGAGTGCCAAGATACAGGGAGATCGCAGTGGAGCCATCTCAGCAGTGGCTTCTGGCCCTCAGCAGGCTTGGATGTGGTACAGAGAAGTGCAGCAAAGGGAAGAGGGAACTGAGATGTGGCTTGGGAAGAGGGTGAGGGCTTTTGGTCACTCCCAGGGCACAAGGAGCAGGGTGACCCAGCCCCTGGTCTCTCTCCAGGCTCTGCTCTCCACCCCTGGCCACAATCAGACTCTGAGGGAATACACTTGTTCCCTCTGATTCCTGCAGAGATGGAGCAGATCCCGCTGAGCTGTTACAGAATCACCAGCCCCAACCAGGTCACTGCTGCAGTGACCTGAGGGACCTTAATCACAACCTGAAGGAAACACATGGTAGCCTTCACCTGCTCTCTTCAGTACCTTATGGTTTTACTCAGTCTTTTCTTAGTAGAGAAAATGAGTGAGAGTCCCCAGCCTTGCCAGGAGCCCTCCCAATGTTATTAAGTTCAGGGCTCCTAAGATGTGTCCTGGCAACATTTCTAGACCTGTCCCAGCAATTCCCAGGACCAGTCTATCTCCACCATGTCCCTCACTGCTGCCCTCACTCTCACAGTGACAGAGGACAAGGTGGGGGTGAATGATGGCTTTCCCTGGAGGGTGCAGGGATCTGCCACTGCATTCCCCCAAAGACCTCGCTCCAGTGGAGCCCACAGAAACACTGCAGAAAGTGATCAGAGCATCTCCAGTAGTGAGAGCACCTGGCAGCACAACACAGCACTGCAGACAAGGCAGGAAAACCATTGGGGTCTTTGAAAAGTGAAATGCTCCCAGTGACACGGGCTCTGGTAGTGCCCCTGCTTTTAGGAAGCAGGAATTTTGTTAAATAAGAGGTCTATGGCAGGATGGACCAGTCACTGTGAACATCCACCTTCCTCCCGTGACCCTGTGGCTGGGCTGGTGCTCCACACACCCCCGTGGGAAAGGCTGGGGGGGGTCAGGATCATTAAGACTGGAAAAGCCCTCTGAGATCACTGAGACCCATCATTAACCTGACACTGCCAGCTCCACCATTAAAGCATGTCCCTAAGCAGGCACATGGTTTAGTTTCGGGCAGGGCTGCAGCCAGAGGGACACAAGAGCCCACGTGCCACCCTGAGTCACGGGTGAGAGCAAAGCAGCTCGTCCTGCAGCACGAGGACACCAACTCCAGCTCTCCAAGACAGCCTGGAGCAAACGTCCCGATGCAACCATTTGCCAGATTGGAAATGCCCGGATCCTCCAAGCCTCTCCTCATGCTGGGGTCCCTGGTGAGCGTGTCCCTGCTGGTGCTGCCCATGGCTGGGTGTCGGTGAGCCCGGGAGGGCAGGGCACACCCTCCTCGTGCTGCTGCAGCCGCCGGGAGCTGTGGGCTCCGGAAGGGCGGCATTGCCCCAGGAACGCTGCATTAGTCCTCACCCGGGCCTGACACAAATAGAATTGATCAAAAGCACCTTTAAAAGCTCCCGCATCCCCAGAGTAGAAGGTTCCTCTTGTTGAAATTGGGTGGGAGAGCTGCGGTTTTTCCTCAGTTCCTTTGATTTGTTGCCTAATGCAGGGGATGGATAAATCTCTAAGCCCTGAGATTTAGGGCAGGATTCATACTTTACATCTTCAGAAGACGTAGTAAACAGCCTTATACTCTCTAATCCTGGGAGCAGGTTTGTACCTGCTCGCTCTGCATGAACTGGACCAGCTACAACAATTTCACATTGTGGCTGAGTTCAAAACATCCCCTTGGGGATGAAATGTTTATTGCAGAAGATTTTTAAGATGGTTCCTTGGGGAGAAAGGGACTCCCACCTCAACATCCTGCAGAGGCCCTGTGGACTGTCACATGGATACAAAGAGCAGTGTGACTGCTGGAGCAGTGGGACACCACGGCCTTAGGAAGGTTTGACCGTAGGTGCCACAGCAGAGCCAGCGCAGCTGAGTATGGTTTCCCAAGTTCCCAGAGGAACTTTGTCACTTAGACCTTCCCCACTGCACAGCAGGGGTGGGTGGCCTGCCTGCAATGACCTTTAATAAGCAGGGTTAGCAGGTCCCAGGCATAGCCTGAGGCTGCAGGGCTCCTGGATCTAGCTGCCTCCATCACCCCTGAGGGCAGGCTGGGATGCCTGAGGTCAGACTGTCCAAGGATCCTGCCCTTCCCAGGTCGCTCCAGAGCCTTGTAGAGGCCTCCTGGGCCGTGAAGAGCTTTGTGGTGAGAACAAGCTGAGCTGGGCAGAGCACAGGCCCTTTCCCCAGCACCTGCCAGAATGCAGAACCTGGACCTTCGAGTTGCTCCAACGCAGCCCCAACACAGCAGCGGAGCAGATGGGGGCCAGTTTGGGGTCTGGATACATCTGGGGGACGGCACTTTAGGGCGTTTGGTGAGTTTTATGCAAAATTTGAACCTCTGCAGATTGTCCCGGGGCACATTGTCACACCGTGCCCTGGGAGGACCTGCTCAGGGTCTGTGGGGTGAGACAGCTCCCCAGTCACCACGGGGCACGTTTGCCAGCGTGGGTTTAGCATCTGACCCCACACCTCCTTGTGGCTTTGCATCCCCTTGGGGTGGCTGCAAGTCCCTGCTCATGGCCAGTGCCGGGCGCTGGGGAGAGGCAGGGGCAGGGATTGCTAAGTTACTTACAGAATCTTCAGGCTGTAGAGGCCAGAGAAAGCTTCCCCTGGGATCCTGGAGATCTGGTTTCCAGAGAGGCGTCTGCAGTGAAAAGAAGAGCCAGTCATGTGTCAACATCCTTGTGATGACAGTCCCTTGTCTGCAGAGGCTCAACACCTCGTCCATCCTGCCACTGTCTCCTGGAGGGGAGGCTGCAGCACCTGCAAGCTGAGCCACAACCCTGAGCTCGGGCAGCCTCTGCACATCACCCCCTCGCACAGCCTGAGGAACAGGCAAAGAAAATCATAACTCCTGCCAGACCTGAACCCAGTGTTTTCAGCATCCAGAGACAGCTCATGGCTTAAAGGCATTTCCTGGATAGACTCAGAGGCCCCCACTCCACAGAAATTACAGCACAGGCAGTGACCAGCCTACAGACCCTGCTCTACACCCCACCCTGGCAGACAGAGTGGAGCAGGGGAGAGCTATTTCTGCTCATGCAAGGCCCTGGGAGGACTGCCCCTAAATCCTGGCTGCTGAATGAGGGTGGAGCGATGCGAGAGGAGGACAAAGTGAAGAGCAGCATCACAATGGAAAATGGGACATATCTGGGACATAGAGCAAAGAGCAGGGCACAACATTCAGAACTTACTGAAAGAATTTATTAAAGGAAACCCATGGGATTTGCCATTGTACAGCATCACCTGATCTTAGAACTCAAATTTTAACAATGCCCAGTGCAGGCTGGGGAGTTAAAAGGTATTTGCATTTTTCACTGACATTAGAAACTGCATCACTGGTATCATCAGGACTATGGTAAGGGCATGTGGTGGAGCCAGGAGTGAAGTCCAGGACTCTTGAGTCTAGACTTGACCTAGAGAAGAGGTGAATTTTCTCCTTCTCCTCCTGTTTCACCCATGAGGACAAACATGACCAAGTCCCAGCACCCATCAGCCAGAAATCATAAAGACAGGTTCAACAACCTGATTAAGACCCTAAATTGCGACTGAATCTGGGCAAGAAACTTGTCTACTTGACTTGGAGTGGAATATTGCATCTCCAAAACAGAGACAGTGAACATCATTTGTGACCAGGCTCATCTTCACTCTCCCAGAAAGTCCAAACCAGGCCCAGGAGGTCGGGCACAGACATTGGCAAAGGTATTAATTAAATTTTGACAAAGCTTGTTTCTTTTCAGGCATTTTGTCTGGGAAGGAGACAGGTGTGGAGGCTGAGCCATGCAATCCTGGCTGGAAGCAGGGTGCCTGGTGAAAGGAATAAGATGAATGTGTCTTCACAAACAGACCGTGTGAATCTGCTTGTAGATAGGGCTGGGAGCTTAGAGATAAGGAAGTAAGAGAAGAAAACTCTCGATTCTGGAAGATGTTACTCATCAACATGGACTGTTGCTCAGCCAAGGCCATGTTAAATTCCTGAACCTAGAGAAAAAGTGCAAAGACTTAATAGAATTGTGAATAGGTTTTTTCTGTTTTATGTAACAAAAGGGGAGGGTGCATGTTACAGGGGAACATAGAATAGGCCATTCGAGAAGTCTGTACCTTCCAAGTACCTCAGCCAGTGGGGAAAGGAAGAGTGTGTTGGGGCTGAGAATTAGGATAGAAAGGGGGTTGCATCCCCCAACAATTCGAGAGCCCCCATGGGAAATGCCCATGGCCTCTCCCTTTATTCGAATAAAGTTACAGGACACCTCTGTCTCCTTTTTGGACATAAACCTCTGGTGTTTGAGGATTAATTTTCCTGACACTGGGCAGCAGGGCTCTGCAGAGGTCATGGAGGGGACCGAGCTGTTGGAGGCAGCCACGCTCACCTGTGGCAGAGCAGGCGTGTGTGGGTGCCCGAGCACTCTGCCTCGCTGTCTCTCCCCTCGGGAATCCAGAGAAAATTGCTCCCATAATTAGGCCTCTGACAGCATAAACAGCACAGGGTCGTCTCTTTAATGTGTGCGAGCAGGTTGTAACCTGCCTCCTGCAGCACATGATCTGCCTGGCAGGCTGGGCTATTTGTCACTTGGGGGCTGTGATTTGGGGTAATTGCTCCTTTTGATTGCTGATTTCCACATGGGAGGGAGTGTTGTCCGGGAGGCTGGAGTGCTTGCCTGGAGGGGAGGTGTTCCTGCACAGCATCCTCAGCCTGCTCGCTGCATTCAGCCTACCCGGCTCTGTCTGTCCTCACCTCCCCGGAGCTCCGGGCTGCCCCAGCCTCCACTGCCAGCAGCTCACACGTACTCCCGGGGAAATGTGCCTCTCAGCTTCCTTCCTGGCAGCTCCGTGCCTCTCTGTTCACTTTCCTGGGTGTGTTTGAGTGTTTGCCAGGTCCCTAAATGGATCTGGGACCTCCAAGATTAGGAGAGGAATGTGAAGCTAAAATGGAGCCCAGGCTGGGGCTGCTGGCCTCACCATAGGGGAGCTGGTGGGACACACACAGAGCCAGCTTGTGGCATCTCAGCACTGTGGGGCACACAGAACATGAGGGGGAAATAACTCTGTGGAGGTGCCCTGGTTTCACTGGGTCCTGTCTCAGGTGAATTTAGAGGTCCCATGCATCCCCCAGCCCCAGAGAAGGCACCGTCCCTCACTGTTGCTGCTGTTTCTGTCCTTGGCCATATTGCACTGAGACTGTGCCATGTCCCTGCCTCACCTCTGGCCTACCCTTACCTCCTCCCTGCCACTGAGGCAGCCCAGCTCCTCTCGCCAAGGTTAGAGGTCCATGCCAAGCCAGGAGCAGGCACAAAGGGAGGCACCAACCACAATCACCTCTCTGAACTCACTTCCCAAGGCAATTGACAGTGTCATTGGGGTCCAGGACGGGCTCTGCTCACTTCTGTACAGGGAGTGGGAGGTGGAACAGGTCTGTGTTTGTGCACACAGGCTGTTTTCACTTTCCTAGAGGGATGTGTGGCTGGGACATGCACACAGGGTCTGGAGGTGTGGGGTTTGGAGGTTTGCTCGGCCTCCCAGGACAGATGCTGACTGATGCTGGGAGTGATAGCCTGGTGTTCCAGGCAAAGGAGCACAGCTGTCCCATCTGTCCGAGAGCAGATCAGGAGTGGGTCTTTTGGGGTGTCCTGTCAAGCAGGAAAGGTGGCCACTGGAAAGGTATCACAGAACCACAGAACAGTTTAAGCTGGAAGAGACCTTAAAGCTCATCTCGTTCCACCTGCCATGGGCAGGGACACCTTCCACTATTCCAGGGTGCTCCCAGTCCCGTCCATCCTGGCTTTGGACACTTCCAGGGATCCAGCGGCAGCCACAGCTTCTCTGACCTCCCCACCCTCACAAGGAAGAATTCCTTCCCAATATCCCATCTATCCCTGCCCTCCGGCAGTGGGAAGCCATTCCCCTTGTCCTGTCCCTCCAGGCCCTTGCCCAAAATCTGTCTCCAGCTCTCTTGGAGCCCCTTTAGGCTCTGGAAGGGGCTCTAAGGTCTCCCTGAAGCCTTCTCTTCTCCAGGCTGAACACCCCCAGATCTCCCAGCCTGGCTCCAGAGCAGAGGGACTCCAGTTCTTGGAGCATCTTCCTGACCATCCTTTGCTTTCATGCCATTAACTCCTGTGCCAGTTCATGTAAGAGACCCAAGACATGAAAGTCTTCCTGTGTGTGACCCTTCCTCTGTCCATGGTCACTTGGCAGTCTTCCAAGTGCTTGGTTCCCTCTGTCCCTCTCACTCAAACTCTCCAGAAATTCCCCTGCTTGGCAGACAGGCACCCATTGAATATATCTGCAGAATTTAGATCCCACAGGAAATGCAGTGAAATGGTTCCTTCCTTTCTATTTACAATGGAACAATAACATTTGAAGAGATGCTGCCAGTGTGACATCCCCTGAGACAGCTCTTAATTTACTACTTCTGGGGAGGACACTTGAGCAAACAACCCCACCAAGAAGGACGGAGAGGCACTGCCTTTGCCCTAAGCACAGGGAAGAGGAGCTGTTCTTGCAGGTCTGAATTTCTGGTCCACAGCACATGAGCTCAGCTCTAGGCCTGCTCTGGGCTCATTTTAGGACAGACTTGATTCAGTGGTATGTCCTGCTGTCCTGAAGTTTGCACCGTGACATAGGGAGAAAGAGACAGCTCTGGATTTAAAGTGACCGATAGAAGAAGGAGAGAAGGGGCAGGTAGAAGGGGAAGGTGGCAGCTGGGTATGGCTGGCTTGCTTCAGAAAGCTCGTGGTGGATTTTAGATTCTGCCCCCCCCGCCCCCTTCCACCACTCCCGTGATTTCTGGGAACATTCCTCCAGGCTTTGATCTGCATTCCCAATACACTCCAAGTTGGAACAAACCCATGGTTTACCACCTTATGGTTGGTGCTGTTCAGTTACCACAGGCTCAGCCCTCCTGCATCTCGGGCTTCTTGGTCATGCTACAACTTCCATGGCACGCCCGAAGGCTGTGCTGGGCAAGATCGCTCATGTCAGGTGCTCAGGCAGCTCAGTGATGCTCTTATCACTCACATTAGGAGGCAGGAACGTTGCCCATTGGCAGGACAGGACAAACATGTGTGTCCATATCCCAGTGAAATTTTCCCCTTGCCAGACTTTTATTGAGCGTGTCGGCCTCCCCTTTGATCTCCTGCTCCACTTGGCTTCCCAAGCACTCACACTCTTGAGGCAGTGTGCCCAGACACTCCGGGCTCTTGCCTGAGCAGTGTCATCACGCCAAGCCTGGGCCTTCCCCTGGGCACACAGGGGACCACAGGCCCCGTGTCATGCCTGAGTTTGTTCTTGTGCTGGTGCAAAACAGGAATGAAGCCAATTAAGTCAACAAGTGAAAACATGGTGCATTTGAGAAAAGGGCCAGGCCTGGACTCTTCCTTCTCACACAGGAATCTGCAGCTGGTCCTGGTCTGGTATCTCCTGAAGATGCCTCTAATGTGGTCTTTGCTGTCTCACTCCATCCCTGAGGAGAAGATTGTGCCTGTTTCTAGCTCTGCTCGCTGTACCCCCCTCAATGCCTGTTCCAGCTCGATAGATTGATCGCATTTGTTCTTTTGTTTATGGTCCTCAAGCCAGTTTTCAACCCACATGAATGTTCATGTGCAAGCCAGTTTGGATTCATTTGCAGAGTAATATTAGTAAGACACAGCTCCTTAATGAACAGGACAGTGAACACCTTCACTCCATCTGTTCATATTATAAACTGCAAAGGTTTTCAGTTTGTTCCCTCCAAACCTTCAAAGCAGTTTTGACTTTTGACTCTACTTTTGGTGCCCCACTTGGGGTACCCCAGAACAGAGTTAGTCATATGGAAAGCAGTTTTCAGGAAAATTTGGGCCACCTATCCCAACTGGCAAGGATTTTTCAGTTGCTGAACACTCTCCCTGGTCTAAATAGAGTAGAAATCAAATGGAAATCTCTAAATTTTCAAACCATTTTGAATTTGATTTGGAAAGCTGCAATAACTTGAACTTATTGGTCAATGTTCATGACAGACAACCCCTTAGAAGCCCTTCTCTCCTGTCCTCACCTGCACCTTAGCCAGGGTTAAGGACAGTCCTCATGCCATGCACAGGGATGACCTTTGGAAGGCTTCATCAGAAGAATTATCTTTTAACTCTCTCTCTGCTTTTGCTTACCCACAGAATTGATGAGCAGCACCATCCTCTGCCAAGGACTGGTGCCAGCCAGGGGGACAGAAAGTCCTGAATGAACCAGAGCTAGTCTCCTTGTTGCCAGCAAGTTGTACCCTGGTGCCTTTTCGGCACAGGAGCTGTGAGGAATCCTGGGGGAGCCACAGAGGCCAAGAATTCAGAGCTGCAGCTCTTTAGCTACAGCCACCTGAAAACGGAGGGCAGTGCCAGGCAAGGTGACTACCAAGGGAGCAGTGATTCTGCCTCCAAATTTCAGCATGGCAGAGCAAGGTCATGGCCCTACAAGCATTTATGTCTCCATAAGAGACCTCTGCAGCCTGCTGTGTCGTGGAAACCCACCAGAGCTGCTGTCTCAGGAGTCCCCTACTCCAGACACGTTACTGCACAGCTCCAGAAACAGCTTCTCACCATGGTGCCAACACACGTGGGCATTGCCCAGAAATACCAGCACCCCTCCCATGGCAGAGCTGTCGCTCCTGAAGGAGTCACACCCCACAGCCAGCACCGCTGCAGTGCTGCCTCCTGCAAGAGTGACACTGCCTTGGGGTGAGACCCCGTGCTGGACAAGCGCCCCGAGGTGGGTGTTCCAGATGCCTGGGAGCTGGTGTGGAGCATGAGGGTGCTCTCACAGCAGGCAAGGGCACCCAGGAGCAGCGCTGGTGCCCCGTGAGCTGTGATGGCTCCTCTGGACCCACATGGGAAGAGGAGTGAGCAGGGGACTCCCTCACAGGGGCACGGGAGGCTGCTGCATTCACATTCCCAGCATACATGCCTGCATTTTATTTCATTTTGCTTTTCTGCTGTTTCTTGGTCCCCCAGCCTGGCAGAGGAGGCCACAGCGGGTCCTGAGCATGTGGTCCTGAGCCTGCTGCGCGGCACTCCCCGTGACGGTGAGTCCCGCTGCCCTCGGGGCCCAGAAGAGGCAGGTGAAAGAGCCAGTGGCTGGGAAGGGGTCTGATCTTGCCGCTGTGCCCTGAAGCAAGAGGTGAATGGCAATGAACACCTGCCTTTGGCTGCAGTTTCTCTTCTTGGCACTGAGCGCTCGTGCTTGGATTCAAAGCGCGGTAACAAAGCCCTTGCCGGCGAACACATTTCAACATGTTATTATTCCCAGGCCGGCTTTCAAGATCTCTTTCTATTCCTTCTGTACTGATTGCTCTTGTTTCTCTTGGCTCCCAACTCTGGCTTTTCAGGCTTCATTAACTGGAATTTATTAGCAACTTTAAACAATCTTCCTGCTGCCAAAAAGAGAGAAAGAAAAGAAGGAGGAAAAAAAAGAAAAGAAACAAAGAGGAGACATACTAAACTCTGGGCTGCTCCCTGCCTGCATGAGGCCCAGCTTTGAACACCTCTATCTCTGCAGGTTTTCTTTGGAGGGAAAGCCTGGTGAGTGCCTCTCCTGTCTCTGGAGGTGGAGGCTGGGGGGACAGTGGGGAGCACAGACTGGAGCGTGGCCACTGAGGACCCCTCTCCCATTGCCTCTTCAAAGACAGCCGAGTCTGGAGAATCTGGTCTCTGGGCATCCCCTGAGCATGAGAACTAATTGCACTCACAGCACCTTCCTGAGCAGCTCACAGTAAAAACAAACGACTGACAGGGCACCCCTGAGGGCCCACTCTCACTGCTGGACAGATGAGGCACTGGCAGGGAAAATAACTTTACCCAGACCACACAGGGAGTGAGCTGGAGCAGTCCCTGTACCCTCATCTGTGCCCAAACCACAGCGTCCCCTGGGATCCCCTGGGGGACACGTTTGGTGTCCAGAGAGGAGATGAGCCAATGTGGAAATGCCCTGTGGGACACAGCCTGGCTGGCTGTCATGGGTGGCTTGGGTGATGGCTTTGCTGTCCTCAGGACCCTCACGTGCCACCCTGCTCTCGTTTTTTCCTCACATGCCTCTGCCCAGTGTGGGTGTGTGCAGAGGAGTGATGTACTCAGGGCTCAGGTGGACCCAGCAATTTGGGCTTGCAGGGCTCCACAGCAGTGAAACCAGGCACATCTGGCCTTGCTGTCCATGGGACACGTGTGCTTCATCCACCCATTTCTGCAGCTGTCTTCCCCCTTCACATTATTCCTTTTCCTCAGCTGAATCCCAGCTCCACGCACAAGCTCAGCCATGAGTCCAGCTGATCTCTGACTTGTGTGAAACGTCACTTTTGTGAGGAGCCTGAGATGATGTGAAATAGAGGAATAGAAAGAGGAGGAATAGTGAAAGGTGTGAAACACCAGCTGTCCTCCACGGGACCCTGGGCTACTGGGGCTAAATCTAACACGAGAGAAGATAGAATCAGAAAATCGTGGGCGAGAGCAGGAGGGGAGAACCGTGAGGAGGAGCCAGAGGAACCTGGGCTTTCTCTGACTCTTGAAGAAGATAAGGGTTGTAGATCAAGGACCAGGGGTTTCAAGAGTTCCTGGGATGTTTCTGAACATTAGATCAAGGTTAAAGTATCCTTAAAATATAAGAGTTTTCATAGGATCTTGAAAAGGAGATTTGAAAATCTGGGTTGAAATCAGCAAATTTTTTGCTGAGGAACCTCTGATTTTTTCATAAGGTTCAAGCACCTAAGGCATCTTGGCAATAAAGCAAATAGAATCTGAAATACCATTGTCTTTTAGGGTTTTACACAAAATAAAAGAGTAAATATTAAGAAGCAACCTGAATATGAAACATTTTTTTCTCTCTCAGGTTAAAAGAAATTTTTGGAGTTGACTAAGGCCCCAGAGCATCAGTTTTGGTTCACCTTGAACTGAATATTGTAAATTTTGTCTACAGTTGCTCCAGCCTGTTACTCACCTGTATACAATAGAGATATATATCTCTTCTCTATATAATAGAGAACATAAGAGTGTAGATATTAAACCATTAGAGAGCATCCAAAGGAGGGCAATGAAGGTGGTGAAGGGCCTTCAGGGGAAGTCATGTGAGGAGCAGCTGAGGGCACTTTTCTGTTCAGCCCTCAGAGAGGAAGATGAGGGGCAGGCACTGATCTCTCTGTGACCAGTGGCAGGACCCAAGGGATTGGGATGTTGTGTCAGGGAGGGAATTGGTCACGGCTCCAAGCCCGACAGAGCTCTAAACTCATTTGGACAACGTGCTTGGGACCAAGGTGTGACTCTTGGGGATGGTGCTGTGCAGGGCTGCGCGTTGGACCCGATCCTTGTGGGTCCCTTCCAGCTCAGGATGTTCTGTGGTTCGTGATTCTGTGCAGAAGGCAGACTGGGGCCATAATGCCACCCAAAATCCCTGGGGATGAGAAACTGGCTGAAGGCTTTCCATCTAACTGAAGACAGGCACTTGCAGCAAGGATGAGCTGCAGCAGAGTCCTCTTCATTGTGGGTACTTCCCTGCCTGGAGGGGGACAGGCAGGAGGGCAGGCAGGCAGGTCTCCCTCCTCCCCAGGAGACACTAACACTGGGACACCTGGATTTGGGATACCTGGATTGTCCCTCACGGCTCAGCAGGGGTTTCTGCTCTTCACTCACTTGGCAGGTCCCAGCACGGGCAGTTCTGCCATGGGGATGAAGACAAAGGGCTTGGTCTCGTGTGCTGCGTGTCACCCTGGCAGACATTGGGAATGTGTCCCAGGTAGATGAAATCAGCAGAGATCTGAGCTGGGAAACCTGAACAAACTTCCCTTGAGGATGTCTAAACAAGCAGGATTTGTTTGCTTGATTCTTATGCGTGTCCTGGCACAGAGGGTGATCCCAGCCTGAATGTCATGGTCCTGAGGTAATGTTGTGGGATGAAAATTTGGTAAAGATATAAATGAAAAGAGCAGGGCAAATGCCAGGCAAATTGCATTACTGGTCAATGACAGCCTCATGAATGCTATACAGATTGTCCTTGTCTAGCTGTTGTTGTTGAAAGAATCACTTTTAATTCCCCACAATATATAAAATCCTTCCTCGCTTGATTTCATATAAATTGTTGATTTCCATAAATAGGATTACTCTCTTAGTGCTATCAAATTCAAGCAGGCACTTTGCTATGCATACAGATATGATGCTGCAGTTTGCATTTCTTCCCCTAACTGTGTTAGTCCTTTCCAAAGGTGGACTTGTAGCATATTGCACCTCTAATAAAATGTTATCTAACAACTTCCAATTATTTTTTCAGATTTTCCTCTTTAAATTTTTCCTCTTCACTTGTTTCATTCATCACTATTTTTGGCTGTGGGAAGCTGGCTCTCAATTTATTCATTGCTGGTTGAGACTGCTCTGTTTGTACATGACGTAATCAGGACACGGTTGTTTGCAGCAAGACAACTGCAAATTGTACACAGCAGAGTCTGCTCTGTGTGTGTGAAAAGCCTCACTATCCCCAGTGAAGGTGTTGAGTGCTCACACTTCAACATGGATGTCAATAAAATAAAAAGAGAAAGGCTGCAGGATGGATGCAAGGTGGTGAGGAACCCACCTTCTGTGGGCAGCTCTGGCTCCAAGCCAAAACAGGATCAAAAATGCCTCCTTGTCAGCCTGTAAATGCTGCTGAGGAGGAGGTTGGGGTAGCTGGGATCCTTACAACTCTAATGAATATAAAATACAGACAGGTGATGATCAGCTACAAGACCATTTGAAGTAAAAACCGATAATATAAAATTGTAGAATCATGCAATGGTTTGGGTTGGGAGAGACCTTAAAGCTCATCTCATTCCACCCCCTGCCATGGGCAGGGACACCTTCCACTATCCCAGGGTGCTCCAAGCCCCGTCCAGCCTGGCCTTGGACACTTCCAGGGATGGGGCGGCCACAGCTTCTCTGGGCACCTGTGCCAGGGCCTCCCCACCCTCACAGGATGTGAGGGTGATAGCTGTGATCCTGACGTTTTGGAAAATACCATTTTTGAAATGCCAGCGTTGTGCCTTGTGGTGGTGGCAAGATCTGATTCAGTGAAGTGAAAGTGCTTCATTTAGGCAGATTAAGTTGCAGTAACTGCTATATACACAGTAAGTTTACAACACACATCAAATGCAGCAGTGATATTGGTATTTCATGCAATGCAATAACAGTGTTTTGAAGAAACTGTGTTTTCCAACAGAAGCTGTTGTGTTGAAAGTACCAACAGCATGAGAATAACACCTGGAGGTATTTCTCATGGTCAAGTGGAGTAAGACCATACAGGTGCACTTTACTCATGCAGAAATGGTCAACCTCAACATTCTGCCCCCTGGGCTCCCATTTTTGGGGCTCACAAAGGATTCCAGTGGTTTCTTGTGCTGCTGGTTAATTTTCACACTTTCAGAAGTGGGGCCACTCCTTCACTGACACACAGCCACATGCTGATCCCCAGGACTGAGATTGCTGCTGTGCCTGTCTGCTCAGACCTCAGAACACACTGGTGTGTGGTGGGACACCTCAGCCTCTGGGGAAAGCTGTTTGGGCTTCAGTTTTCCAGGGTTGGTTCCATCAGAACTACAAAGCCCCTAGGGGTTAATGTGTGGCTGCAGGAGGCTGTGAGGGGACCCTGCCTGCAGAAGGGTGAATGAAGCTCTCTGTTTGCTGGCTCTGCTCCAGGGTACGGTGTTGAATTTTGAACAGGAGATGAGGTCCTCTTTTATTTTGGCTCTTGGCACATGCATCACCTCAGCCTGAAGGTGATGACCTCAGTGAAACCCCTAAGCCAGAGCAGCAAATAAACCCTGTCCCAGCATGCAGCCTCCTTCCATCTCAGCCTGCAGCTGCAGCCACAGCACTGGGGGTTGTGGCCGGTGCTCCAGGATCCTCTGCAGCGTCCCCACACCCCGACCGTGCCCTGTCCCGTACTCACAGCTCCTCCAGGAAGCGCAGGTGCCGGAGCGCGCTGGGCTGCAGCTGGCTGATGTTGTTCATGCTCAGGTCTCTGGCAGGAAGGAAGGACAGAGGTTTCTGGTCAGTCACGCAGTGGTTTGCACAGAACAAGCCTCAGTGCCACGCTCTGTGTCCCCTCTCTGCTAAGTGGGATGGTGAGAAGCCTCTGCAAACAGCATTTCAACATTGACATCTGATCACAGCCCAGGCTCTGCCTGCAGAGGGATGGAGAGGAGTAGCCAGAGAGAGCTGGCTCCTTCAGGGTGGTCTGCCTGAGCTTCCCCAATTTATGAAGCAAGTTAGGACATTTCCCAAAAGCACAGGCAGAATTGCTGTCTCACAGTTTTTGAAGAGTGAACAGGAAGCCTCATGACACTGGAAGAGGACAGTGTGTCCTTGGGCCCAAGAGCATCTCTGTGTCGCCACGGTCATGCCAGCCCCCACAGGGAGCTTTTCCAGTGTGTGGACAGACAGCTGCTTTTGAGGAGACAGCATCCCATGGGAGAAGGGGTACATGCCATTGGACTTCTCTGCACTGTGCTAACACACCAGGAATGAGGGGCAGAGTGGGCTCTGTGGGTGACAGACTCAGGTTGGGAGGTGGAAGGAACCTGGCTGATTGTGTTTGTCTCACTCTGTGCCATCCTCAGCTACAGGCCCATCTCCTCTGCTTAGGGTCGCACAGGCCAAAGGGTCCCGTGTGGTGCTGAGTCTGAAGCCCTTGGCACGTCACAGTCACCTGTGCAGAGCTCTCCTCATCTCAGGGTGTGAGAGCAGCTGAGTCTGCACCCAGTGATTCAATACACAAGCTGATATTTGGGAAAAGCAAGGATGTTTCCTGGCTCCAAGGCTGTTCTTGAGGTTTGACACCCGATAGCTGCAACCCTGCCCTCACGAGCAGCTGCACACGAAGCAACCCACGCTGCTACCCCAACCTAAACCAGGCTGTGTCCAGCTGACCACGGGGGCATTGACCTTTAAAACTAAGAGGTCAGATGAGGCTGAGCCCTGTGTGAGGCAGAGGGGGCTGTTCTCTGTCATTGTGCACAGACAGGGCACAGCTCGGCTCTTCGGAACTCAGACTAAATAGCAGAGGCTGATGGGTGTAATGGGAATGAGGAGAAACAACAACAAAATAAAGGCAATTTACTTTTCTCTTTCCTTCTGTAAATCTCACAGAGTTGTGAGCCCAAGGAAGGATGTTCCCTGTCCTCCCAGTGTCACTGGGAATGTCTTGGCATTGGAAGGAGACTTGTGCCAAGGGCAGGGACAGAAGCATGAAGGAGAAAAGTCCCTCAGGAGAACCCAGCAATACAAGAGGGAGCTCTCTGAGCTGCTCCATCTGTTCAGAACACCTGAGATCCCACGGGCCACATACCAAATGATCTGGAGCATCTCAGCTGGCTTTGGGTTCTGCACAGGAAATTGCTTCACTGAAAAATGAGTTTATTGGAAAGTTTACTGAAATGCCTTTGTATTCCCCAGTAAAAAAAAGCCTGAGTTTTGCTAGTAAAGAGCAGAACACCTGGGGGGTATAGGCTTCTGCATTTTGTACCATTTCCCCCAAGAAACCCCAAACCATCATGTTCTGACCAGCTCTATGTGGCATTGGTGGAGGCAGGTGACACATCAGGAAAGTTGGAAGCTACCTTTGCATATTCTCTGGAGAGATGGCCTGTGACAAACCCACACGCTTTTGTAAGTCCTTTTGAAAATACTCCTGGCAAAGTTTATTTTTTTCTTTATAACTTTCTCTTCTCCAAAGAAGTGGTAGAAAACGCACCAAAAATGATGAGAATTCAAAATTCTGTTTTCAGAATGAATGCAAAAAGAAAATTATTGCCTGCACTGTTTTGTGTGCAATGCTACATTCTGTATTTTGGTGATCCCGGGATACAAGAGTTAAAATATTATTTTGTGCTGCTTCTATTTTTATTTTTAAACCCCCAAGGGCAGTTGCTACTTAGCACACATTAAAACATCTTTTTTTCCTACATCAAAGTGTCTCCTGTTTGTGTTGTAATGAATCTGTCTGATGTTTTGACATGTTGTGGAACAATGTGAAAATAACGAAAAATAATGTAAAAGGAAAGAGTGTGAAAGAAAACACAGATCTGAAATATCCAAGATCTCCTTGAAAATGTGAGGCATATTCCTGAAGTTGCCTTCTGCTGGCAGTGTAGAGAATGTTCCTTGCTTGCTGCAGGAGACACTTTGCAAGTCTCATGGAAGTGCCTTTTGTGTGCCCAGCCGCTGCCCAGGCAGGATGGGGACAGTGCCTGCACCACACCCGGTGCGTGGTGGCTGCAGGGACGTGCAGACCCCCAGCACCAGGCCCAGACTGCAGCCTGGCTGTAGGTGCCTGAGGATATGGGAGGTCAAATATCATTTAGAGTCACAGAATCACAGAATGGTTTGGGCTGGAAAGGACCTCAAAGCTCATCTTGTTCCAACCCCTGCCATGGGCAGGGACACCTCCTGCCACTGTCCCAGGTTACTCCAAGCCCTGTCCAACCTGGCCTTGGACACTTCTTTCCTCCTGCCCTGATCCACACCTAAAAGAAACAAAACACACTGGTTTCTGAAGAAATCTTCCAAAAGCCAGAGGAGAGATACCATAATCCCATCCCTCTGGCAGCCTCACAGCTCCACAGCACATGGCTTTTCTTTCACAGCCTTCCTCCCCTCCCTCTCACCCTCCTGCAGCCTTGGGGCTCCTGACCACAGGCAGGAGGGAGGCAAGGAGCTCTCTCCCACCATCTCATTGGGCAGTGAAGAAAAACCCAGCCCATATTTTCAAGGTTGTTACATGGGAAATATTCTGAGTTGTTCTATTTAAAACTCCCTGATGTTTTGGCTGTTTGAACATTCTGGTGTTTGCAGTCCTGCAGGACTCAAGTGTAAAACATCTACACTGACAACCCTGACAAGGGGACCCCGAAAGTGCAAATCCTGGCACTGGTCTGCCAGCAAGGCAAAGGCTCCAGGGATCAATTTTGCCATTAACTCTCCAGCGTGACATCCTGCAGGGAACCCCACCAGCTCCTCCAGAGCAGGGGACATCACATCCAACTTGGCGTGGTGGAATTCCTGGCCTGGCCCTGGTGTGAGGACAGCATGCAATGTGCAAGGAGAAATGGTGTGAAAGAAGAACAAATTCCTCCAAGGGCTGGAAATAAACTTCCCCAGCACAGCCCTGGACCCGGTGATTTTTCTAACCACAAAAGTACGAGATGTTTCTCCACAGGCTGTCCATGCTTGTGTGAAAGCTGAGGCACAGGATTCTTGCCTGAAGTGTTGTGGGAGTAAATATTTGACTTATTACTCATTAAAAGATGTTGTTGACTTGTTGCTGTGTTTTCCCAAGCTCGTGCTTTTCCTCTTAGTAAGGTTTCTTATGTTATGTACATCCCCAGCACATGCAAGGGTGGAAATGCTTCCTGTCAGAGCAATCAGAGAAGCTGTTTATCTCTTCAAGTGTTTGGGGGTGGTTACTTCAGTCAGCCACATTTAGTTAATTTAAAAGGAACCCATGGTATTTGAACCTTGTTGGATTTTTTTTTTTCTGCAACACCCAGCAGAAGAAATAGAGATTCATGGACTAAATGGGTTAGGGACTCCTCTGACCTTTCTCAGCTGTGTCAGTGACTTTGACTTTCCAAATTACAGCTCTCTTCTGACTGACCAGCATCCAGGGAAGCCAAACAAGTGCTGGGTCACTCATACCTATGCATGGCTCTTGTCATTGGCACTGGAGAAACCATTACAGAGGTGAGGTCTGTACCATAGCAGGCAGGACAGAAGGGCACAAAGAATATGATTCAAATCCCAAAGTCCCTTAAACTTTAAAAGAAATTAGAAAGGCAGGAGAAGAAATGGGGTGCTGCAGCTTCACCCAGGTTTGCAGTGTAGGACCCGCAGAGAACTGTCCAGATTCTTGCCTTTGAGCTCCTGACACCACGCAGCAGTGGTGCTCTGGGACAAGTCATCCCTCTCCTGCCCCAGAGCTCCCCTGCTCCTCCTTCCCCAGTGACTGGCCTGTCTGTCCTCTCTACAAGATATCAAATAAAAGCAGGAATTCTTTTGCTGTCAAATCATCCTTCATGGCTGTGGTCTGGAATGCTGCCAGTAGAGTGAACTACTCTACTACTCCCAAAACTGAAACTCTGCTCTCATATCACCCCACTTACCCAAGAAGCAATGTCTTTTAATGCCTCTTGCATTAGGTGTAAAAAATACCTATGCTTTCAAATGGCACTGCACCAAAGCCATCATGGCTATAATTAGTGTGATTTAACTTTCCCCCCTTCCCCAACTAATTCTAAACATTTATCGTAAGCATTTCTAACTTGTACCTGCAGGAAAACTGAGACACAGTTCATGGAAACTGAGCTCATGTGATTCAGCCTCAGACCTTACAACTCCTCTGGCCCTCGAGGGGTTCCTTAAATTATTTGCTTTGATGTCACCTTCTTTCATGAACAACCTTTGATTGTTCACTGATTAGCTGATCTTCCTCACCAAAAAATGAGGTGACACACACACACTGTTCTGAGTTCCCTGGTGGGACTGCCTGCCATGCTCTCCACTCGTGCTATGAGACGGTGACCACGGAGTTTTAACTCAGGGGTGATACGAGCTTGAAAAATATCAAAGGGGTTTATCTTTGGCATCACTGCTCGGGCAGGCTGTGGTGTCATGAGCCTGGAGCTGTGGATGTCACCGCAGGGAGCGTGCAGCGCTGCTGGGCTCAGACCTGGAGAAGGAACCTACAGGGCTCAGACCCACTGGGCTCAGACCTGGAGAAGGAACCTACAGGACTCAGACCTGCTGGGCTCAGCCCTGCTGGGCTCAGACCTGCAGGGCTCTGTGGCTGTGCATGCTCTGGGCCAAAAGGGAAGGTTTTTGTGCTGCTGTAAGGGGGCTGCACGAAGGGCATCCTGCAATACTTGCCCCAGACAGGCCTAAGTAACTTCCCCAGGATGCTCCTCCAGGTACAGTAGGATTGGTGCCTGTCTCACAAACTCAAGGCATCTCAAAGCTGCCCAGAAAACTGGGGAAAGGTGAGCCCTGCCCATGAGCCCCAAAGCTCCTGATGTGTGTCTTTCCAGGCACAAAGCAGCGTGTTTCCCAGAGATGCACTGCAATGGCAATTAATGCAAGCAGAAGTCAACAGACCTAAAGCAACACTGGTTGAAGCCCCACTAGAGTAACCCAACAGGACCATGGCTGCTCGCCAGGAGGGTTTGAAGCTGAAACTGCAGGGTCGGGGTTTGGCTGAGCAGAGAGACCTCAGAGCCAGACGTGCATCTGGCCGTAGAAAATTGCACACAGCTGGCAGAGAGATGCTCTCCTGGGAGGCATCACAGGACAGATGTCCTACAGAAAGAGCAACTCCTACCTACTGGGAGAAGACATTCCCCAACCACCTCTATCTGCTCCAAAGGGGCAGAAAGTCTGGTTCTTAGCTTCAGGCCCCTGAGGTGCTGTCCATGGGTCCCTCTGTCACGCAGCAGACTGGGAAGCCTGTGTCCTCCTGCTCTCACAGCTGCCTGAAAGAATTTTGTTCTGCAAGGTTTGTGCAAGCTCAGGTTGTTGTTCCTGGACCTTCACAGAGCCCACAGTGGGGTACTCCATGGGCTTCTACCTTCCCTGGTACCTCAGCGAAATCCAATGTGTGTGGCTACAGCTGGAAATGCTGACAGACATGGCCCAAGTCACTGGACAAGGCTTTGGTATTTTGGGAAATGAGCCTCTTGCTCCCTGTTTGTAAGGAGGCAAAGTCGCCCCAAAGGACCTGACTGACATCCTGGTTTGAGCCTACAGGAAGCTCCCAAGAATCCCAGATGGTGACTGTCTTCTCAACCCCTCAATTCCTCTGCTGTATGAATATGTTCATATTTTTCAAGATGTTCAGGATATGAATGTGCTCTCCTCCCAGCACAGGCTCAACCTAGCTCCTCTCACTTTTGGTGCTGAACATGTGGCTTCCTGGACCATAAAAAACACCTTCCTTACACTCAGGCAGGTGAGCAGAAATTTTTGTGATTGTGAGGAGAAGCTAATGACCTGGGATCCTCTTGATTAATTAGTTGAACAGTTAGAGCATTAAGGCTTCCCAGTCCAGCAGTCTGATTTCTAGGGAAACTGAACAAACCAGACCAAAATTCCCATCCTTATCCTGGAAAGGCCCAACACTAGGCCTGTTCTTGTAAGGCATGAAACACCCTGAAATCATTGGGTGCTGAGCACTGTCTCTGCCTCTCTCCTGGCCACTCTCATTAGCATCCAGTAAAAATGCACAGTTACACCTCCACAAAAGAAGCCCAAAGGCAATAAATGACGGTTTCAGAAATACTTCGGATTATACTAGAGTGATTCATAAAGGTTCTCACTATCTCTTTTCCTCTTTATCTTGAAATCTCCAAGGTCACCACAAAATGCCTGAATTGCCTGGGGCAGAGCTGGGGCTGACAGTAGAATGGTACCTGGAGCCATAGAACCAGTTGAAATTCTTCCTAAAAGCCTGCAGGTTGAAAACCACGCTAAAGGTAGTCCCCATAAAGAGAAGGAGAAAGGGAAGATAAAGAGATCAAAGCAGTAAGAGCTCATTTGCATCACACCATATCTGGAGGCACCACCACTGCTTCAATCCCATATCACTGCACTGGGCAAGAGCAGAACGTGTTTCTACTCCCACCTCTCCACGTCTGAAAATAGATCAGTCATCTTAGATCATCCCCCATGTGGAGGCCCTATCCCAGCTCTCCACAATATTTCAATAATAAAGTCTCAGCCAAGGCCAATTTGCCAGGGTGAGATTAAGCCCATTCCTGCACCAGAAGGTTTTTAGGAGTGGGGTCTGTGCAGTGAGAACAGTGACCCTTGGCTCTGATGCCACTCTGGCTACTGCTCCTGCATCTCCTCCCGTGTCTGCCCTGGCTTTGCACCGTGTCAGGTGCCCTCTGGCATGGGAGCAGAAAGGGGCTGAGCCGGGGAGTGATGACTTTCTGCCCCTGGGAATGGCTGGTGTGAGAACCAGAAGAAATCACTTTTAGAAACCCTGTGCCAGGTCAGGGCTGTCAGTGGATGCCAACCCATGCCAGGGCCCACAGCGTGTGCCAGGGGAAGGGCAGAGGAGACAGAAAGGTGTGGGGTGCAAGCCCAGGGCAGGTAGAAGGGCAGGGGACTTGGCTGCAGCCACATGGAGGGGACACGGCCGAGGAACAGCAGCCACTGTGCCATGGGGCAGAAATGAGGCTGGAGTGGAACATAAGGGCACTTTTTCCAAACAGGCAAAACTGTGAATTTTGCTAAGTGTGTCATAGAATCATGGAATCAGAAAATATCTTGAGCTGGGAGGGGCCCACAAAGATTGACTCAACTTCTGGCCCTGCACAGGACAACCCCAACGATCCCACCGTGTGCCTGAGAGCATTGGCCAAATGCTCCTTGAACTCATGGAGATTTTTTTCCTGGGCTCTGTCTCATGTCTGTAGCTGTCCTGGCTCCCGAGGAACATGGCAATCCCAGGGGAAAGCACTTGTGCTGTGAGGAGGTAGGGAGCACATGGCTTCTCTGGCTGGGTACAGCTCTGAGGAGCACGATAGGCACTGACATCTTCTGGCCTACAGGTGCACGATGCCGTGGTGCTTTCTGTGCCCACACACAGAGCTGCAGACTGAGGGGGAGGCTGATGGACCCTCCTGCCATTCCCTCTTTCACCTTCCAGTCAGAGCAGCCAGTGCAGCACCTGCTTTGAGTTGGATGTTGGGCAAAAATCACAATTTTTCTTTTCCGTTACCATTCTGAAAGTTCATGTCTTTGGTGATTCCCATGAAAGAGAAGTCCATAAAGAATTGGTTTGGGTTGATCAAAAGAATAGAAACCATGTTGGTTTTTTCCCTCCCCTCGCGAGTTGACATTAAAAAAAAATCATTCCAGAAAAGACATTCTAAACCAAAAGTAATTAGAAAAGAAAAATACTTCCTGTCCAGAAAATGTCCAAACAGGACTTCTCAGCCTCTTTAAAACTCTTTTTACATGTAAGCCTCACTTAATAGGATTCAGAGTTGGCAAGTGGATGAGCTAGGTCAACCTTAACATTTTCATTAGCATGAGCACATCAAATCTAAAAAAAACCAGTAAACTGAAAAGAAATATTAGGGCATGAATGAGAGCAAGGAACACCTTTTTAAATCAAGAAAAATGAGATTACAAGTATACGTCCTTTCTTCCCACCATGTCCTTTGGAGCAGCCGCAGCCCAGCAACATCCTGATTTTTGGCAACTAAATGGTCTCCACTAGATCCCTGAAAAGAACCTCACATCACCTTGTGTCCAGAGTGTAGGGTTGTTCCCTGCCCTTCTCCGGGTCTCTGCTGCATTTCGGGTTCCCACTTACCAGGCTTTTTGGGGACAAAATTCCTCCTGTGGGCGGAATTATTCTCTTAACAGCTAGAACAGCTACCAGGGAAAGGTGGACCCAGGAGCATCTTCCTCTTTGCTGCCCAGCCAAAACCTTTTGAACAAGATAATGAGCAGCAAACAGCAAACCAATACAACTGGTGCATCTGCAGCACTCCCCATGCAAAAGTCCTTGAAACCAAATGAGTATTGGGAATACGTCCCCTCCCAGCTACTGCAAAAATGAACCCTGTTCTGGATGGAACCAGGACAGCAGGTCAAGATGAGCCAAGGGTGGTTGTAAGGCACAAGGCTGTTCTAGGCAGCCAAAAACTCTCTGGCTCAGGCTCCTGTCAGCCACCTGGAGATGTTCTGGTGCCCGCAGTGCCTCAGAAGCAGCTCATCCACTGCAGTCTGCCCTGCCTGCTCCGTGTCCTGCCCACACCTCCAAGACCTCTGTGGGCAGTTTGCACCAAAGTGCAGAGCAAGGGGATTTACAGCACCTTGTGCCCCCTGCGTGATGGTCAAACCACTCTTGGAGCCCACAGGGTGGGAACAGCAATGAATTCCTATGGAGATATTCCTGGGAGAGTAAATGATCCACCTGGAGAGCAAGGCTGGCTGAAGAGCACCAAAGAAGCAGATAGTGATGAAGCAGACAGATCACAGGACCCTTACAGGGTGTAAGGATCTGGGTCCATGTACACGTGCAGATAGCAGGACTCCTCTGCGTGCAAGAGGTGAGTGAGGAGGGTGTGACAGAGGCTGGTGCTGCTTTGATGCAGGAGCAAGATGTACTTTTTACGTACAAATTGCTGGGAAAGAATTTTATAGAGTCTCTCTATACAGACGCAAGACGAAGATACAAGAAAAATTAACACAGAATAAATCTATCTCTGACTATTCAGGGTGAATGTTCAGTGCTACCTCTGGCTCAAGGGTGCCTAAATCACTGATTCCCAGGACCAGCCAGTGGGTCCAGACAGGTCGAGGGCAACACAAAAGTAGAGGCTATTGGAAGTTGTCCTCTGGTTGTTCCCAGAGGCTCTTGGTGAGTTTTCATGAGTGAACACCTGAGAGGGACAGGCTGGCTGTGCTGGTTACCTCGCATGACCCCAGTGCTTCCTGAGTGTGTCTGTGACTGGGGCTGGCTCTCAGACCACCAGCTTGGTACCCATGTCCAGCTCAGAGAATCTGCTGAGGGCTCTGGTTCTCCTTTCAGGAGCAGGCTGGGGTGAAGGTGCTGTGGTTTGCACACACCTGCCACAGAAATGCTTCCAGCTGCAGATCAGGGGCTCCCGTAGCCATTGCCACCCACATCTTTCCTCTGATAGCCTGAGGTCTGCACAAAGTGGATTTGGCCCCATATATTCTCGAAAAGTATCAGTTGGAAGTCTAAGGAAAGGCAGTATTTGAACTGGGGAAGAAAGCTCTCTGAATACTGAGTTCCAGCTCCACTGGAGAGCCGAAAGCCCTCCTGGACTCTTTCTGTGGTGCCCACCGTTAATTTGTGTTTTCCTTGAACATCTGGCCCAGAGCAGCCACCTCTGTCCTGTTTCTTTTCACTGCACGCATCCCCCCTCTGCTGCCAGCTCTGACCCACCCGGGGCTGTGCAGGAGTCCCTGCAGCTGGTTCAACAATCCCCATTGTGTCCAGCCCTGCTCCAGTGACTTCCAGAGCACAGAGAGCTGATGGCAGAGCCCGTGGCCAGTGGGCAGGAACTCGATAGCCTGGAACTGACCAGAAGTGCAGGAAGACACACGGGGGTCTTTCACACTGAGAGGGTCTGGCAGCACACAACTGCTCCTGTCAGTTCTCTGGCTGGCAGGAAAGCAGAGGAAGGCTCTGCCAGGCTGCATAGTCACAGACCACGGGGAAGTGCTACAGGAGTTGGGGCCAAAGCTGCTGAGATGGGGAGGAATTGGGACAAGGCACTACTGGGAGAGCACTGGGCCAGGCTGCCTCTCCCCTTGAAAGCCACATCTCGGGGGTGTAACACCAAATCATGTATAAAATCATAGAGTCATTAAGGTCCTCCAAGATCATCGAGTCCAACCTTCGACCAAATGCCACCATATCAACTAAACCATATGACAAAGTACCACACCTCCAGCATTGCCCTGGGGAGAATCTGATCCCAGAGTCCTGAGCCTGGCAAGTAAAGCAGTACTTTAGGTGAACTGAGGGTTGGAGTAGATGCACTGCTGAATCTTAGTGCAGCTTGTGTCTGTCACTACTTGGAAGTAGGCAAAATTTGGAAATATCTTACAGGGGACCAAACCTGACAAATGTTTTCATCGAAAATGTCTGAGTGACTGATTGAAATGCTTTATGCTCACATCAAAACATTTCATTCACTAAAAGCCAAGCCATGACAATGCAATATTTAATGACAGGCAGCACCTGCACAAACTAACCTGAGGCTGATTTTGGAAAAATCAGAAGTAAAATGAAACCCCAATTGAAACAAAATCCTTCACTTCAGACTCAAACACCTCCAATATGTTTTCATTCAAAAAATTCTACCACATCTATGTGTCACCTGGAAACTTATGCATTTGATGAAGAGCACTTTTTGCTCTAGGAAACTTACTCCGAGAAAAGCCTGGTTTCCCTGGGCATTGTAGGGGGATCCTTTTGCTGCTTACAAGCAAATTACCATTTTGGGACCCCACAGGTGCCAGGCATTGCCCCTGCAGGAAAGCCCCTGCAGAAACCCTGGCCTTGATACTGAGCTGTGTTCAGGCACAGGAGATGTTTCCTGAGCAGCTGTTCCCCACCTCCCCTTGACGGAAAGCTGACGAGTTTCTGTGTTTCCCTGGCAGGTGGCTTTGAGGGGTCTGTGTTACCTCCATGGCAGGATGGAGAGGTGGCTCAAGTGTCAGGGAGGGAGCAATGCACAAAGAGCTGCAGGAGGAGCAGGGCCTGATGTTTGGGCTTCCTCCCCTTGCGTGTGACCTCCTGAACCTGCCAAATGTTGATGTCAGTGCTGCAGCTGTGCATCAGTCCCTCAAAGAACAGGAATCTGATTATTAGGGCACAGAGGATTGTACCTGATCTGGCACTCCTGGACAGATCCTCAGAAGCTCCTGGAAAAGCACAAGATGTTTCTGGCAAGAAATAATAGGAAACTTTGATTAGAAATCTGTGTCTTTCTGCCTGTGATTCCTCAGAGCAAACTCTTTGCTCCAGTGATAACTGATTTCTCTTCACCAGAATGTGAAAAAAGATCTTAGGTCAGAGGAAAAGGAGCACTTAATGTGCCAGATGTGAGCAGATGGCTTTATGCCCAAATGCTTGGCCTCACAGAGAGGGACTGCTTCTCAAATCCTTGTCAGAAAGCTCTGTGGAGATGAAGAATGCAGGTCCCCAAGAGTTAAGGTCCCATGTGGGATTTAAAGCATGCAGGTCCCCAAGAGTGAAGGTCCCATGTGGGATTTATCCGGGGAAGGTTGTGTGGGAGACAGAGGCTCCCCTGTTAGCACAGCTCGGCCAGGAGGTGAGGAGAAGCCTCATCTCCATCTTGGCTCTGTGCACCACCAAGCCCTGCCCTGCACCCTCACACGGCCGAGCTGCAGCCGGCCCGGAGCTCCCGGTGCCCCAGGCCAGGGGCTGCCGCGCTCTGTGGAGCCCGGCCCAGCTGCTCCCCAGACTCAGCTCCTCTGAAAGGCCTCTTGGACCCTGTTTTGCTTTAAGCATTCCTTGCACCTCCTGCAGATTCCCACTACTCTCAGAAGTGCTTCGCTGTGGGGGGGATCAGGACGGCAGCTCAGCCCCAGCAAGGTCTGTCCAGCCACAAGGATCCTCACAGGGCTGCAGGTGCCTCGGATGCTGTGTCGGTTCTGGGGCCCTCCTGACGGACATCGAGACACTGGAGAGTGTCCAGGGAAGAGAATGGAGCTGGGGAAGGCTCTGGAGCACAAGTCTGATGAGGGAGCTGGGGAGCTCAGCCTGGAGAAAAGGAGGCTCAGGGGGCCCTTCTGGCTCTGCACAACTCCCTGACAGGAGGGGGCAGCCAGGGGGGTCGGGCTCTGCTCCCAGGGAACAGGGACAGGAGGAGAGGGAACGGCCTCAAGTTGTGTCAGTGGAGATTCAGGTTGGATATTGGGACAAATGTCTTCACAGAAAGGGTGGTCAGGCCCTGGCACAGCTGCCAAGGGCAGCGGTGGAGTCACTATCCCTGGAAGTGTTCCAAAGATGTGTGGATGTGGCACTTGGGGATGTGGGCTAGTGGTGAACATGGTGGCAACTGAGGGAACATTGGACTCAATGACCTTAAAGGGCTTTTCCAACCTCAATGATTCTGATCCCATGACTCTGTAAGCTCAGACTCCATGTGAGGCATGAACTTGCAGCAAACCATGGAAAATATGTGTGCAGCACATCTGCACTGAGAAACACCAGTGCCAGCCTTCAGCCAGACACAGCAGAGGTGAGTGAGGCCCCTGTCCCCAAGGCTGGCAGTGTCAGCCAGGGGCTGGCAGGAGGGACAAGGGAGGCAGAGCTGTCTCAGGAAACACTCAGGGAAGTGTTTCTGTTCCCAGAAACCCTCGAGCACTGATCCTTCCCACACCTGATTTGGAAGGGCCGTGCAGAGGCCTGTGTTTAAACAGCGCTTTTTAAACACTCCCAGCCACGATGACCAACCAAGAAAGACAATTCAGTGTCATAAACATCTGGAACAGCCCAGGCTGTGCCCTCATGCCTGGAACAGGTGGAAGGCTCAGCTCTGGTGTCTGTGGCACTGCTGCAGCCAGCTCTGGTGCCAGCAGTGTCACAGTGCTGGCTGACACACACGGCAAGGTGGGCTGCTGTGAGTGTTCCCATCTGGCTTGAGGTGCACCGTGAGGCCAAGTTTCTTCTCATCAACACTGCCCTGCTCTTATAAGTGCTGCTTTCAGAGCTATCCTTTGAACCCAAGCTTGGGCTTGCCCCTGGAAACACCAGGGGAGCTGGGATCAGCTGGGAAACCAAGATTTGATGTAGTGTCAGCACTCTAGCTGTCCTCACTATCCCGATTTTCAAGCAGAACCAGCTATGGCTTTTCTTTTTGGCCCATGAATCATAAAATGTGGGCACCAACTCCTCCAGCAAGGTGCATCCTGCTGGGTCCTGTGATGGGATGTTAGGTTGGAGCGTTGGCTTCAGTGACTGAACAACAGCCAGAGAAAAACATTGTTTTAGCTCTGTGTTATCCAGATTTTCACCTGTGCCTGCAAGACCAGGGTCCAGGTGCCATCACTGCTGTACCACGAGGGATCAGGTGGGGTCAGTCTGTCCAGGCTCAGCCCCTACCAGGCAGGATCCAAACACAGTCATAGAATCCAGTCCAAATACAGTCATAGAATCATGGAAGGACTTGGGTTGCAAGGGACCTTAAAACTCACCTCGTTCCACCCCCTTCCAAGGGCAGGGACACCTTCCACTATCCCAGGTTGCTCCAAGCTCCATCCAGCCTGGCTGTGGACACTTCCAGGGATCCAGGAGCAGCCACAGCTTACCTGGGCACCCTGTGCCAGCACCCCAGCACCCTCACAGGGAAGAATTTCTTCCTAATATCGAATCTAAACATTTCCCTCCTTCATCTTAAGGTCATTTCCCCAGGTCCTATCAGTACATGCCCTTGTGAAGGGTCGCTCTACAGCTCTGTAAGCCCATTTTAGGCACTGGAAGGGGCTCTCAGGTCTCCCTGGAGCCTTCTCCAGGCTGAACACCCCCAGCTCTCCCAGTCTGGCTCCAGACCAAAGGGTCTCCAGCCCTGGGATCAACGTAGTGACTTTGTCTGGCCTTGTTCCAGCAGGTCCAAGATTTTCTTCTGTTGAGGGCGCCAGAGCTGGACTCAGCACTGCAGATGGGGTTTCACAAGAGTAGATGGGAAGAGCCACCTCCCATAAGCTGCTGGTTATCCCTCTTCTGGTGCAGCCCAGCACATGGCGACGGTTTCTGGGTCCCAGTGCACATGGCCAGGGCATGTTGAGCTTCTCTGCAGATGTGGGGTTGCTGCTCTTTGCAAATGCCAGGGCCTTGAGTGTCCTTGAAAATCCCAGCCTGCATAGGTAGCCCGTTGTCTAAGCAGCTGCTTCTCACAGTCGTGACTAAAGCAGTGGCACAACCCAGACTAAAAGAGCAAAGTGCAAACCTCAGGGGAGGTTCTGCTGCCCCATCATTGCAATGGGCAGCTCCTCTCAGGGCAAAGCAGGGGATTAGAACCATAGCAACATAGAATTACAGACTGATTTGGGTTGGGAGGGCCTTAAGGCACATCTCATCCCAGCTCGCCTGCCAAGGGAGGGGACAGGGTCAGGGTTAGGGTTCCACCAGACCAGGTTGCTCAGAGCTCCATCCAGCCTGATCCATCCTGTATCCTTGCAACACACCTCCCTGCTGGTGAAGAGCACTACAGGACACCTGAGTCCATGATAAAATGCACAGGCACGGGGTTCTTATTCCCCCACAACCCTTCCCCACCTCTCCTGTGTCTCTCAGCCATTCTGCTCAGAGGAGGACCCTGCTGACCTGGCTGCTGGGGCCCAAAGCACACGAAACACAAGAGAGACAACTGGCAGGTGTCTCTGCCAGCTCGGGGCTGGACACAACCATCACTCTTTGTTTACCCAAAGTTTTGGCCAAGTCTTTTGGGACTGGATGCAGTTTCCCACCCAGGGGCTTTAAGTGTTGTCTGGGACAGCCTGTGGTGTTGCAGACATCCCTGTGGATACAATGCAGGACCCACGGAAATCCCTAACGTGGTGACTGGAAGTCAAGGTGAATGCAGGGTGCCACAGTGCCCCGGTTTAGATCCCTGGGGGTCAGTGCAGAAAAGGTCCCAGGGGGCTGCATGAAGCAGCTGCTGTTGTGCAAAGCATTTGTCACTGTCAGGCACAAAATCCTTGTTTCCAAACTGGAGAGATATGGATTAGAGGGATGAGCTACTCAATGGATAAGGAATTGGCTGGATGCTGGCATGCAAAGAGTTCTGGTCTTGAGAGGAGAAAACCTGTCATGACCTAACACCTGCTGAGCAGCAAGGCAATGTCCAGGCTTTGCCTTTCAGCTCGTTTGGCCTGAAGGTGGTGTTCTCTGGGCCAAAACAAGGCAGAGAAGGAACAATCACATCATGACAGAGCTGAATTCATTTAATGCACTCAAGCAGGAACGGAAGGCAATAATTCACTCTGGAGCAGGACTGCCTTGGGATGGTCTGGCACAGCAGATTGATTTATATTTAGAGTTGGGCTTGGCAGGTGCTTTTATGGAACAGAAGTTTGGGTTTCAATTGTATTCAACCTGTCCCAAAAGTTGTTGAAACCATTCTGCTTTGTGGCACGGCCAACTATTAACTAGGTCAGTTGGGAAAGAAGTGCACAAAACTGCCCTCTTCTGTTTCCTGGGAACTGGGTAGTGCTGGGTGCTGTCAGAGGCATGGCCCTAGCACTGATCAGAGATCAGAGCCTCTTCAACATCCCGTGCCCAAAT
Source organism: Orthonyx spaldingii (assembly GCA_013397795.1). Lineage (NCBI taxonomy): Eukaryota > Metazoa > Chordata > Aves > Passeriformes > Orthonychidae > Orthonyx > Orthonyx spaldingii. The sequence goes on from VZTJ01000752.1 coordinate 270,237, forward strand.
ATCTGGGTGGATTGGCAGAAACATGGGGGCCAGGAGGAGTTGGGGCCTCCCCTGCCCCAGACCTCTCCCCTGGTCCCCAGCCCCTCGTGCTGGTGTGAGGACTGACCATTGAAAGGGCAGTCGAGGCCAGATTTTCCCTGCACTGTGGCAGAAGGACAGACAACGCACCCTTGCCATGGGGCTGTCCTGGCAAGGGTGTCCAGGGTGTTCACTCTGGAACCTGGATCCCTGCTTTGGGCTCCGTTAGACAAGGCTTTGCTGTCAGAGCTGTGGGGATGGACAAGCCTCTGCTGCTTAATTAAATGTTTGCCTTCATCATGAGACTCTGAGTAAATGAAAACTCAAAAAAAAATTGCTCCTGCAAATGTTTCTGCCTTCCCTTTATTTTGTGTAGGAGGATGAGTTTGCACAGAGGGGAACCTTAGGGAAGGAGAACAGGCTCTGGGGGATTTACAGGCAATCCCTGCCTGAATTCCAATGGCTGAGCTTGCCTATGGGGATGGAGTAAGGAAAAGGAGAAAAAAAAAAAAATCAGAATCTGACACAATTCAGAAGCTTAAATAAAATTTAAAATATTTGTTTCAGTATCATTTAGGTCCTGCATCTAGAGCTTTACAAAAACTGAGAAGCACCGTTTGTCCTGCTGGTACTGGGGTGGAAAACCGCAAGAATGATGTTATGTGCAGGGATGGGATCTCACTGGACATCTCCCACTGATATCTGGAAGAGGTGTCAGAGGCCGTGGCATGAGTCTGGACATGGATTTCATCCATTTGCCTTCCCCCAGCACCCAAACACCAGAACTTTTGGGATGCATAGACTGGGGTTGCCCCCAGCATACCCCACCTGATGCTCCCACCTTTCTCTGGGCTGGGGCGGGAGGTGCAATGTCCCTGCAGCACAGAGCGTGGGCTGGTGCCCAGATTGTCTGTGGGCTGATAACCTGTAGGTAGTGTCTGTGCTGAGGGTGCTAAAGTGTCCCTAACTCCTCATCCTGAAGCTCCCTGTGAGCTTCTCACCAGCTCTCTCAGGCAATGACCTCAGGGTGTCCAAGGCCATAACGTCCGGGAGCTGGAGCACTCAGCGAGCCCTCAGGAGAGGCTGTGCCAAAGCTGTGCAGCTGCAGCTCACATGGGGTTAAACCAGACATTTGGTAAAGACACAGCACCTGGAGCAGTGAAAAATCTAAGCGATGGGGCAGCCTGAAGTTTTGCATCCCTTTTGCACCTGAAAGGATGATAAGGTGTTGGTGTTGTGGGTGTAGCATTTCCTGCTCTGTGCCTGCTGCACCCACACCACAAGGGAAGGGATTTCAAAAGCACCATGTGGGCAGTTGCAAGTTGCAAAAGAGTTTTTTTCTAGCTGAAAACAGGTCCCTCCTCACCCCACACAGCCCACAAGACCTCACCTCTTGCACTGACTTTCTCACCATGCACCCACACGCTTGTGTGAGCTGGCGTGTGATTCTGCCTGTCAGGTCCTAATGCACTATCAAAGGCATCAGGGAGAAGGTATGAGGTAAGTGAAATAGGGCTGGGACATTTTTATGTTCTGAATAAGGGAGAGGGGGGTCACAAAGCAGTCATGGTTGAGAAATCTGGCAAAAGAAGTGTCAAAGCAGGTGGGGTAAGCTGCACCCAGAGGCAGAAAACCTTCCCAGCCCAAGGATCCAGGCTCTGGCTGCCATCTGTGAGTGGAGCTGGTACTCAAAAGGCAAACCTTGCCTGTTGCAAGCACCCTGTGCTCGGGACCCTCCCTGTCTGCTTTGCTGACAGGGCAGGACAACGGAGGCAGTTCCGGAAGCAAAGAAAGTTCCAATTCCTCCAGCCAATTACCTCATGGCAGTAAATCTTCCATCTCTCTTTCCCAGTCACAGGTGAAGCCTGTCTATTGTCTGGGGAGCCTGTCTGTCTGCCCCAGCACAAAAGGGAGAACAATCAGTGGGTTTGTGTAACATCCGTTGCATTAAAATGCAGAAGAATAAAGCAGGGAAAGGGCCAAGAAGAGCTGGGTGGGGAAGAGATTTCCAAGAGGCTGCTGTGATGCAGGGGTGTCTGGTTTGCAGAGGCTTCCAGCCTGCTGGTGCAGGTGTCATTCAGGCTGGATGCTGGTCAGGGATGTGCTGCGGAGGACTGGGGATCCCTCAGGGTTTTCAGAGAAGGAGTGGTGCTGGCCTGGAAGGGGCTTGCTGCCCACAGCACTGTCCAAATCCTGTCCATACACCCTAAAGCTGTCCTCCCTGAGGCCAAGCTGCCTCGCCTTCAGGCAGCTAAGTGGCAAACAGCCCCTGAGGGCTGGTAGATCATCATGGTGGGCATCTTCTGGTTCCCTCTGTGTTGCCCCACTGCACTGCCAGGCCTTGATCTGCATGAGTAGAAAATGGAGAGAAGGAAATATTTTGTGATAACCAGATCCAGACTTCGGCAGAGCACCACCTCTCTGTTGTTGCCATCAGGCCCCATGGTCCTGTGTGTTCCCTGGTTGATTACAAGTCAATGGATGTCAATGCAGGTGCACTCTCCAGCCTTGCAGCTTGCTGGAGCCGGATATGAGCGCCTTCACCTTGCCTTTGGAAAGTTCAAGGCATGGTTCTTCCAAGGAAAGACCAAGGTTCTGGGGGAATCAAGTTTGTATCCAGCCCACGTGTCATGGGGCAGACACCGTGTGCCTGCTGCATCCTGCACTGTGCCTGTGGAGACACCAGGAGCAGCTGCAGCAATGTCTGCATTCTGAGACCTTTTCTGCAGTCTGGAAGAACCAGGAGCTGCACTTGTGAACTGATGGAGCTGGGCTGCCCCACAGTTTGAGTCCTTCCACCTGCAGTCCTCTCTCTCAAGCCAAGTTATGGCCAGACTCCATATCCCAGTCCTGCTAGACAAGATCGCTGAGAGTAGGAGACAGAAGCCCTAATGAAAGAGAATTTCCTTTAAAGTGAACTTCTGATGAGACAACAGAGTGAGTCCAGAGTTGTGCAGACCGTGAGAGACTGAGGATAACCAAGTGAGGAGCAGACATCAGGCTTGTCGGAACCTTGGACATCTGGGTGATGCCTGACCACCACCTCTTCCTGCCCCTGCTGCACCACCAGCCTTGTTCTGCTGACCTCCTGATCTGTGCCAAGTGTTTGAAGGCCCAAGTGCAGGAGAGGAGCAGCTTCTGTGGGGCTCTGGACAGGTATGAAGGGCACATCCTTCGTGCATGTGTGACAGGGACATCCCACGGGGTGTGCCCTGGAGAGCCCGGCTGCCTGCAGGAGGTCAGGCTGGCCACAGGACTGTGAGGCAGTTGCAGGACAGCACAGGATGCTTTTCTCCTTTGTCTTCCAGCACTGCTGCACTCTGCTCTGCTCAGTGCTTTGACAGGCACTGGCTGGGGTGGGCACCTCTTGTCAGTGTTGTGTCACCCTTTTCTCTGTTCTCTCCAGGACACAGAATAACACACCCAGTGATGCTAGCAGGTACTTTCTGTACAGCCTAGGCTGGGACGGGGTTCACCTGTAGCCCAGAAGGCAGCAGAGAAAGGGGCAGCAGGCAGGAGGTGGATGCTGCAGAGTGGAGGCACAGCAAGGCTCTGGCTGCAGGCGCAGCTCCAGATGACTCCTCTGCCCTATCTGAGTGGAGCTGACCTTGGACACAGAGACTGAGGTGTTTGTGTGGGTAATCCAGGGAATACTTTGGGGTTTGACTGCCTTCCCACTCAGGATGTGGCCATGCACCTTGGGATATGGGCAGACACCTTATCATGGTTGGAACAGTTGCTGGCAGCCTGATCGTGTATAAACCATCTTTAGAGCCATGGCTTGACTTGTTTCAGGTCCCTGTGGTTCTTTAGGGTGGAAGGAGGCAACTCTGGATGACAGTGAGACAAGGAGCATCACCCTCTGCTGGTCCAGCATCTCATCCAACTCCAGTTTGCTGTTTTTATCTCATGCGGTTCAATTGTGCAAAATGTTTCTGGGGGAAAACAGTGATTGTGTTATTTCTTCCCCACATTTTGGACTCGGCTTTGGGATCAGAAGCCTTTCATTGCCCCAACAGGCTTAGGCACAGAGAAAGACAGAGCCTTCTACACTGTGTGTTAGAGCTGACACAGCTACCGTGACCCACCCAACTGCTGAACATTGTGGGGGGGATCTGAAAGCACCATCACAGCCCCAAAGTGATTTTTGAGTCCAGTCTGTTCTGGTGAGTGATGGCTGAAGGCTGATGACTCCTTAGCAAGCTGCACAGGTGTCCACACATGACCTTGAGCTGTTTCTCACAGCCACAAAACACAGGTCAGTGTCCTGAAGGGCCCTTGGAGTGGTCCCCATGCCGCTCCTGGCAGTTGGCAGGGCTGGATCAAGCTGTCTTTCACGGATGTTTTTGGGAAGTAGGGCTGGGAGTGTGCCACAGCCTCTCCATCTGTCAGTGCCCCAGCAGAATTACAGAATCACAGAATCCCAGACTGGTTTGGGTTGGAAGGGACCTTAAACCTCACCTAGTTCCACCTGCCTGCCGTGGGCAGGGACACTTTCCACTATCCCAGGTTGCTCAGAGATCCATCCTGCCTGGCCCCAAACATTTCCAGAGATCCAGGAGCAGCCACAGCTTCTCTGGGCAGCCTGTGCCAGGGCCTCACCACTCTCACAGGGAAAAATTTCTTCCTAATATTCAATCTGAACCTACTCTCTGTCAGTGTGAATCCATTTCTTCTTGTCCTGTCACTCCAAGCCTTTGTTCAAAGGCTCTCTCCACCTTCCTTTTCAGCTCCATTCAGGCACTGGAAGGCTGCAATTGGCTCGCCCTGGAGCTTTTCTTCTCCAGGCTGAACAATCCCAATTGTCTCAGCCTTTCCTTGTAGGAGTGGTGCTCCATCTCCCTAATCAATGTGGTGACATCCTCGGGACTTGCTCCAACAGCTCCCTGTCCTTTCTGAGCTGTGCTGAAGAGGTGGGAGCCCCACCTGACACTGCTCACAGCACCAGCAGCATCTCTACAACTTCTCAGTGCTTGCAATGAGAAGCCTGAGCTGGAGGTGGGGGTCTGGCAGCAGAATCAGGCACTCCAAGCATCACAACCCCTGAGCAGTGACTGAGCTTCTACCGTCATGCCCAGAGGATGGCAGAGCCAGGGACAGCCACTGGCAGCAGAAACTGGGAGAGCTGCAGCCTGCTCTGGTCACTGCTTGTAGTCCAACCCCTGCCATCGGAAACTGAGCTGTGGCACCATGGGACACGTCTGACAGTGTCCTGGAGCTGAGGCATCAGGGAAAAGGCTCAAAGGCACAAAACACTGCAGGGGCTGGTGGGAGGTGCAGGCCCCAGCCATGGCTGAAAGCTGCTGTGAAGCACTTTTACAAGGGTAACCCCCTTACTCATATCTCAAACAGAAACAGCAAAGCGTGGAAGAAGGAATGAAGAACATCTTGAACTCTGTTACTCTGCACTGGCTGCTCCAGGTATCTCCCAACTCCAGCTAGAGCACAGGGAATGGTGCCCAGCCCATGGGAGGCAGATGGGAGGAAACACAGCGTGACATGCTGTGATCACAGCTCGGGGCTGGGACTGAGCACAAGGGTTCATACATGGCTCTGGAGCCAGGCCTGCTGCAGGCAGTGACAACCTTTGCTCACAGCTACCAGGGGTCCTGACACTATTTTAAATTGGACTTCTGCTTGGAAATGCAAAGGAAAACCACAAGACACAAGTTGTTATAAGCAGTGAATCACCCTGAGACTACAGTACCGAGTATCCCATTGCAGATCCGCCTGTTCAGCCTCTGGAAAAATCTGAAATAGGTCAATAATACTTGGACTCCAGGCAGTGCTCCAGTTCTCTGTGCTCCATCAGATAGTGCATTCCTACCTCCTTGCTCTATCCACCTGCATCAGTGCATTCCTGTCACAATAGTGCAGACCATTCCAGTCTTGCTTTTGACACCAGAGATGTCCATCTCCAGCCTTCAAATGCCCCATATGTGTGCAGAATGGTGCATATATTAATTTATCTTAAAGAGACATCAGATTTTCAAGGCAATCATCTCAGAGCACTCCAGTTCCCTTCCAGCAATGGCTGCAGTGTAGGTTCCAACACATCCAGTCTCCAAAAGCCAAGCCCCTTTTAACAACCAGATGTAAGAAGCACCATCCTGATAGGTGCTGTCCAATCCCATGGGGGAACCTCAGACTGAAAGCTGTGGAGGTGCAGGATTTGCAGAATCAAGTCCTGGAGTCAGGCTGCAAGTGGTGGAGCTTGGCCTGGGAGACACTGCTGGGTGACAGAAGACAGGACATGGCCCAAGGTTTTTTGGGCACAGAGGGGCAGGTGTGGGATTTCAGAGCAAGGCTGCTGGTGTTTGCTCTGCAGTGAACAGGGGAACAGGCCCCAGCGTGTGTTCTTGGTAAATAAATGAGATTACATCAAGCACCCAACTCCTATAATTTACTTTTCATCCCAACAAAACCAGGCCTTCATGACTCTGGTATTGCCAGCTTGCTTGGTGCAAAGGGTTAACAATGACTAATATTTGGCTTCTATTATTTGCCTTCTTTGAATTTGGAACCTTTAGAGGCCCAGGAAATATCTTTTTCAAAGAAAAGACACTCATTTCATGTGATTGCAGGAGCTGGTGTTTGCTGCCAGCTCTAAGTGTGACGGTTTGACCAGCCTTGTGTGTGCTGCCTTCTCTGCTCCCTAACCAACACCTGCCCAGTTCCCTGCCAACCCATCTTCCGGAAAGTGACCTGGGATGTGGATGTCTGGCTTCCAGGAGACAATCACTGGCAACTCCCTAATGCCTGGTGAGAGTGGGAGGTAGGAAGTGAACACTCAGGACTGTTCCTGTGGTACCCCCAGAGCAAACAAACAGAGGGCTCTTGGCCAGTCTGTGACACACAGCACATCTCTCCTGCTCTTTCTCCAGCCTGCCCTCCCTCAGCCATGCTTTGAACAGTCTCTCAGAGCCAGGGACCTCCCTGGGACCAACAGAAATGCAAACAGTCTCTGCTTGGTGCTCAGAATCGCACTCTGCTTTTCCCTGTTAGATGAAGGTTCCTTAAAACAGCGCCTCTGCCTCCCCTGCAGCACAGCTGGGAGTCAAGCAGCTCTGAGGGTCCTGCACATGGAGCCCAGTGACCATCCAGGGGTGCCCACACCTCCTGTGATACGTGTGATAACATGAGCTCCACAGGCAGGTGTGCTGGGAGAGCTGGCACTGGGGAGGGAGCTTTGCAAGTTGTGACCTCCCTGATTCCAGCTGTACCACTGTCTCTTTATGGGACACTCAAATAGTCCCTTCCCTTGTTTGGGCCCTTGAGATCCCTGAAAACCAAGGAAAAGCAGCTTTACCTCTTGCTAAGACCTGAAAACAGGATTGCAAACCCCTGCAAGTAGCAAAACAGTAAGAGAGAGCACGTCACCGTGTGCTGTCCAATTACCTCCAGCACATTTACACCACCTGGGAAGATTCTCCACTCTGACCACAAGTTCTCTGGCCTCTGGCCAGGGCAGTCAGTGCAGGAGTTTCAGCAGAAACTGCCTTTTCTCTGGAAGCAGCAGCCCCTGGTGCCACAGGGGTTGGAACTGGTGTCCCGCTCAGCTGGAGGAAGAGCCCGAGCTATGCCAGACCATCCTTCCATTCCATTTGTGTTTTCAAAGGCCTCTGCTCCCCTGTTAATACTGCTACTGCCTTCCTACCACAGGCTGTAAATCCTCCTGGCAGCAGGGGAGAAGAAAACCCCGAGCCCAGCTCTGTAATGCACAGAGTGATGCTCCCTGTGGGTGCTGTGGGGAGAGAGGCTCCACGGGGCAGGGGCACAGAGCAGCTCGCAGGACAGCCCCACACACTCACAGCTGGCACTGCCCACACTGTCCTGTTCCCAATTCCTGCTCTGCTGCCAGCCCATGGCTCTCAGATCTCCTTATCTCCCTCTTCAGAATTGTCCCCGTGTCCCCCATCTGCACAGCTCTCCGTGGCTGGAGAGCAACTGGTCCCTGTGACCCCCCATCTGCTGGGCAGCTCACAGACTGCATCCCCCCATGCAAAACCCTCCTTTTCTTTTCTACACTCAGTAAACAAAGTTTCTGCAGCTTCTCCCACATTTGTTGTTGAGCTTCCAGCTCTGTCCATGCCCAGCCATGTAGGGCCCTGCAAACGTGCAATTGCCCAGAGCAGAACCCTCCTGGGCACCCATCACCTCTCACCAGAGGCAGCTGTTATTGATGTTGGGTTGCACCGTCAGCTTTAGGCATAGACAAAAAAAGTCAAAGGAGGAGCAAAATGAAAATGTCACCTCACCCTTGGTTTGCTGCTGCGGAGATCTGTGTAAGGATCTGGACAGGTATCTTCAGACAAGGAAAATTTGTGTCGAGTTACCCAGAAAGAGTCATCTGTGAGAACCACAGAATGGTTTCTCTTGGAAGCAACCTTAAACACCATCCCATTCCACCCCCTGCCATGGGCAGGGACACCTTCCACTAACCCAGGCTGCTCCAAGCCCCATCCAACCTGGCCTTGGACACTTCCAGGGATGGGGCAGCCACAGCTTCTCTGGACAACCTGTGCCAGGGTCTCCCTACCCTCACAAGGGAGAATTTCTTCTGTATATTTGACCTAAATTTCCCCATTTTCAGCTTGAACCCATTGCTCCTTGTCCTATCACTACAGTCCCTGATGAAGAGCCTCTGTTCAGGACCTCCACGTGTCCACACCAGTGTTCACCAGAGAATATCTGGGCCACTGGCTGTGCTGGGCAGTCATTGCTTCCCTCTGAGCTGTGCTGGGGTACTCAGCCAGGAGAAGATGGAACAAGCAATGGACCCATTGCAGAGACACAGAAAAGGTTTTTGACTGATACTTTCTTTGCCAAATGTGCTCGTAGAATGACAATTCAAGACTTGGCAAATCAGCACCTGGTTTTCTAATTTGTGGGGGCAAAGGCTGCAAAACTCGTAAAATGTTAAAATGCTCTGTTTTCACAAAGACCCTTGGAATACATTATTCTTCATGCAAGCTGACATAATTAAATAGATTAAATTGCTTGAAATCAGTTCAGGCAAAACACTGTCTTCAGCTGAGAACAAATGCTCCTGCTTTTCAACTTGTGAGAACAATTGGAATATATTGTTCTAGGATTTTTTTCCTGTTTCCTACAGTTTGTCCATCTCCATATACAAAGACCACCAGCCAGGAATCAGAAAGGACCTGGTGAGAGGCCAGCTAATCCGATTAAGGCTGACTGAAATATTCCCAGTATACTTTTCAGAACAACAGCAAAGCTTGAAGTACAATATTTGCTTTCTATTTTCTACATCGAGAACAGTTCTCCAGTGGTAATGTCTTTATCACATCACAGACACTCTGGGGGTCCAATCAGGAAACCTGTTAGCAGGATTATCCGAGCTACAGGTCCAAGCAGGTGCCTCCCATTATACAGTTCAGTGTCTTTGTGAAGTCAAACATGGTTTTGTTTTGACCCAGCCAGGTGCTTTGGCTGGGCATTGGAGGACGCCAGTCAATTCTTCATGATTCAACTTTCCCAGTGGAAACTTGAGACGTTCTGGCAAACACCACTATGTGCTGAAGGAAAGATTCCTTTTCAGTACAAAAGTGCATTTTGTCATTAAAGAAAAACCCCTAAGCCAGAAACTTCCCTCTCCCATTATGCAGAACTTGCCTGGAGAAACAGCACCAGGAGCTGCTTGTTTTGGAGCCAGATTTTCAGAGGAGTTCAGCTTCCATGAAGGATTTCATAAAGAAGTAGCACCAGCAGTACCTGTTGATACAATGGCTCCATGTTTGAGCAACCCCAGCACCAAATATACCGAGCACTTAAAACCCAGCTGTTGTGGGTTGACCCTGGATGGATACCAGGAACCCACCAAAGCTGCTCACCCACTCCCCTTTGCAGCTGGATGGGGAGAGAAAATTTAACAAAGGGTTCATGGGTTGAGATAAGGACCGGGAGAGGTCACTCATCAAAAACTGTCATGGGCAAAATGGCTCTAATTAGAGATATGAAATGAATTTCTTACAAACAAAATCAGAGCAGGATAATGAGAAGCAAAATAAGCCCTTAAAAACACCTTCCTCCCACCCCTCTTCCTTCCCAGCTCCACCTCCTCCCCCAGCGGTGCAAGGAGACAGGGAATGGGCATTTTGGGCAGTTCATCTCCCGTGGCTTCTCCTGCTGCTCAGGGACAGGAGTCATTCCCCTGCCGCACCCTGGGGTCCCTCCCACAGGAGAGTTCTCCAGAAACTTCTCCGATGTGAATCCATCTCAGGAGCAACAGCTCCCTGTGAACTGCTGCGATGTGAGTCCATCCCAAGGGCAACAGCCCTCCCAAACTGCTGCAATTGAGTCCATCCCAAGGGCAACAATCCTCTCCTAACTGCTGCAGTGTAAAACCATCCCATGGGCAACAGCCCTCCCCAAACTGCTGCAGCGTGGGTCACTCTGCCATGGGGTCAGTCCTTCAAGGACAGGCTGCTGCAGCCTGGGAGCAGGGCCGCTCTCCCCACGGGTCTCCCATGGGGTCACAGCCTCCTCTCTGGCATCCACCCACTCCTGCGTGGGCTCCCCCAGGTGCTGCAGGGGAATTTCTGCATCCCCCTGGATCCCCACGGGCTGTGGGTGGATCTCTGCATCCCCCTGGATCCCCAGGGGCTGTGGGTGGATCTCTGCATCCCCCGTGGACCCCAAGGGCTGCAGGGGCACAGCTGCCTCACCCCATGCTCCTCACCACGAGCTGCGGAGGAATCTCGGCTCTGGTGCCTGAAGCATCTCCTGCCCCTCCTTCTCCACTGCCCTTGCTGTCTGCAGAGTTGTTCTTCTCACATGTTCTCACTGCGCTCTTCCCTGGCTGAAATTAAAACTGCGCAGCCAACATTTTTGTGTATCTTTCTTCTTAAATACATAATCACAGAGGTGTTACCACCATCTCTAATTGACCCAGGCTTGGCCAGCAGCACGTCCATCTTTGGAGCCACCAGGGGTTGGTTCTGACAGCCACGGTGGAAGCTTCTAGAAGCTTCTCACGGAAGGCACCCCAGTAGCCCCCTCGCTACCAAAAACCAGGCTGTGCAAAACCAATACACCAACCTAGACAGAGATCCTTCAGAGGGACCTGGGAATATCTGATCCAGGATGGAACAGGAGGAAGGGAGCAGGAGACATGGTTCCTGTGAAGTTAATGACATTTTGGAAAGGCAGAAGAGTCAGAGGAGTGGGAGTATAAGTTGCTGTATCTGGTCTGCATCATTATCATGATGGGGTCAGTAACCCATGCTTTTATCATTTCATTTATACCAATTATGTATTTCAGTCATATTCACTTTTATAATCATTTCACTGTCAGTTCACACATAGTCAGAGAACAATGCACCCACAACAGGCTTGAAAACTTCTTCTGAAGTTAAAGTTTTCCACAAAATGCTTCCCAGCGTGGGAACTTGCTCTGAGCAGCAAAGGGAGGAAAAGCCTGGCAAAACGAACATTTTCCTAAGCTCCTGAGTCAAAAGCATGTGAAACTGGCTGGGGCAGTAAAGCAGGACCTGCTGGAGTCAGCAAGGGAAACAGGGATTCGAGACCAGTGCAAGGAACTGATTCACGGAGATGAGATAGAACGGGATCTTCTCTCTTTCTTTTGCCATCTCTTTGGTAAGAGCTGGATCCTGATCCTGTGAGATCTGCATTTAACTGCAGATCACAAAGAGGGTGGGCACCACCTCTGCTCGTTCCTTTCGACTTCAGCTGACCTACCACGTAATTTTATGGACTATGGACTAGACTTCCACAGACCAGATCTGGTGCAGCTTCCTGCCATCCCTGAACACCTGCCTTTGTGACCACCCCAGCTGACACATTTACCCAGTTACCCATTTCCACATTTACCAATCTGCCTGTGCTGCCTCCATGAACTCTTTCTCATCTGGCCATAACACCCATGCAGCCACTGCTGTGTGCACACAGGTGCCAGTTTGTCTCTGGGCTTCTCAAACTCACCTGCTCTCCTGGCAAAGCTCTGGCATCTGGCAGAGGCACAGATTTCTGTGATACTCTCCCAGTTCTTGGTTCCTTCTGCCTTCTGCTCTCAAAATGCCCACTAATTCTTATTTTATTTCCTTTCTCTTGACCAGTTATCAGCCCACACCAACTGAATCCCTTTAAGAGAGTTTGATGTGGGCTCATTTTGGAGACTCTGTCAATTCAACCACTGATTTCTGTTGGAACAGATCTCTGTTGGCATCTCCAATGAATGGTTTCCTTTTCTCAAACCCTCCTCTTTTTATCTCCTATTACATTTACCCTTTTTAATTTAGTCTACTGATTATGTTCCTTACTTCTGCCTTCCCTTCATGTGATGGGCTTAAGGGTCTCTGGTTCCTTGGATTGTCCCTGAAGGCTTTTTGAAAGCTGATGTCACATTTGTCCCCTTGCGTTTTTCAGGCAGCAGAACTGGTTTAAGCAGTGGGCTAAGCACAATGGTTAGCAGGTCAATAGTCTCAAATTTGGATGCCTTTAGGAGCTGTGTGAATACCACCTGATAATTTTTGTTATTCATCCTACCCATTTGTTTTCAGATTTGTCCACATTCAGAATGACTTTGAGGGTAGCACCCATAGCCTGTTCTCAGGGAACAACAAAGAAAATGATTTAATTTTATGGTGATGGCCCTGTGTATGAGCAGCTCTTCCCATCCCTGCCACCTTTTGGCCTGTTGGATTGCCTGCATCTTCTGTGTTAGAAATATTATTACTAGCTGCAATTACATAGAAAAAGTAATTAGCTATTAAGTGTTGTCTGGCTCATTTGCCCCATTTCCCAACCATGTGAAGGGGTACAGGGGACTGACTCCCTTTGCACAATCCTAAAATTCCTAAAGCCATTTGGAATAAGGGGATAAAATTATTCATTTTTGACTTTTGTCTCCATCAGTTTGTCCTCAGAAGTTATGTCATCCCAGGCATGAGCTCGGGAGGAAAGTCTCTGGCACTGCCCCAGCCTGGGTGAGTCAGACAAGAACTTGTTATGCCAACACAAGGCTTGGCTGTGGAGACACAGCACTGCTGCTCCCACCTCTGGGCAGGTGACCACACTGCCCCTGGGAGCAGATTTGGGTTCCTTTATCCATTGTCAGACCAGCATGAAAGCACCTGGAGAACAGCTCTGAAAGCCAGAGGGGTTGTACCTCCCTCAGCTTCGCCACCAGTGTCCCCACATAAGTAGGATGGCTTATTTCCATTGTACATCAAGGTTTGGGAAATCAGCTAAGAGTTATGAGAAAAGAGAGCATTACTCTTGATCTTGAAAATTAGATTGTAGAGTATGTCTTTACAAAACTTCAACTCAGAGACATCTGAAGTTTGGCAAGAGAATCCTCAGAAGATAAAACAAAAATTATCTTTTGGACCAGAAACAGACTTGAGTATTTGGTGATGCCCTTTGGCCTGTGTAATGCTGCAGTTACTTTGCAAAATTTTTAATTATGTTTTTTAGAGATTTACTGGATTCCTTTATAATAATATTCTTGGACAACAGCATTATTCTTTTCACAGGACATGAACCAACCTGAGCAGCTTGTAAAATCAGTCCCAGAGTGTTTGAGTTGTCACAAACTCATATGCCAAATTAGAGAGGTAAAATTCTGAAAGATCTTCCATTGAATTCCTGGGCTGCTTCAGCTCCCCAGAGGCAATGGAAATGAACTCTGAGAAATCACAGACGTGGCCACGCCAAAGAGAGTTCCTAGGCTTTGGTGCTTTCTTAGCTTCATTAGCTTTTATCACCAATTAATTAAAGACTTCACCAAATAGTCTTCCCATTTCTGGACTTATTAAAGAGGGGGACGTTTGAATCTCACCACCTCAGTTTAGAAGCCTACGATGTACGTGTCTACATCTGAGCTAGACTTTCGATTTCCCTTCTAGTGGCATGAGGAGAAACCAGTCCTTTGACTGAGTGAGTCACACTGCCTGGTTTAGGTGTGCATTTTAGGCGGAGATAAATCACACCCTGGTTGCTGAGGAAATACGGGATAATTTTGAACAGGTTTTTATAATTGTCCCATTCATAATACCCACAGACCCTTCCCACCAGGTCATTGTGAAAGCAGCTCTTTCTTGCTGTGCTGGAGGAGTAGTGGTAGTCAGGTAAAGACCTTTCAACCACAGCTTCCTCCCTGCATGAGCTATTTTTAGTGATGACAGTAGCTGGATTCAAGAGAATTAGCTTCAATTGATGAGCTACTGCAGCAGAGCCACTCCTGCTCAGCTGGGATGGCAACCTTGGGGAAGATAAAGCACCATGATCACAAAACTCAACCACTATTAACCCACTCTGTCTCCTGATTATCATCTTTCTTTTCACCATCTTGCCTTTTTGCCTGTTGGAAATATGCAGAAAGTGGGCTTGGATTAAAACCAGCTCTGGACTGCAGTCCTGGAGGCCAGATTTAAAACCACCTGGAGTTTGCAAGTGTAAACTATTTAGCCACCCTAAAGAAGATTTTGCCGACTCATGGCTCAGTCTTCAACCAAAGCCAGGTACCCATGCAAGACACCCTTCAATGTCTTCAGAAAGGACACGGAGTAAGTTTGTTGGTGACAATTGAGAGGACAAAGAGGGCCTGCAGAGAGAGCTAGACAAATGAGAGGGCTGAACAATCACAGAATCATAGGATGGTTTGGGTTGGAAGGGACTTTAAAGCTCATCTCATTCCACCTGCCTGCCACGGACTGGAATACCTTCCACTGTCCCAGGATGCTCCAAACCCCATCCAGCCTGGCCTTGGACACTTCCAGAGATGGGACAGCCACAGCTTCTCTGGGCACCCCGTGCCAGGGCTTCACCACCCTCACAGAAAAGAATTTCTTCCCAATATCTAAACCTTCTCTCTGTCAGTATGAAGCAGATTCCCCTCATCCTGTCACCTCAGGCCCTCATAAATAGTCTCTCTCCATCTTCCTTGCAGGCTCCCCTGAGGTACTGGAAGGCCCCAGTTATGCCACCCCCAGAAGCCTTTGTTCTCCAGGCTGAACAGTGAAGTTTAACTGGGGCAAGTACTGGGTTCTGCACCTAGGATGGAGTCCTGGGGATGCATGGGCATACTGGGGAATGAGAGGCTGGAGAGCAGCCCCACGGGAAGGGACCGTGGGGCCCTGGTTCATAGCAAGCTGAATCAGTCAGCAGTGCCCTGGAGCCAGAAGGGCCAACCAAGTCCTTGTGGGGCACCAGCCCAGCATCGCCAGCCGTGCCAGGGAGGGGATTGTTCTGTCCTGCTCTGCTTTGGGCTGGGGCAGCCTCACCTCCAGTGCTGGGGGCAGTTTTGAGTACCACAACATAAAAAAGATCTAAAGGTGTTAGAGAGCATCCAAAGGAGGGATGCTGGGATGGTGAAGGGGCTGTAGGGGTCTCATGAAGAGCAGCTGAGGTCACTTGGCTTGCTCAGCTGGAGGAGACTGAGGGGAGAGCTCAGCTCAGTCTACAACTTCCTCCCAAAGGCAGCAGAGGGACAGCTCTGATCTCTGCTCCATGTGACAGGGACAGGACCCAGGGAAGGGCTGGAGCTGTGTCAGGGCAGGGCCAGGCTGGAGATCAGGAAAGGTTCTTCCCCCAGAGGGTGCTGGGCACTGCCCAGGCTCCCCAGGGAATGGTCCCGGCCCCGAGGCTGCCAGAGCTCCAGGAGTGTTTGGACACCGCTCCAGGGATGCGCAGGGTGGGGTTGTTGGGGGCTCTGTGCAGGGCCAGGAGCTGCACTGGATGATCCCTGTGGGCCTGTCCCAGCTCAGGAGATTCCATGATTCTGTAGCCTGCACACACCAGCCTGCTTGCCCTGGCTGGGAGACAGCTGTAAGCCCATAATGGCACACACTTCAAGGTATGAGCAAGCCACGTTTCTGACACAGGAGGTTGTTCAGGGATTAGAAGCTTCTCGCCATACTCTTTGTGACCAGCCTAATGTGCCTGGGGCCAGCCAGGAGTGTATTTTATAGGCTAAACCCTGCAGATAGATCAAGGCTGAAGAACTGGAGATGCCTCTGTAATCACCAGCTCTCTTTAGCTTACGTTTTGATGTAAGCTTACATTTCCTACCTCCAGGGAATCAGAATGGCTTTTTTTTTAGCCTTATTAATCAGCTTAATTAAGACACCTTCTACTGTGTACCCACCCTCCTACTACTAAGGAACAGCTCAGCTTTTCTTAACTTGTAAACTTGCTACCTACTGGGATTTCTCACTGAAAGCCTCAGATTTAATCCATGTTTTGGAAAGAACTCCTTATCGCATTGGGAACAAAAGAGTTATTCACTGCTATGTATTGACTTTAAGGTAATGGGTAAATATAGAAACTAAACTCAACTCTGGGATGACGGTTTGGCTTGTATTGTTTGATTGATCAGGTGTATTTTATCCTGCTTCCCAAAGCATTCCTCCTTTCATTTATCTGTACAATTGTGTGGACTGACAGGTGAAGGTCTATCAATTATTTCCCTCTCTGTTACACTAAATTACAAAAGACCAGATTTCTCACCTAGGCCAGACTGTGCCTTCCATACCCTTCTGTCTTCAGAAGAGTTTACAGTCCCTTCTGAAAATATCAAAGGAAGTCTTTAAAGCCCAGCCAGATTTTCATTGTTGGGAGTCTCCAACTTCATCAAAAGAAGAGACAGTCTAGACAAAACACCTACAAACTTCACTCTCATCTAAAAATGTAACCGTTGTTTTTGTGGGGAACCTTTCACAATTTCTGCCCAGATCCACCCAATAAATTACATCTTTGCTGCTTTGAGTTCTTCCTCTGTTTCGTGAATCCCCATGAAGACACATTTGAAAAAGCACTCCCCTCCCTCTCATCTATGTTCATGACCCTCTAGAGTGTCAAATCCAAGAAATTCTGGATTATGAGGGAGCTCACAGGGCAGCATTTCTTTGCTTTGAGAGTTATACACATTGGAGAACTCCTGGAAGCCACTGAAAATCTCAGGAAAATTTTCCAATCAAACACTGGGAAATCCAGGACACTCTGTGGTAGATGGAGTCTCTACAGAGGCTCCATGTCCTGGGAAACCCCTCACCAGTAATGTCAGATGTACGTGATAAATAATGGGCCAACCCCAAAGCTTCCTCCACTCAGCTGCCAACGACTCCTCAGAACTCTGCCTATGCCCCTCTTAATGACTTCTGCTTTGAGCTCCAGCCCAGCCTTTTCCTGTCCCACAGACTATTTCAGTCTGGAAAAACATCTCTGTTTCTGTTTTGTTCTGGTTTCAGTGGTTGCTCCAGTGGAGACCCACAGCACAGTCTGTGAGTGTCAGAGGGGTTCTTGTGGGCTTTTTTCCCTTTCCAGGTTCTTGTAAGGAAAACAGACTAGAAACATGTAAAACACTTGGCAAGGAGGAATATGAAGAGCCAGCTGCCTACACAAGCAGTCTCTAGCAAAGGCAGTCCTTGTCCATGCCTTTCTGAGGGCACAGGCTGCCTTGTGAGCACCACGAGCTCCTGCACATTGCCAGAGTGAAGGAAATCGGGGGGGGCACCTTCTGCCCATGCATTCCCCAGGCAGAATGAGTGCAACAGAAGCAACCCTGTCCCACCTGAGGATCAAAACCCACCTGAGGGGTAGCCTTGACACAATCACAATCCACTGAGGAAATCATGGCAGTGACTCACTCTGGTGTCTCCAGGATCGTTCTGGATGAGCTGGGCAGTGAGATGGGAACACAGTGCTCAGGGAGATCCACCCAGTCAATCTTAGGCTGCCAAAGGACCGTGGTCCCTGAGGCTGACAGGTCTCTGGTGTCCCTGCTGGAGTGCTTGCACCTCCCTCACCAGAGGACAAGCCAGACAGGCAATCCCCTGATGGGATGAGTGCAAATGGCATGAGAACAGAACTCCCTTGAACGCTGTTAATAGGTCACCTTGCTCTGTCCTAGGCAAAGAAAGCAATTCCTGGGACTCAGTGTCCTGCTGTGATCAGAGGATGTTGTTCTGCCTTTCCTCTGGAAAACCCAGCTGCTGCCCCACGGGGCTGTGCATCCACCAACCCACCCAGGGCCACCCATCCCTGTCTGACCCTGGGACAGTGCTCACCTCCATCCCACCCATCTGGGGACCTGCTCCCACACAGGTGCCAAAGACAATTCGTTTAAACTGAGGAAATTCACAGGCAGCATTACGTAATGAGAATTCTGGGGGGAAACAGAAGCTTTTGACAGCAGGACCCGGTTTGAGTGCTCATACTTGGAGGAAGTTTGGAAGCTCATGTTTTGACATCCCTGCTGGTTGCTGTGGTGTGAACAGTGAAGGGAC
Organism: Orthonyx spaldingii; assembly: GCA_013397795.1. Classification (NCBI taxonomy): domain Eukaryota; kingdom Metazoa; phylum Chordata; class Aves; order Passeriformes; family Orthonychidae; genus Orthonyx; species Orthonyx spaldingii. The sequence continues at coordinate 288,524 of VZTJ01000752.1, forward strand.
CCTCAAGCAGAGTGTTTCTAATTCCTGGTTTTTGACAGATGTGATTCAGTGCAAATCCACTTGGCTGCATTACCTGGATGCTGGTGAATGTGGAGGATTGAGAAGCAGGTCATTGCCAAAGACTTAGAGAGCAGTACCTGGAACTATTAAATCACCAAAGACAACACAGATGAGATGGGTTCATCTATTTAGATCAGTCCCTCATTCTTGCAGGAGCAGCAGAACCAGAGGAATGCAGAGCCTGCACACGTCACTAATAATGAATTGCTCCATTGTGACTTGTAAAGGGAAGGTTCACTAATTAGAGGGAGTTATTAAACTGCTGGGGGTTACCCTGGCAATGGCCAAGATCTTTGGGCAGGCCCAGTGTTCCCTGGTGCTCTCCTGGATTGGGGAATCATGAGCAGAACTTGTGCAAACTCCCCACCTCTGGCTGCCATGCCTGGAGTAACGCCTGAGTGCTCAGCACTGGTTTTACCCAGCCCTTTCTGGTGCTGGTGGCGTGAGCAGCCAATGGGGCAAACAGTGGGACAGCAAGGGGGGCAGAGAAGGGGTGGGAGGCAGGACTCTGGGGCGAGGCAGTCTGTGCCTAAGCCATGCTCTGACCCAGGGAGGGGAACAGGCCCTCCTTGCTGGGGCTGTGTCCCCGTGTGCCCAATGCCACACGCAGCTGCTCTGGGTCTCCAGAGACCTGGCAGTGCCTGAGGGACACTGCCACCACACACAGCCAGTACGGCACCACCTGCAGGGGCTCTGAGGTGGAAAGAGCTGCCAAAGACCTTCCCTACTGCAGGATCAGGCTGCTCCTGCTGTTCATTCCTCCCCCAGCTTCAGGCAGGGACCTGACCCAGATGTTCCTCACGAATGAGAGAGGACATCCCAGCAGTCCCTCTTGCTCCCAGCCCCCTGGCAGCTGCAGACTGTGGGAACGTTTGCCTGCTGGCAGTGGATGCTGCTCTGGTGGAAAGCCCTGAGTGCCAGCTCTGCTCCCTCCCTTCGACACAGACCGATGGCGCGAGGAGCCCACAACGTGTGGCCCGGTCTCCTGGGAGAAAGGCAATGAAGCATGTGGGCCATGTCTGGAAATCAGATGCCCTGTGGGTGATTCATTGACATTCCCTCTGCTCGTGCACCAAAAGATCATCTGTCCTGTCCAGACAAGTTTCACCAGCGTGAGCAACAGCTAGAAGCCAGCAATATTCCGAAATGACAGTATCTGAGAGCCTGGAGCTGCCAGGATCCACCTGTGGGAACCAGCCCACAGGTGTTCTCAGGGAACATCTGGTGGGCACTGTTTAAGGAATGTGAACAGTGAAACACCTTTCCTGGCACAGAGAAAGCCGTCAAAGACCATGGCAGGCTCCAGGCTGGTGAGGGTTACACATTCTCCAGCCTCACCACTCCAAAATCCACAGGGCAAATAGCTCTGTTCCCACCTGCTCAGTGCCAAGTGGGGAAGTCCCAGCAGCACCTGGCCAAGGAAGGGTTAAATGCCAGGCACACACCACCCCTACCACTGCAGATAGCACCCAGCTGGCTGAGATGAGGAAGGAGGGCACGCCGCTCTTCTCTGCACCTTCTGTCCCTGTGAGCTCCTGCTGCACTGGCCACGGGGTAAAGGTTTCTGTGGCCATTGCTCAGCCCTGGCCTCCACAGAGGCTCCTTCCCCAACAGGAGGATGTCAGGCAGGTGGTTTCCCTGCTCCCCGTTCCCTGAGCAGGCAGTGAATGCCGCTGGCATCTCTGACAGCTCTGGGCAAGGGCTTCTGCAGACAGCTTGTGGCTCTCAAGGTGACCTGCCAGGTCTGACTGCCACAGTGTGATCCTCCATCCCCCCAGCTGCTCTGAACATGTGCAGCCTGTGTCTGCTTGAGATCTGGGCACCTCCAGTGCCTAACAGGAATCTCAGTGCTGTGCCAGGACAAAACCAGGTCTTCTCTGAGGCTTGATCACAGAATCATGGAATCCATAAGGCTGGAAAAAGCCTCTAAGATCAAGTCCAACCATTCCCCCAGCACTGCCATGTCCCCAGGTGCCACAGCCACACATCTTTTGAACAATTCTAGAGATGGTGACTCCACCTCTGCCCTGGACACCTTGTGCTAGGGCTTGGCAACCCTTTCAGGGAGGAGTTTTTCCCTAATATTTAGCCTAAACCACCCCTGCCACACCTCGAGACCGTTTCCTCCTGTCCTGTCCCTGTGCCCTGGGAGCAGAGCCCGACACCCCCGGCTGCTCCCTCCTGTCAGGGAGTTGTGCAGAGCCACAAGGTCCCCCCTGAGCCTCCTTTCCTCCAAATCCCTCAGAGGCCCCCAGATCCCTCAGCCACTCCTCATCAGACCCTGCACCTTGATGCTGCATTGTTGGGTGTACAGCAACACCTCTTCCCGTGCTCTCCCTTCTGAAGATCCCAATCTCACCAGAAAGCACCCAGAGCTCTGTTTCAGAGAACACAGAGAGCAGTGGCCCCAGCCCTGCAGGTCTGTCACCTCTCCCAGACCTGGGATAGTCAGGATGGGACTTTAAAATAAGAAGCATTGTGAGACAAACACTGGGTAACAACAGGGTAACAAAGCTCCTCCAGTACAACTCCAGGCCTCCCTCATGTGCTAAGAACTGCAGTCATGCAGGTGGGAGAGGTCACCCCCCAGCCAAACAAAAAGCCCTTTCATGTCTAATCATGAACCTGGTGGGTCTGGTGAAAGTTCAGTCTCCATCAGGAACAGCCAGGACAGGCTGAGGAACCTTGGCAAACTTCTGATGTCACCCAGTCAGACCTCAGACACAAAACTGCCCAGATCCAAAACTCCCACACATCTGCTGAGCAGAAGAATGTCATAACTAAACATTAATTTTTATTTGGACCTTTAGAAAAATCATGGTGTGGCTGGGCCCTGCCCCAGAAGGCTTCTGCTGTTGTGTAACCACTTGTGTGGGACTCTGGGAAAGACTGTGGGACTGGAGCTACAGGACAGCAATATTGCCTTCCTACCCCCAGACTGTTGTGAGAAACATGGTCAGGGAGGATGTCACACAACTGATGAAAATCGTTACAGAAAGAACTAGATATAAAGGGAATAAATCAGATTGATTTATCAGAATTGGATTGATTTATCAAGATCGAGCAGAGTCCTGCCCACAACAGCAACAAGTGTCTACACCACGCTCTGGAAGATCAAGGCCAACAATAAGATCAGTAAAGCATGATTCTGCTCTGTTGTGGCCATGAATTAACACGGTGATAACAGGATCTGGGAAGAGAGCCTTGGTCTCCACACCAGCCTGCAAAGACCTGCCAGGGAGAAGTACGAGCAGCTGGAGCTGGGCAAACTGATGGAGCTGTGAACTGGTTCTGGCTGGGATGGAGAAAATTTCCTCACAGCAGCCTGTGGGGTGCTGTGTTTTGGATCTGTGACTATGCTGGTAACACACCAGCAGTGTTTGCACATCAGCTTTTCTCCTCTCTGTCCCCACCAGGAGCAGTCATGGGACATGTGAGAAGTGGGGATGGAACACAGCTTGGACAGCTGTGATCTGAGCTGGTCAAAAGGATGTCCCACATCCTCTGACATCAGGCTCAGCAATAAAAGCTGTGGGGAAAAGGGCAGCAAAGGGGCTCTTTTGTGGTTATGACATCTGTCTTCCCAAGGAACCTTCAGGTGTGACAAAGCCTTGCTTCCCTGGGAACACCTGACTGGCCTGGGAAGCAGTGCATGATTCCCTGGTTTTGTTCTTCTCGCACACCCAGCTTTGCTCTACCTCCTAAACTGTCTTTGTCTTGGCCCATGAGAGTTCTCAGTGCTGCCCTTGTGATTCTCTGCCTGCTCCCACTGGGGAGAGGGATCAGGCAGTCCTGGGTGGGATCTGAGCTGCTGCTGAGGAACAACATGCAGAGCTGCTGGCAGGGAAGCTCTCTGGGCTGGTGCAGTTGTTGGATTTGTTGCAGCTCAAGTGTCTTGCACGTTTCTCTGGATGGCAACACTGCAGCCAGAGTGAGAACCTTGGTGCAGTTTTCTGGTCATCTCTTCTGAGAAGTTCCAACCCACACCATCTCTTCCTTTTCTTGGACTGTAGCACAATGACCCTTGAGGAGCCACTCAGCCATCCCAGCCTGCCTTCCTTCTGGGGCAGCCTCAGCAGTGTGGTTTTAATTCCCTGCTCTTGGGCTGCCTGCAAAGAAAAGCCCAGGACACAGAGGGAGAGACTCTTCTCCCCATCTGCTTCATCAGGCAAGATTTCCTGCTCCTACAGTCTCACAGATACTCATGGGCCTTATTATTTGATTTCCCCACCTAATCTGTTGCCTTCTGCTGCTGTGACTTTCTCAGCCAGCACCATTCTGAGCTGTGGCTTCCCCTTCCTCTGTGAGCTGAACTTTACTGTGGAGCCAAGCACAATCCAGCCAGCTCCAGAAATGTTATTGCCATCCACACACAGCTCAGACCCTGGGCCAGAGGCAGCATTCTGCATCTGTCTGGAGGTAACAGAAACGGTCCTGGGAGATGGGACTGTGTTGGGTGACAGAGATGGATAAACTGCTGGGATCCCAGGGTATGGCTGCCTGGAGATATTTGACTCCTCTTGCAGGAAACTGTAATGAACAAGGAACAAAAACCAGTTGTTGACACTGTAAAATGGAGAACAGCATTTTTATCAGAACTGAAAATTGCTGGTGGTTTTCAGTCATTTTTGGCTGATTTCTGTGTTCAGACCAAAGACTTCCCAAAAAGAAACATGATGGCTGAAAGCTTTTGAAAAATGCCTTTTGGACTTCTGGCCTTCTCATGAGGATATTTCAAAAACAGCAGCTGTGAAATTCAGCCAGAAGAAACCGAGGCTCCAACCCAAAGGATGCATCCTGGTTCTGGGGACACATGGCAGGCAGGATCCTGTCATTCCTTCCTTGTGACGCAGCCCAGGCGGGCAGACGTCCCTGCGGTACCAGTGCTGACAATCCCGGCATTCCGAACACTTCCCCGGGGAGCTGCTGGTCCTGCCAGCACCCAAACCAGAACAGCCTGGGCCTCTGTGGCCAGCAAGCATCCAAGCCCTGCCTCCCAAAACACTGCATGATTTATAGACGAAGAGTCTCCGAGCGTTTGACAGCAGAGGACGAGAGCAGCCCCACGCTCTTTGATTCGTGGCTTCTTGGCTGGAGCTCAGAGCCCAAGGTAGGAGACGAACCCCGGCTGCATTCCTCGCCACGCTCACTGCCTTCTAAGGACAACGAGATGCCTGCAGGGTTTTGGGCTGAGGTGCTCTCCAGCCAAGCCCAGCGATGGCCTGGCAGCGCCTGGGAGCTCCTCGGCAGGGACAGGCTGTGTTTCAGAGATGCTGAGAGCTGGCTCCTCTCGGTGCTGTCTGCGACCCCGAGGAACGGGCGCGTTTCCATTAGCGGCGGCAGACTCCGTGGTGTCACCAGGAAGCCACAAGGCATCAGACCTGCGGTGGGTGGTCCCCACGCTCCCAGAACCGCCTCTCTTCTGCTCTCAAGTGGAGAACAAGCATCTTCCCGTCCCCAGCACACGCTGCCGCTGCCGGAGCTGCCGGGCTCACACTGTGGGTGCGGAGGCACCACCGCTCCCGACTGTGCCGAGGAAAAGCTCCGCTTGTCAGCGCAGCTGGGAAGGGCAGGGCAGGGCTGGGGAGCTGAACCCTCCTGCGAGGAGCCGGATCGCTCTTGTGGGAGTTTAGCAATGGAAAAGCTGCTGTGGATGGATCTGAGTCACCCCCCTCCTCCCCAGCTGAGTCAGTCATTGCTCTGCGGCCCCTGCGGTTCAGGTAGAAAGTGAAACCTGATGCTCTGCAGAGCCTGTGCCCCAGGAGAAAATCCCCACGGAATTGTCCTGCCGAGTCCCACTCCAGTGCCTGGCTTCACGTACGGCCCCCTGTCAATGAGACGCGGGTGCAGAACAGGGCAGGACCAACGAGCAGAGGTTGATGGCCAAGGCTGTGCGGATCCTCGGCGCGGGCAAGGATCAAAGCTGATCCCGGATTTCTCCGTGCCCCATCCAGGCTGCTCTGGAAGAGGTGACTGGTGGCTGGGAGGAGGATGAACAGCGCAGGATGCTGGATCTGGACCCGACTCTGCTGGAGGGCAGGAGCACCAATGCTCGGAGCTCTCTCTGTGCCCAGCGACACCGGGAGCTCGTTCCAGGTTCCATTCCAGCCCCTGAGCCCTGCTGGGACACCAGCTCCCAAACTTCTCAGACCGAAAGGCTCAAGCACTAGGGACTTACTTTGTGATGGCCACAGAGCAATGGGGGCATCTCATAAAGAGTGGTGAAAACGTCCGACCTCACTTCTTCTGCTGAAACTGCTCTGGAATTGCTCCTACTGGAGACACCCTCAAAAAGGTCAGAGAAACTGGGATTTGGGAATCACGCCTGCCTACAGGAGTTCTTCCATCAACCTCCAGAGCTGTCAGTGCAGCGGAGCCAGTCGGCTCCGCTTTTCCTGTGTAGACAAAGCCTAATTCCAAGCTGAAATTTCCTTAGGACACATCTTGTATTTCAGGATCTTTTGGTGCTACTTTCATCTCCAATCCACATATTGCAGGCCTATAATAATAATAATAGCAATAATAATAGTAATAATAATAGTAATAATAGTAACAATAATGATAATACCTTTTGTATGTACATAGCACCTTTCATCCAAGGATCTAAGTCACAATTACAGCCCCACACATTCCTGTACATTACAGCCCTATAATTCTAAGACTGTTCAAGTATCCAGACTTCAAAGGGAATGTGGATTTCCCCTCCAGCCCAGTCATGGTGCCCAACATGCTGGAGATGTTTCAAAGGTGTTTCAAAGGTGCCTTGGCAGTAGCCAGAGGTAGTCAGAAGAGCCAGAGGAGCTCTCTGAAGCTGAAAAGAGCCTTCATGGATTCTTTCCTTCCCTCTCCCACCCCCTCTTTATCTCCCTGGGAACTCAGCACAGCCCTGGGATGAGGATGATGCTCCCATGGGACCTTTGTGTCTGTGCAGTGGGAGGTAAAAAGACAGAAACAGTGTTGGAAGGAAAAGCGAGTGACAGCACAAGCTCAGCTGGATGACTCTGATTTCCAGGTCAGGTAGAACCGACAGCATTTCGGTCAAAAGTAAATTCACAGAAAAATTATGTTTCACTAAAAAAAAAGCAGTGGGGCTAGGGGGAGATGGTGGAAGTTTTCACTGTAAGATTTTTTTAAAAAGAGTTTAAAGATTTTCAGGTGACTCAAAAAAGAAAGTACTCTATTTTGGGTCAAAGCAAAATGTTTTGGGGATAGTCAGAGAAAACATGTGCTTTGCTTTGGTTTAGTTTTAATTGCCTGGGAAACCCGAAAGAAACACCCCTATTTGTTTAACCCAAGCCAGCCTTTCCCCTCCTTTTTAGGTTTAGCGAAGAGTTGAACTCGGTGTTGTTTACCCCCATCCACTGAGGAAGAGGTGTGCTCAGAGTAAGGGAGTGTCCTACAGAAAACAGATGTGGGGTTTGCAGCATCTCTGGCCAAGCTGACATTTCCCAGCTGGGTTCACTTCCTCCCTGGAGTTCTCCAGTGCTGCCCAGGAGCTCTCAGAGCTGCTGCCTGTGGCTGTGAGGAGCATTTCAGTAGCTGCTCTGACTTGTGGCTGCTCCCTGAGCGAGAAGTGATGAGCTCAGCGGACATGAAAGGCAGGCACTAAACCTGAGAGTGCACTGGGGCTTTTCTTCATGTGGTGGCTGAACAAATGGAAAGCTTAAGAACTTTTTAATAAACTTTTAAAAGGTATTTTAGCTCGAGAGGTCCAGACATGTGGCTGGAAAGCTCAGAGAGTCTTCAGCTCTTCCGTAGCACCAGTTTGATGAATTGGTCTCGAAGCCCGTTGGGAAGGGTTTGTTGGCAGTGCTTTAAAGAGAGGGAGACTGAGGCACAGGAAAAGAAGAGGCTTTGGGGTCACCCATAAGGCTGGGCCAGAGCTGGAAACCCAGCTGGAAATCCTCATGCTGCACTGTCCTTTGGATCTCCCACCTCTACCACACCAGGGAGCCAAAGCTTGTGGGACACCTGTTTCCGAAAGTCTGAGTCCTTGTGTCCCTTCATCCCGGAGAAACCCTTTCCCCAAGCTCCTGTGAGTTGGTCAGTGCAGAGCCAGCCCCTGGAAGAGCAGTGGGTCCAGCCCAAGGTCTCTCCAGGGGAGCCAGAGCCCTCAGAGGAGGAGCGGGGCGGTTTCGCAGCGTGTGCGAGCTCACCTCAGACACACCACACTAACCAGCATGGGCTGCAGCACGCTTCCTCTCCCCTTCTCCAATAAATCACGGCTTCCAGCATTCATGCTTTTGTCACTAATAAATCTTCTGCTGTCTTACACCACATGAAAGCACAACAATACCTAAACTGGCAGGCACTTCCCTGCACAGGACGCAGCTGCAAACTCAACCTGCAGCGCAGGAACCTGCTGCTTGGCCCTGAGCTGAGGAGAAGTTACAGACAGCATGCACAGCAAGGCTGCTCCGTGCTCTAGAAATCCCACATGGTGTTTGTAGGGCACACGTGAAACCACTCTGTGCAACAGGACCTCGTTAACCAGAGGAACACATTGCCACAGGAGATCAGTGCAGAATACAAACCCTACCTGCACCTATAATCAAGGTCCCGTGTGGTTGTGGTGCCTTTGGTTCTGCCAACACCACACACCTGACCCTAAAGGTGCATCCCTGTCCTTTGGTACAGGAGGTCACCTTCCAGTTACGGGACAGGGCCTTGGGACAACATCTGGGACACCAGCTTGGGACAAAACCTGCTCACTCCCATGGCCCTGTGTCCAGGGATAAGAAAGCCAGAGACTGCAGCTACCGGGATCTGCAGCTCATTCTGCCCTTGGGAGCAGTGAGCTGAGCAGAACAGAAGTCCTGGTTGGTGTCCTTAGCCAGGATGGCTCAGTGCTGCCTGGGGAGTCACCGGCTGGAGCGAGACCAGAGGAGCCTCTGAGCCACTCCCAGGGCTGCAGCCCCGCTGGTCTGGAGCCAGGCTGGGAGAGCTGGGGGTGTTCAGCCTGGAGAAGGCTCCAGGGAGACCTCAGAGCCCCTTTCAATGCCTAAAGGGGCTTCAAGGGAGATGGAGAGGGACTTTGAACAAGGGCCTGGAGGGACAGGGCAAGGGGAATGGCTTCCCATTGCCAGAGGGCAGGGTTAGATGGGATATTGGGAAGAAAACTCTTCCCTGAGGGTGGGGAGGCCCCAGCACAGGGTGCCCGGAGCAGCTGTGGCTGCCCCCGGATCCCTGGAAATGTCCAAGGCCGGATTGGACGGGGCTTAGAGCAGCCTGGGGTAGTGGAAGATGTCCCTGCCCAGGGCAGGCAGGTGGAACAGGATAAGCTTTTGGGTTCTTTCCAACCCAAACCATTCTGGGATCCTGTGATTTTATAAATGAAACGCTCACGTGGTCGTTTCCTTTCTCAGCCCCCAGGTGCTGAGGGGCTGGTGGGGACACTTTCAGGGATGCAGGCCCAGGGATAAAGCAGAACTGCAGAGAATTTTTCCTGCAACCAGAATTTTTTCTTGTGTTCTCTGGGAAAGACAGAAGATGAATTTCTGTCTAAAAGTGCAAATGTCTTTCCTGCAGGTTTCATGCAAAGATGAACATTTGCTTTACTGAGGTTAAGAAATGCCCACAATTGTGAATTCTTTTGAAGTTTCGAGATGCAATTATACCCAGAGCCATCCTCACATCAGATAACATCCTTGGGCAGGTGCCTTGTGCCTTCTGATCCCGCAGGTCCCTGAGATCCCTGATGTTGGCCACATATCACAGTGCCAGCAGCACCCACTGCTCCACGCCCGTGGCATCGGAGGTGGCACCAGCCAAGGGGAACGTCCCAGGGGCTGCTGCTCTTCAGGGCTCAGTGTCACTTTACAAAGCCTTTCACCCTGTGCATGGGCACCCCCCCCAGCAGCCCCAAGCCTGCCTGCCCCTGCCTCCCCAGCCATACTGGGCAGAGGAGGCCTCATTTCTGCTCCCCTTCCACCCCTGCGGTTCCCACCGTGGCACATCTGTGGTGCTTGGGCTTCACCTTCCCTTTGAACAAAGGGAATGTTCCTAATTGGTGCCTCACGGGGGTGTTCGGGACTGGAAACCATCCTGTCTCCCGGGCTCTCTTTGTAGTGGGACCTGTGGCTGCTCACAAGGAGAGACAGCGCGTCCCTTGAGCACGTCCTGCCCTTACAGGGGTGTTTTACTCGCTCCACTCCCACGGGGACTGCTTTTCATTTGCAAATCCTTCAAAGGGGTTTAAATAGCTCCAGGAAGGCCTGCAAACAAGGCAAAGTGAGACAGAGAGCTGTGGATAGCCTGAGACACTTCTCATCCATGGAGGGGAGGAGACTGGGAGCTGCCCTCCTTCACCACTGCCAGCAAAGCCTGGGCTGGTGCATCTGGGAATGGTTTTACAACCAGCCCTTTTTGGGTCCTTGATGCATCCCTGCAGGACTGGAGGCACCACCTGAGCTTCCCTGACTCCTGCCCCTGCTCCCCACTCTGGCACAGCTCCTGCCTCCACACAGGCTGCAACCTGGCTCTGTTTTGACTGGGCTGCAACACGACGCTTGAGCTTGGTCCTGCTGTTCCTCATGAAGACAGTTTCCGATCTCTTTTCTGCTCCTACTAAAGTCATTCTCCAAGACCCCAGGCTCCTCTCAGCCCTGCGCTATCCCTTCCCACTGCTTTTCAGAGCGCTGCTCAGTGATCCCTGTCCTGACCTCCGCCCCTGTCCCTTGGGTCACTCCGGCAGGACCCCGTGCCTGAGAACCTCCCCAGCCCCTCGGAGGAAGCATCTGGGGAGCAGCGCGTTCCACAGGCCTGGAGGCGTTCGGGCATCCCGGCTGGAGCGTCTGGTCCCCGAGGCAGCCGCAGCCAGAGCCCTGCTGTTGGCAGAGGGCACCCCTCCCGCAGCCGCCGCTGCAGAGCGGGGAAGGGCTGCGCTCCCCTTCCCTCCCCCACGCTGCTGCTGCTCCCTGACCCAGGCAGGTGCAGAGGGGGAGAGGCACTCGCAGCCCCATCGCTGCCTTTTGGCACCACAGCCTCTGCCAGAATCAAAGAGCTTTTCAAAGCAAACCTTAAACTCCTTTAATCGCCAGCGAGAGCTCCTCCCACACAGATCTGAGGGCCATGAGCTCAGTGTTTTCGTTGCCCCAGGCAGATTTATGAGCTTATTCTTCAAGAAAGGGCGGGAGAGAGGGGAGGCTGTGGCATATTGCTTAGCCTGGGGGGCGGGCTGGGAGCAGCGGGGGGAGCGAGGCTTTGCGGTGGAAGGACGCTGCAGAGAGCTGGGCTCTGCCGCGGCTCTCGGGAGCGGTGCGGAGGAAAAGCAGGATGGGATCGAGCGAGGGGCTTGAGCCGGGGGCGAGCGGCAGCTCCGTCCCTCCATCCCTGCCAGGCTCCGGTGCTGCCCGCTGCACCCGGCCGGGACCGGGCATCCCTCAAAGCACGAGCGGAGCGAGCGCTCTCCCCCAGCCCCACCCGAGCCGTCCTGGGCGCAGTTTGCGGGGACAGGGAGGAGGGAGGAGGCGTGCGGGCAGTCCCACACCGCTGTCCATCCCAGCTCCGTGCACAGCGGCTCTCACCGCCCTGCGCTGCCTTCCCTCCGCTCCGGCCCGGGAGCGCAGCGCTCGCTGCCAGGACCGCGGCAAGTGCGGCCAAGGTTTGGCTGCCGCCTCTCCTGCAGCGACCTGGGCACCAGCTGGGGGCTCTGGGATGGGGCAGGTCCTGCATCTCCCCTCCTGCATCTCCCCTCGTGCAGGAGTCGAGCTCAACCGTTCTTGTGGGTCCCTTCCAGCTCGGAAGGTTCCACGATTCTGTGGTACTCTGAAAGTGCCCCACCGAGAATCAGACACATCCAGATACCTGTTACCACTTCCCAACAGCCCTGCAAGAGATGCCTCCTTCCTTTTGGACTGAGATCCTGGGGAGGTCTCAGGGTTGATGGCACAGCCCCTCTGCACTGTCACCTGCAGCTCTGCCTGTCCTGGCTGCCAGGACTTGAGGGATGCAACCCTTGTCCCTGGACCAGTCTCCTCCAGAGAGCACAGCATCCCATTAATCCCAGCAGTATCCACACTGGGACAACAGCAGCCAGGTAAAGTGAACGCTGCTGGACCCAAAGCGCTTCTATCTCACGACACCGAGAGCAGAAAGGGAGCAGAGCCTATGGCAGAGAAGGGGTCTGGGAGATGATGCAGCAGGAGGAAATGGGAAGAGATGTCATGAACCTCATTAGAAATTCAGAGACTTCTGAACTTCCTTTCCATTGAATCTAGAACAAAGAGCCAACACCAATATTTCGTATAGAATAAAAAAAAAATCAATGTACTCTGTTTTAAAAAGAGCAAAACACTTTGCTTTGATAGTGTTGAAGTCCTGCAATGTGAATATTAAATTGCCTATGGGTAAATGCAACACCAGCAGGTGAAAATATGTAAATGGAAGCTTTTTTTAAGAAAGACAATATGAAGTGAAAACATTGAAATAATCTCTCCTGATTTAACTTGTTACTACATTTCTACCATTTACAGTCCCATGAACACTGTCCATTTTCATTAAGCTTTTCCTTTCCAATTAAATGAGATATTGCTTGGAAAACCATTCCCCCAAACATGCCCTTGAGGCAACTCTAGGACTGACTTCACTATTAAGGCAAGCTGAGAGATCTGGGGCTCAGCCTGCAGAAGAGAAGGCTCTGGGGAGACCTTAGAGCACCTTCCAGTGCCTAAAATGGGTTAAAGAAAAGAGGGAGAGCAACTTTCTACACGGGCAGATAGTGACAGGATAAGGGAGGATGGCTTCCCACAGACAGAGGGCAGGGTTACATTATGCATTCACAAGAAATTCTTCCCTGTGAGGGTGGTGAGCCCTGGCACAGGGTGCCCAGAGAAGCTGTGGCTGCCCCATCTCTGGAAGGGTCCAAGGCCAGACTGGACAGGGCTTGGAGCAACCTGGTCTGGTGGAAGGTGGAATGAGATGATCTTTAAGGTCCCTTCCAACCCAAACTATTCTGTGGCTCGGTGATTAATGGTCCTGCAATTCTGGCTTTGCTCTGAGCACTCCCACCCACTCCTCACTCCCTCCACCCCCAGACTTGGGTCCCCTCACCACTATTTTGTCTGCTTGCTGTGGGGTTTGCCCTGAGCCTCGAGTCCAGACACACAACCATGAAGCGTCTGCAGAATCACACTCATCATCCTCAATGCAGGGATGAAGGCCCACTGAGCACTGCTGTGAGCCAAGGGACCAGGACATTTCAGCTCTGGGCTGGGCTGAGAGTTCCACCTTGCCCAGGGGATACAAGAGGCCCTCTGAAAACACTTGCTCAGGAGCTGTGCTGTTTCCTTGTTGCTTTTCAGTTTCTCTCACAAGCCGCTCTTCAAGCTGTGCCTGATCCCAGATTTTCTCCATTTGGTTTTCTCCTCCTTGCAGGCTGGGGAGCACAGGACAGGAATTACTCTGTTTCTGGTTGGTGCTCATCTGCCTGCTCCAGAGGGAAACACCACCCAGAGTCTGTGTTGGCTTCAGTGCCAGCAGCTCTGCCTGAAATCTGGGGCTTGGGCAGGTCTTGGTTTGGACCAGCCTCTTTGGGTATTCTGAAGTGTCACCATTCACAAGTGCTGGGAGATGTTGCCCCCTGGGGCCTTCAGAGCAACCTGCCAGCAAGAAGCCCCTGTCAGCCACAGGAGACCCTGAGGCTGGAACTGAGGTGCTGGACAACTGGAGTTGAACCCAGGTAGCCTGCCCTTAAAACCTTTGGAATCCTGCTGGCAAGAATGCAGTAAGGATGCAGAGCACACCTGTGGCCATGTGAAGTGCCTGTATGGAGTCAACAGAGGGACTTTGTAGAGTCTCTTTGAAGGAACCCAAATCCCTGGAAGTGGGAAACCCTTGTTATTCCTGATAGTTTAGGTGTGGGGGGAAAAAGTTCCTCAAAGCTGATCAATGGTGAATATAAAGCTGTGACTCCACTGCAGTGTGCAGAGTCCAGCTCTTCAAGTGCCTCTCTCCAGTTTTATCTCCCTCATCCACGACCCCAAGCCCACAAACATTTCCTGTTGCTCCTGCTTTGGCTGCCCTTCTCCCAGACATTTGGGCATTCCCGAGGATGAGACTGTGGATTTTGGACTGTACAGGGCAGGAAAGTCACTTCCTATTAGTCTTCCAGCAGGAAAGAAGGTCAAGCAGAGAGCAGCCCTCAGTCTGCTGGCCACTGATTGCAGCATTTGGTAGTCCTGGGCTCTATCATGGCTTGAGAAGTGGAAGGGTCTGGGAGTGAGTCTGCACTTTTGTGGTGTGTTTGGATGGGTCCTGGTGCAACTCTGGGGCTCCTGTGCTGCCCATGGCATTAGGAAGAAGCTGTGGATGGGCACTGGGCAAGCACCAGGCACAGGGTGGGCACTCACTGGTCTGTGCAAAATCACCTGGGGCGGGAGAGCAGCACTGGCCCCAGGAAGGATCTGATTTACACTCTGCATTGGGGTTTTGTGCTCTCTGCATTTTTGGCTGCTCACTCTTTCTCCCGAGGGTGTGACTGTCCCAAGGGCACACAGAGGTCCCTGTCACCCCTGCAGGAACCCCCAACTCCTTGGAAGCCCAGTCACCCCTTCAGCCCCAACACCCTCCCCACAGCCATCCCGCCTGCCCAGGCTTCTGGAGGGCAGCCACCCATCCTGAGCCCCCCCCAGGGGTGTCCCAGCTCCTCCGGCAGCTCTTGGGGTGCTCCCCATCTCGGGGAGTTCTGGTGGCTGTCCGTCCCACAGCAGGGGCTGCAGGGGCAGGGGCTGGCACATGGGGAGGGATTTGGGCTGAGGGGAGCTGCCTTCAGCACTGCTGCTTGACTTGCTCCAGGTTCCAGCTGTGTGCTGAGCCTCCAAACCTGCTGCCTCACCTACCCGGAGTTCTGTGGGTCTTTAGAAAATGCGAATATCAAGAAAAAGGCGTCTTCCCTTCACTCTGCCCTGCACTGCATCCAGCACTGTGTGGCCTGGGAAGTGTCTGCTCAGCTTCAAGACATCCCTGTCTCCTGCACATCCCTGCCAGGGCTCCGTGTGGCACCTGATTCCAGAGGGTAGCTCAGAGCAGAGAGTGGGTGATGCAGGGCCCCAGACTCCCAGTGGGACGCTAAATTCCAGGCAGTGTCTCAAAATGTCTCTGCAAAGTGAGAACAGCCCTGAAGGCTCCTGATCCCATTCACCTTAAAGGACACACTGTGGGGAACGAGAACCTTTCTGTCCGGGGAGCCTCACGAGATGCCGGGTGATATCTGGGAGCAGCCAGGATCTGCTGCTTTTCCCTCCACCCAGAGCCTGCTGTGACAGCAGCAGCCTGGCAGCCTCACCAGTGGCTGCCCCAGGTCTCTGCTGGTTTCCCAGCACAGAGAGCAGCACTGCAGGCAGTGGTTTTTGCTCCATGGAAAGGTGTGCAGGGGCCTGGGACAAGAACCCAGCGGGCACCGGTGTTTCCGGGGGTGGGGCTCAGAGCAGCAGTGCTGCCTGACCCCTCCGTGAGGCTGGGGAGACCTGAGACCCTCGGGAAGGGGGGGATGGCTCCTCCAGCTGAGCTTTGAGCCATGGTGCTACTGGTGTCTGGCACCCTCCAGAC
This sequence comes from Orthonyx spaldingii, assembly GCA_013397795.1. Lineage (NCBI taxonomy): Eukaryota > Metazoa > Chordata > Aves > Passeriformes > Orthonychidae > Orthonyx > Orthonyx spaldingii. Next base: position 304,130 of record VZTJ01000752.1, read on the forward strand.
TTGTGTCCTTCATCCTCATCTCTCCCCTGCAGTGCCCCCTTCGCCCCTCTCCCACAGGCAGTGCTCCCCACTCTGCCCCTATCCCACACTCTGCTCCAATTAGGTTTGATCAGCCTTCACCAAAAAAGGAGGAAGGGAGGAGTGTTACTGCTCTCTTTAACTATTGACTGGAAGGGTGTAGAGAAGCTGGAGTCAACATCTCCTTAGAGTTGTGCAGGGGAAGGTTGAGAGGTAATGGGCACAAGAGGAACCAGAGGAAAATACAATTAGGTATTAGGAAAAACGGGATAGTAAAAAATGGGGAAAAAGTGAGGGAATCTTAGAGATACTCCTAAGATAATCCATCAGGTTTACCTACTGGACAAGATCCTGACCAGCCTCACAAGATGGACCTGTTTGAATGTAGATAAGAGACCTCCAGAGGTGTGTTCCAGTCTAGGATATCTGTGCAAGCCTTCCAGTACCTCCCCATGTTTGCTTAGTCCAGGCACTGCAAGATGTGTGCTGTCCCTCTGTACCTGTGCAGGGTGTGGGGGGTGTGTGCTCCCTGCCCAGCTGATATCCACATGTGGCCATGACACTCCTGCTGTTCCCTTTCCATCCCAGGATGAGACAGACTCTCCATTTCTTTCCTGCAAGCGACAGCTGGACAGGCCAGCACATCCCCAGGAGGGACCTGGCAGGCACAAGCAACATGGTGTCATTTTCTTTTTGGTGAAAGAGGAGCAGCCTTGGCAAGTTGAGAGCATCCCTTCACCCCCAGCATTGCCACCTGTCCCCCTTGCAGGGGCTGGTAGCCAGATCCATGGGGATGAGGGTGGTCAGGATGCCACCCTGGGGCAGGGGGCTGCACTGAGCCCCTGCTCCCAGCCACGGGCGTCTTGCCAGTGACAGCGCTGGGGACAGCTGGGGACTGAACTGCGCCAGCCCAAGCGATGCAACACCTGCCCTGGGGAATCTGAGGTGGGGCTGCTCCACCAGGTCACAGCAGGGTGTGCAGTGGTGCCAGGGGTCACAGCTAAGATAATATTTTAAGCACCGAGCAGCTTTTCCCATTTTCCCATCCTCCTCTGAGCCCCTGTGCTCAGTCACCTCTCTGCTGCAGAGGAATCTTTCCCTATGCAGCTCCACTCTCCTGCACCCCCAGCTCCCTGCTGTCCTTTCCAGGGAGTCCCCAGCAGCTCCAGCCACCTCTGGTGCAGCCCCAGATCGACTCTCTGACACACGTTGAGAGACAGAGCTGTGGAGTGTGACACAGGGCTGTGGGGACTTGCTGGCACAGCAGCTAAAGGGGAAATCTCTCCCATCTCCTTGACCACAGCTGCAATATCACCAGCGATGTCTCCACTGAAAAGGCTTGGCTTTGGATGGGTGGGATCAGGGTCAAGTTCAGAGAGGTGCAGGAGTGAGCAGGGACAGATTCTGGCAGGGAGACAGGCGTGGTGGAGGCACTGCACAGTCAGGCTGGGGCATGGACCCAGCTCATTAGGCAGTGTCTAATCAGAGGTGATTACAAGGTTCCTTTATTTTGCTCCAGAGGAAGTCCTGCTCTCCACAGTGCCCCTGACTTGCTGAGAAGACAGGGCATGGAGCAAAGAAGCTGGAAAGTTTTGAAAGCAGCTGCCCACCAGCTCCATGCTCCTGCTGCCGTTCCAGGGCTCTCTCTTCAGCCCTTGAAGATCTCCAAAGCAACCCAGCATTTCTTTACATATTTGAATATGGAGTTTAAGCCTGTATTTCCATGAAGAACTTAGATCTCACTCCAATATCCATACTTTCTACAAAATTTGTGCTGATTTGCTTTGATGAACCAGCCCTGGCTGCACACTTGTACCTGGGAAGCCAATCTCAAGTAACTTGCTAACAGTAGTGACAGAAGCAGGGAGAAAACACAGCTCTCCAGTCCTCCTCCAGTCATTCCCAGTTCATCCTGACTTCCCACCTCCGTCATATCTGCTGCATCCTCTCACTGGCAGGGTTTGATGGAGAAGCAACAAACGGGTTGGTTTTCCCCAAAGAGGGAGGAAGGAAAACTGAGGCCCCCTCCAGCACCCTCCGGGCCCGCCCCACGCACGGTGCAGCCAGAGGGTCCCCCAGCCAGGCGTCCCCTCCCTGCGCGACCTGGGCTGGGGACGGGGGCTCTGTCCGTGCGAAGGAGGGCTGGGGACAGAGGCTCTGTCCGTGCGAAGGAGGGCAGGGGACAGAGGCTCTGGCCGTTCCAAGGAGGGCTGGGGACAGGGGCTCTGCCCCTGCAAAGAACTGTCACTGGCGCCACCGTGTGAGCCCGCGGGGAGCGGCCACGGGAGCGGGGCCGGTGCAGGCGCGGGGGAACGGGATCGGTGCAGACACGGGGGAGAAGGATCGCAGCAGACACAGGAACGGGGCTGGTACAACCCACGGAGTAGTGGGGCCGGCACAGACACGGGGGAACGGGATCGGTGCAGACACGGGAGAGCGGGGCCGGTACAACCCACAGAGGAGCGGGGCCGGTACAGACACGGGAACGGGGCCGGTAAAACCCACGGGGAGCGGGATCGGTGCAGACACGGGAGCGGGGCCGGGACAGACAGGGAAACGGGGCCAGTGCAGACACGGGAGCGGGGCCGGTACAACCCACGGGGAGCGGGGCCGCGGCCAAGAGACCGCCCCATCACCATCCCGAAGTGCTGGGCCCTGCAGGGCTGTCCCGAGCACCCAGTCCCAGTGGAGCCCAGGGCTCTGCCAGCAGCCGCAGCAGTCACCGGCCGCACCCGCACCGGGCCGGGAGCACCTGCCAGCACCGACCCGCTGGGGTCCGCACAGCGCTCCGTGTCCCAGCGCTCCGTGCCCCTGCTCCAGCCACCGTGGCCGGGGGGAACGTGGCACTGAAAGAGCGAGCAGCCAAAAATGCAGAGCACCAGCGACACCGAAATGTCCCCGGGTTCGTGCGGGCAGCTCTGCAGCTGCCAGCCCGAGGGACAGCTCTCTGGGGCTGACACCCAGCGTCTTCTCTGCGGAGTGGGAGCGGTGGGTGCCCCAGCCCGCGATTCCTGAGGGTGAAGCCTGATGGGGCTGCCCCTTGGCCCCACAGAAGCATCAGTGCTGCGATGTTCAGCAGCTTCCCACATGCTCCAGTGACTTTGCACTCGTGGGCAGCCGGTTCCAAACCAAGCCCCAGGGGTAGTTCTGTGCAGTCACACCTCATGTGACAAGTGGTTCCCTCTCCCAGGGGAAATACAGCCTGCATTGCACATTTCCCTCATCTTTCATGGTCTCCAGTGAGCATCGTCCTTTCCTATTTCTCTCCCAGCTAACCCCGTACAGCTCTGGCCATCCAGTGGCTGCCACAGGACTGTGCTCCTCAGGCAGGAGCCCTTACCCAGCTGTGGCAGCTCCCACCTGGCCGTGCAAAGCCCTTCCTCAAGGGGTTTGGGTGCTGTGCTCTGACAGCTGAGCACCCGCAGCTCAGCACAATCCAGAACCGCCGGAAAGCCAACAACGTGTTCTGTGTGCCACTCCCAGACACAGGTCCCCTCTTCGCACTGTGAGCACAACATGAACACCCCAGCGCTGTCTGGGGTTGCCAGTGGTCCTCGGTGGCTGTGGTACCCATGGCTTCCCTTGGCAGTGCCCAGCTGCACTCCGAGCCAGCAGTGCCACGGTCCTTCCCAGCCTGTGTGCAAACAGCTGCAGCTCGTGGCTGCAACGCCGTGTACAACCCCAGTGAGCATCTTCCTCAGGGATAACTTGTCTGCCTGAGAGAGATGTCTCCTCTCCTGGTTAAACCCTGAGATTTTTCCACAGTCATTTATCAGGATCCTCAGTCATCACCAGTGTGATGGCACCGAGACCACCTCTGGGGCTAGCAATGAACGCGCCAGTCTCTGTCAATTAACCCTTTGGGGTATTAACATCAGAAGGGATATGAAACATTCAGATAATCAAGAATTTTAAAATAAAATAAATACATAAATAATCAAAACACAGCACTCACCAACCCCCCCAGACCTCTTACGAGACTTTAGTACTCATTTTAAAAAGGCAACTCGGACACTGCTGGTGGCCAGCACAACCCAAACCCCGCAAAGCCCTGAGTTATTGCAGCTATTGAAATGCTTGACAGAAGGATCCCAGAGCAGTTTGCACTAATTGCTGTGCAAAAATACTCCATTATGTGCTCAGACAATCAAAATAGACCCAGCAAATCAGTTCCCCCGGTCCGCTGCAATCACGGAGCAGAGCAGAACATCGCAGTGTAAATAGCACTTGCAGAGGGGCGCGGGAGGAGGGGAGCTTGGCAGGTCCTGCCCAAAGAGCTGCCTCTTTTTTTGTTGTTGTTTTGCTTGGTTTCTAATTTCCACAGGAAATTTAATTGCGGGAATATATGGCACAAACTTCCAAGCCGGAGGAAAGCTGCAGCTGTTGAAGGGGTCCGGGGCAGCGAGGGCTGTACTTACAGGTAGGCGGTGAGCGGGCTCAGGTTGGCGGGGACCTCCGAAAGCCCCAGCTCGGAGCAATCCACCGAGAGCACGATGCCGTCCTGCTCGCAGTGGCACTGGGGCGGGCAGGAGGGCGCAGCGCCGGGCTCCGCGGGCACCGCCCGGCCGCGGGCAGAGGACGCCAGGAGAATGCCCCAGAGGAAGAGCGTGCCCATCCTGGCCGGGATGCGGGCGCGGGGCTCGGCGGCGCCGGCGCCGGGCTCGCAGCGGGCACGGGATCGCCGGCAGGTCCCGGTGTGCTGAGGATGCAGCCGGGCAAGGGGAGGCATTGCTGAATGATCTTGGTTATTGGGTTTCAAGGGCTGGGCAGGGGCGTGAGACACTCCAATGGGAGGAGTTAAACTTTCTACTCTTTCCCTCTCTCTCTCTCTTTTAGAGCTGGCAGGAATTTCATTCAAAGGGAAGAAAGAGGGAAAAAAAAAAACCAAAAGAAACCTCAACAAATAAAGACCTGTTCATAGCTCCAGGACCCAGGCTTGTTTTGTAACCATGTTTTTGTGAGATAGCAGGGCAGGGGAAGGCAGAGCTGGCTCCGGCAGGGCAGAGGAGTATGAGCAGTGAGGCAGGAGTACCCCACCGGCACTTCAAGGGCTCCAGACTTTGGGACGCTGAAATATAACCCCAGATAAAGGACTCTGTGGCTGTGCTGGCTGCGAAACTCAGCTGTGACTGGAAAGTCAGGGTGCAGCTGGGGAGAAGGGACTGAGGAGCTCGGGACAAGTTCCGTGCTGGGAGCGACCATGCCCAAGGCTGTCTGTCTGTCTGTCCTGAGCTCCAGCCCTCACTCTCCAGCAGCCCCGTTGCTGTCCCCTTGCACCAGGCAGGGGCTAGGGGGAGGTGCAGGGGGATGGAGCGGCACTGCCGTGGTGCCGAGCTCCGTGGTGGGACGTGGTGCTCTTGTTATAGCTTTGCCCAGATCAAGGGCACGAGCGAGCTGCGTTTGCAGGAGCTGCCCAGCGCTGATGCCAGGAGCAGGGGGCTGGGCTGCTTCAAGAGCTCTTTCTAACCCTGGCTAAAGTGGCCAAAGCAGAGGCATAATCCATGGAGTGGGGGTTTGAAGCCACCTCACCTGGAGCTGTGTCACTGTCTGGTTTAGCAGGGGGCACTGCCTAGGCCAGCCCAGCCCAGGGCCTCGTAGTGGGACATGTGGGATGTGCATCAGAGCAGGACCTGTGTCCAGGAGCTACTGAGTTCTGGGGCAGCAGAAGGAGCTGCTCAGCAAAGGGTGCTGCACCTGCAGCAGGAAAGGGCTGCAAAGGACAGCTGCGTGTCCTCTCTCAGGACTGTGTCACTGTGATGCCCTCAGATGGGGTGACTGCTGAGTCCCATGGCAGTGGCTTGAGGGATAGGGGTGAGCCTGGCCCCACAGCTCAAACCACACCGAGTCTCTCTCCACAGAGCCAAGCATCGCATCTGTAACAGGGACAGCAGCTGGACATGGGGCTCACACTGAAGACAGACAGCTGGCCGTGGGGCTTTTCATGGATCTGGACTCCTGGTTTGTTCCTCCCTCTGACTCCCCCACAGCCATGAATGGAGAAGGTGAATGAGGCAGAGAAAAAGTGCCCAGGTGCAAAGTGCACCCACGAGGTCACCCCTCCCTCTGTAACCATGCTATGGTAAAGTGCCACATGGCCAAAGCGCAGACTGGGAGATGCTTTCACAGCCCTGCTTCCTCTGAATGGGCCTTTCCTTCTGGCAAAAGAGTTTCCTGGTTGATATCCCCGTTATCGCAGGATAAAAGAGGTGGAAGAGTTATCTGGGGTCAGGAAGGTGAACTGGTGCAGTGGGAAACTTAAACAGCTCCAGCTCACCCGGGGCTGGGGTGCCTTGAGGCCTGTGAGCCAGAGCAGGCATCTCCTCCCCCAAAAAAGTGCTCGAGATGGAGTTCAGGGTTCGGGGCTGATGCACAGACTCTGGCTGAGGGCTCCTGGCCGAGGTGATGCTGCATCTGAAACTATTCCATTTGCAAAGTGCTTTCAGATGCCACCGTTTCAGGACTCCCTGTGACTGCTGCAGTCATTGGAAAGATCATCACTAAGTGCAGAGGAGTGAGAGGATTTTGGTCTGGGAGCAGGAACTGGTTTAATTGGAATTAAGCCGCTTCCATCGTGAACAGTGGTGGAGATGTCATTAATTAAACACTTGCAATGTCTTTTGACAGATCCGAACGTAAAACACTGCTTGGTGGGGAGACAGGGAGCCCTTGTCAGAGAGATGAGGGGTTCCTCCATGTGCTTCCCCTCCAGCTCTGACGTGGGACCTTAGCAGGGCCTGAAATGGCTGGACATGCTCTGACAGCAGCCAGGAATTTGAAGTCAGTCTGGAGAAAGTGTCAGGCCCATCACTCCTGGCTGCAGCAGCAGCAGTTCTTACATGGGATTCCTGTTCCTCTGCCTCCAGCCTCAGCAGCCAGCACCAACCACATCAGCACCTCTCGACAATTTCTCGCTCAGTGAGTTGTCCTCGGGAACCCAGGGCTCTGGCTGATCACACTTTAACAGAGGTTTTTGCAAAAAATTACACTGAAGAGGTTCTTATTGAAAACTACCATTCAGCTGAAGCAGAGGTATTTGCTCAGGAAGGCACTGACTGCAATTTTCACATTGCTTTAGGGGCAGCCTGTCCTGACGTTGAGAGCTCTTCTCCGTGTGCCTCACTTTGATTTTCTGTTTGCTTTTTATTCCAGGTCGGCTGTGGTGGTTCACACCCGTGTCTCATCTGAGATCTTATAACAGCTGTCAGTATTCAAGGTGTCACTTATTCCAGCGTGTCACAGGGCTCCTGGCAAAACCAAGAGTCTGGACACCGACTCGCTTGGACCAGAGAGCTTTGATGTTTCCATGGTAAACCTGGAATTTCTGAATAAGTCCCTCAGGAACGGCAGTGTCACTTTTCAGCCAGAAACCTGCAGGTCAGTGGGAGCAGCGTGGGCCATGCCTGCACTAAAGGCACCGGAGCCCCGGCTCCAGCCCATGGCTGTGGATGTTTCCCTGTGGCTCAGCCGTGTTTGTGTTGTCCTCTAGCGGCAGGCTGCGGTCTGGGAGGGAGGAGAGGCTGCTCCAGAGCCACCCCCGCTCCCTGCAGGGCCCCGGCGCCCTCCTTCTGCTTTCAAAGCATGGAGCTGAGACTCTGGAGACCAAACACCGGGGGATTTGGCTGAGCGTGGGGTGCCTCTGAGAGGCAGGTGACATCCCAGGGGATGTTTCCCCTGCTGCCTCCTCACTAATAGGTCTTCCAACAGCTTGCTTAAAAGCAGGAATTTAAAAAACCCTTGGGGAAATTTAGAATACAGCCTAAGTGGAGAACAAGGTCCAGTTTTTGTGAGCTGCAAGCACAGCCATGGCCTGAGCTGGCCTGGGGCACAGAGGGGCCGGGGGCGGTGGCAGTGGGCTGCATTCCTCACAGCAGCACCTGCTCCAAGGGGTCTGACTCCAGATTGCAGCCTTGCACCTGAGGAGAGCCAGGGCTCCGTGTACCAGCGCTGGCCAGATCCTCTCTGTGGGCCAGAAATGAGATACCAAACAGGCTTTGGCCTGAGGGTGGTGCCTGGCGAGGTTTTCTGGAGCTGGTGGCATTCAAAGGCCGACAGAGCTGCTGTGGAGCCGGAGCTGGGGCAGGGCTGCAGCAACACCCTTGTGACAAGCACTGATGTCCCCTCCTGCAGAGCCAGGAGATCTCTGTGGGCCCTGATGACAACTTGCTGGACCTTGACTTCGTCACTCAGCAGTGCTCTCCCTGCAGTGCAGGGAGGTGATGTAGCTCCTCCAGAGGTGATGCCAATGCCCTGGACACCCAGCTGAGGTCCTTCCTGAGCTGGAAAACTGCTGATGCCAGCTGAGTCAAAGTGCTAGAGGTTGTTTCTGTCCTCAGCACAGGCCTGACATGGGGCCCTGGAACAAACCCACAAATGTGTCTCCCACCCTGCCTCCATGGGACAACTGCTTTCGCCCTCTTTTTATTTCCTTCCAGATTTTATGGGGTTCTGGATCAACCCAGTAGGATCCCAGTTTGGCTGTTGTTCTCCAAGGACAGCCAGTCCATACTGCAGACCAGGACCATGCTGGCTGTGTTTCACTGCCAAGGTTCCAGCAGGGACCAAGACGATGCTGTGCTGCACACTGGGGAGGGGAGCAGCGAGTCCCTCCCTCCAGAAGGGCTGGCAGGGGCAGGAGGGGATGCAAGGAGCCTTAGGCAGGATCAAGGGCACAGGGACACCAGAGAAAAAATAAACATCACCAGGACTGGGCCATGTGTGCCATGGCATCCACTCATCCACCTCATCTGACATCTCTGTGAGGGGACACTCACTGCTGGGACAGGATCTCTCTTTAGAGTGAGGCTCCTCAGACTTGCCACCCCTGGCTCCTCTTGAAGCTGATCCTTTAGGTTCTGGGTGGAGCAGGTTGTGATCCAAACCAGCAGGGATGGAGCAGGATCCAGGTTCCAGGTAATTCGGGTGTGTCTGTGAGCCCAGACATGCCCTGCGGAGCCACCCGAGGTCAGGGGCAGAGGTAAAGGCCAGAGGAATGTTCCCGGAGACCCTGCTCCCATCAGGGCCATCCAAAGGCTGGAATTGTACTGTCAGGCTGTGTGTGAGTCTGGGCCCAGCAAGGATCCCACAGGCTTTCCAAAATGTAACTGCAAACAAGCAGAAGGTCCCAGTGGCCAGCATTGGCTCCAGCTGGGGCAGGGCAAGGACAGGGACAGGTATCCAACCTTCCTGACAGTGGGAAGGACCTGTGAAGTCATACGGAGCAGGATGGTTCCAACCTGATGCTTGGGGCACAGAGCAGCACAATCTTCAGATGCACTTTAACCCCTTGCTCTGGGAGGCACTGCTTGCAAAAAGGGGCAAACCTGTGGCTCCATGCCCTGCAGAGGAGAGGGACAGAGGTGCAGAGCCAGGTAGGAGACCTGTTAGGTGGCCCAGAACCCTGGTCCAGTGCTCTACAGGCTTGAAGAGCTTGCTTTTGGATCACCTGCATCTCAGCTGGGTCAGGGAGCCACAGCCACACAAGCCTTGCATGTGCAAGAGGGGCATTGAGGAGGGACCCTCAGCTCCCGTGCTGCTCACCCGTCCCTGGAGGAATAAACTGAAACACAAGAAAATCCATCTCAACATGAGGAAGAACTTCTTCACATTGAGGGTGGCAGAGCACTGGAGCAGCTGCCCAGGGAGGTCATGGAACCTCCCCTTGGAGACGTTCAGAACCCACCTGGACGTGTTCCTGTGTCACCTGCTCCAGGTGACCCTGCCTTGGCAGGGGGGTTGGACTGGATGATCTCCAGAGGTCCCTTCCAATCCTGTGATTCTGTGAATTCCCCTTCCAGTTCAGACCCACCCTCAGTCTGTGCTGGCCCCAGCACTTCTGCTCACCAGGACGTGGATGACATTAGCAGCTGACAACAGAGGATACTGGAGATCCTGGGGACATCCGGCTGCAATCCTTCTGCTCCTGGTGCTGGTACAGCTCAGCTGGAAGAGGCAGTGGGCAGTGGGCATTCCATGCCATGACTGGTGCCAGCACCTGATTTCCTGGAGGTGTCCAGCTGGGGACATGTCAGGGTGCAATGGGCTCCCTGTGGTGGGAGCAGGGGCCAGGGAAGAGCCTGGGGTAGAGATTCAGTGCTGGAGAAACTGAGGCATCAAGGAGCTGTGGTGCTCCCGTGGCCATGGATCCCCAGCTGTGAGGGGTGGGTGTCCCTGTCTCCTGTCACTTGGCAATGCTCACCCAGTCTGCCCCTGCTGTGGCAGCCATGGGAAGGGGAGCAGGGAGTGGGAAGGGGGGGTCCAAACAGGCATGTTTTTGCTCATCTCCAGTGTTCTGACCTCTGCACAGGGGCTGATGGAGGAGGGCAGTGGCTGGATGCTGCTCATCTGGAGCAGGATAAATATGAAGAACAACATGGCATGGCCAGAACTCACTGGGCAGCCCAAGCCAGAGGCTTGTTTTGTTTTCGTGTTCTGTTGTGTTTCTCTCCCCCTCTGGGTTTCATGGCTCTTGAGCTGCAGGGCTGGAAAATTATTCATCCAAACCGCAGCTCCCACAACACCCTCTGCAAGCATCTGTGGCTCCAGACTCCACTGCAGCAGTGGGTGGGAGGTCATAAATTCATCATCGTCACCAGCTTGGCCTCCTGTCAGGCAGGACACGAAGCACGGAGCAGAGGGCTGTGCCACAGACACACACTGTGTGGCTGTCACAGCCACAGTGTACTCTGAGCTAAGCCTGCTGGCCAGTCTGTGTGACAAATCCCTGTCCCATGCCCGTGCTGGAGGTGAGGAGCTCCCACCAGAGCTGCTGGAGAAGCTGCTTTAGCTGCAGATGCCTGCAGGTTCACCTGGGCTCTGCTGGCAGCACCGTGCTGCTGTGTGAGCCAGATGTGAGGGCTGAAGCATCACTCCCTCCCAGCTCATGGAAGCTCTGCAGACAGCAACAGGCCTCCCCCACCATGGCTGCAGCTTCCTCCCTTGTGTCTCAGGGCCAGTGCTGCTGGCAGCTCTGTGCCACCAGCCGTGGGTGACAGGGCATCAGCCCTGTGCCCTGTCCTGGGACTGCTGACTGCACAGACACACAGGAGATCCAGGAGCACTTTCCCAAGGGACTGGAGGAATAAACTAAAGTGGAAAGTTCCTGGTGCACTGTCCATCCATTGAGGCAGATGGACATTGGTGGTGCTGTACTGAGCTCCAGTAGGACGAGAGCTCGTGTGGAGCAGGTGCCAGCAGAACCCACCCCACCCCTTGCTTGGTCTCTGCCATCAGAGTGTGGCCTGGGTGTGGCCAGGTTGTCCCATGTGGATGAGGTTCTGCTCTTCTCCATGAAAGCAATTCTGTCCCATCCTGAGGCCTCCCTCCTCTGCCATCAGCTGTGGAGCCAGATCCAGAGCCTCTCCATACAAAAGATGGTTTGAGCAAAGCCCAAGCCATAATGACTCTGAACACCACAGGGTAGTTCTGATTGTGGGAAAACAGCAAAGAGAGGCTGGGGGGTTCCTGCCTCTCCTTATCCCTGGCAGCTGCCCATTTTGGAGGAGGCAGTCCTGGCTGGGCTGCAGGGACACCCTGCTAGATGCACTTGGGAGCAAGTGAGGACCTGTCCCTGCAGAACCCTGGGCTGCTGAGGGGTGATGCAGACCCAGGAGGGACAATGCCCACCCACTCAACAGCACAAGTCCCACACATGCTGCCAGGCCCTAGACAGCAAAATCCCTGGTCAGCCTTGTTCTGTGCCCCTCACAAGGCTCCTGCTCCCCCATGGCACCCTCACTGCCACTGTGACTGGCTCTGCTTTGCAGGTAGGGCACTCCACAGATCCTAAAATCCTCTGAGACAGCGAGCATCAAGTGTTTTAACATCATAAACCATGCAGGAACATACAGGTGCAAAAGCTTGTCAGTGTTGTGTGGACACTGCACGCCTTGAACATGCGCCTGATGCTAAACCTCATCTCTACACACACCTTGGAGACTTAACCGTGCTCAGCACTTGGGATTCCAGGGCCACAAAAAGCCAGGAGAGCCACAGGCTGTGTGCAGCAGCACCAGCAGGGTGGTGCTGGAGTTGGATCCAGGCCGGGTTCACCTCTGCCCTGTTTGAGAGCAGGACACCAGCCCTTTCCCACCCCAGCAGCTCTCTCACTCCTTCCCTCACAGGGACCTCTGCCTTCACCTGCTTTGCAGGTCAGCTGTGCTGAGGGTGAAGCAGTGAGAGGAGCACTCCAAGTGCATGGGATTGAGTCTCCAGTGTGAAAGTATCAACATTTGCACTGTTCTCTAGGGGTATGTTTGAGAGGAGCTGCAGGTCCTGGCAGAAAGGCTGCTGTCCTGTAGCCCAAGAATTAATTTTAAGGCTGAATGCAGCTGGAGGGTGAAAGCTGGACATCAGGGTTGTTTCCAGTGGAGGTCTAGGGATGATGGGGCTATGTGCATGTGTGAGCAGGACATGTGGTCTTTGAGACGACTCCTTCTTGGGGGCTGTTGGGGTAAAACCCCCAGATTCTGTGCTGCTGGGCAGGTCTAAACTTCACCGGCCTGTCAGCTCCAGACTCCGGACAGACAAATGGCACATCATTCTTTGGGCTTGATTTTGCAGCTTGCTTGCTTGATGTTAACATCCAGTGTGCCCTGGTCTGTCCTCCCTTGGTGGCCCCGGCGCACAGGGCAGGTGCCCTGCAGAGCACAGGGACCTCGTGTGCAGCCAACAGCCCAACCCCACTGATCCTGGCTACTGGAAACAAACATTTCCCTGGTGTGATCCCCATCCTGCAGCACCAGTGCGGTTTAGGAGTTACTGGTTACATAAAAGTCATAAAGTCATCAGGCTCCCTGTGAGCAAGGGCAAGGACTGGGCTTCTCCCAAGGCAACATCATAAATCCTTTTGTGCACATGAGAATATCCACTGAGCTTCACAGGCCCTTTTCATGTTGGAAGCATTCACTCACCCTCCTGGAGAGCCCCTGGCATGTTGGCATCTCACCAGGAACAGCAATGTGACAAGTCACTGGATGGTCACTTGTGCAGGCTGAGCAGTGAGGGGTCACATCAGCTGGGTGGGTGACCCTGGCACAGATGCATTGACATGGAAACATTTCCAAACAGCAACCGGATCCAGGACAGTGCAGGTCAGGATGGGTGAGGGTGGCTGTGGGCAACTCAGGATGCTCTGGGCTATGCTGAAGCCAGCACTGCACACACAGCATGTCCAGGGTGGGACAAAAACCAGTGCTCTGTGGGGCTAAGGCTCTGCACTGCCTGGGTTCCCTCCAGCCCAGGAATGCTGCAGCACCGGAGCTGGGAGCAGAGCAGGGAATACACAGAGGCAGAGGGGACTGAGCAGCTCTGCCTGCAGCACAAAAGGTCTGCTGTGTGCAAGGAGAGGCTGCTCCCACCCAGCTGTGCCCTGCCTGTGGCCACAGCCGGGCACTGGGTGCAAGGGACAGCAGGCAGGACACTTGGCCGAGGGCTGCACAGCTCTGCTGGGTGCTGGGGATGGGTGGAGCACAGCGGGAGCAGGAAGTGCATGGGACAGCAACGGCCAAAGAGAAATGGGATTTAGGAGAGGGAAAAAAGGATAGCCAGTGGCAAAAGAGGCCTCATCCCAGTGCTGGGATGGCTGATGCTGAGGTGCCCTGGGTGTCCCATTCTGGGGTGCAGATCCTTGTTTTGGAAGAGGAAACACAGCAGCTTTAGGATGAGTGGCCAACGCAGTCACCCACCTGGGGCTCTCTGCTCCTTGTAACAGGTCCTGGGACCCCCTCATCACACCTCTTATGTCTCCTCACCCCACTCCAAGGCAGCTGCCACAGCACAGGGTATAGTTGGCAGGAGCTGGGCCACACTGGGACAGGGTTACTGCTTTGAGACTGCACTATAACCACACACTGCTTGAAGGGGTGAAGAAGGGTAATCAGGGTCCCAGATACAGTTTTTTTCTACATGTGGAATACGCTTGTGAAACCATCTTTTTTTTTTTTTTAACTCTTCCTTCTGTCCTGTACTTGCAGCTCAATGAACCAAGTTGCTACTTGTGATTTCAGCTTGTGCATGGCCACCCCTGCTTCCGGAGTAGCCGTGTCCCTGCATGGACAACCCAGTTCCCAGAGCAGCAGGACTGCTGGGGCTGCCAGCTGCTTACCAGTATGTCAGCTGAACCAGGTGGCTTTGCCCTGTTCCTTGATGCTGGGGAACCGGCAGGTTCACAACTTTGAGCCCAGGCTTCATCTGAAAACGTGTCCCTTCCTCATGAAATTGTGGGTGGGCTGGAGATTGACTGCAGAAGTGTTGCCTCAGGGGGAGGAGCAGATGAGAGTGAGGAGAAGCTGCTGTGCCATGGGCTGCAGCATCTGGAGTGCCCAAGGGACACTGCTGTGGGACACAGCTGCCCTTTTGGGAACAGCCTGCACATCAGCTGGACCCCTCAAAAGCCAAGCCTCCCTTACAAGCACACGCTTTCCTAGGGCTGTTTATTGTTTGTACCTAAGACCACGCCAGCAGCCAAGCCAGCTCCCACAGTGCTCTGTCCACAGCACATCTGAGACCTCCACAGGCTGGTACCCACGGGCACGTGGAGACCACGGTGCTCCGTGCTCGGCCTCAGGGGCACCGCAGAGCCCCTCAGTGTGTAGTGAGGGGGGCTGGAGAACCTTCCAGGCACCAGGAATCCCAGGAGATGTCCAAAGGAGGAGAGCATCCTGCCCAGCTCCTCACCGTGTGTGCAGGACACTGTCCGTCTGTCCAGGGCACCCCACGTCACAGCTCACACTGCGTGGGACGCTTTGGGGACAGTGGCAGGGGAGGTTGTGGCAGGACACTGTCCGTCTGTCCAGGGCACCCCACGTCACAGCTCACACTGCGTGGGACGCTTTGGGGACAGTGGCAGGGGAGGTTGTGGCAGGACACTGTCCGTCTGTCCAGGGCACCCCACGTCACAGCTCACACAATGTGGGATGCGTTGGGGACAGTGGCAGGGGTGGTTGTGGCAGGACACCCCATGTCACAGCTTCCACAATGTGGGACGCATTGGGGACAGTGCCACCGCTCGCTGGAGGACTCGCTCTGTGCCAGGAGTGCCACGGGGCTCTCACCACTCCTGGCTCTGTACAGGACCCTGCAGACGGGAGGCAGGAGGGTGCCAGGAAGGGCCAGGTGCTGTCAGGGCTGGTTCTGAGCCGTGATGTCCTGGATGCAGCTGTACAGGAGCATGTACTGGTCCTGCAAGAGAGAAAGGGGGGTCAGAGTCAGGTTTCTGACAGAGAGCTCCTGGTCATAGATCAACCTTGCAGTTTGCCTTAAAAAATTCTAATTAAGGAACAGTGTCTGACAGCAGAGCAGGATTTGCTCTCCCACGTAGTCCATGATGGTCCTGTGTCACCACAGTCACCCAGCAAGGAAGAATCAAGCCTGTTATACCATGTTTGTTTCCCCTTCTTCATTGTCCCATGATGGGGCTGAGAGTAATGTCCCATCCAAGATGGAGAGGAACAATTTCATTGGGCTTCCTCCAAGTGCCCCAATGGCTTTTGGATGTGCTGTGGTGTTTGCATCTGAAACAAGAGCAAAG
This sequence comes from Orthonyx spaldingii, assembly GCA_013397795.1. Taxonomy (NCBI): domain Eukaryota; kingdom Metazoa; phylum Chordata; class Aves; order Passeriformes; family Orthonychidae; genus Orthonyx; species Orthonyx spaldingii. The sequence goes on from VZTJ01000752.1 coordinate 319,674, forward strand.
AGCAACCCCAGTGATGCTGCAGGGCATGGAGCTGGAGTGCATGGGGTCTGGCAGTGACCCGGGGCCATGAGGGAACACCTCCGGACCAGGAGTTCCCCTTGGTGTAATCCCAGTGTTACCAGAGTCTGGTGCTGACAGATCAGGGTAGATGCTTGCAGGCTCATAGAGGTACAGAAAAATCTGTGTGGGTTTAGCCCAGCTGCATTGTTCATCTCTTTTAAATATCACCAAACCGATCCATCAGGTCCAAATGTGGGTTCAGAGGTCCCAAGTCCCCTGTGCACTTGATATGAGGTTCTGCCCAAAGGCCAGGCTGCCCCAAAATGCCACCAGGCTACAAACACGCAGGACTGCCTCGGCAAGATGTGAGGAAGGTAACCGGGGTTGTTCTCGGGGCACAGAGCTGGAGGGCAGGGCCAGCCGGCACACGGTGCGGGTTGGAGTCACATGGCAGTGGCCAGGGGGATTAGGGACTTGCAGAGGGGCCCCAGCAGCATTCCCGAACGCTCGTTAATGCGCTGGCTGAGCCGGAGTCACGAGGAGCCGCCTCCCCGTGGTGGCCGGTTTAGCCTCACCGAAGGGCCGGGAATGCCGCGATCACACAATGGCTGAGGCTCCAGGTCACCAGAGCGTGTTTTCAGTGAGTCAGGTCCGATTGTGAAACCTGCAGCGACAGCCCGGGGCTGACTGCAGCCCTCAGTGACCGGCCACATGCAATAGCACAGCCCCGGGGACACACACCACGCTGGAGCTGCTGGTGCTTCATATCCGACAGTTTTCCATGGACATCCATCAAAGGTTCAGCTTCCCCCTGGCTTCCCCCCCAAAAATCTGATGTCTCCAGCACGACAGCAGCCGATGACCCTGCCAGACATCAAGGGGCGCTGGCAAGGCCCCGCAGGGACGGAGGAGGCTGCAGGGCAGCCCCGCTGCTCTGAGGGGCAGCAGCTCCTCTGCCGCCCCCCTTCAGCGGGGCAGCGGCGTTTGATGGGCACTCGCTGTGCCTTTATGGGCGTATTGTGTCCCTGCAGGGCCGCAAAAGGAGCACAAAGCAGCTCTGAAGCGGGGGCAGCGCACGCCTTGCCCTCCTCTGGCTCCCATCACGCACATGGTTCACATTAATTAAGAATGTAATTAGCTTCTTGAAGGAGGCTCTGCAGCTGGGAAGCCTTGCAGAGAGCTTCCCCAGTCCTGCCGTGCCCTGTGGGGAGTGTTTCCAGTGCCGTGCATCAGCTCATTCAGCAGCTGCAGCGACTGAAGCGTGTCCAGAGGCACCGGTGCCACGAGCGCCCGTCAGGGCTGGCACGAACAGCGCTGTCACACAGTGCCACAGCCCACGGGGCACCTGCCAATGTGGCACTGTGTCCCCCCGTCCCCCTGACACGCAGCTCCAGCTGCCACACCAGGCTCTGGGGCTGGGGGATGTAGCAGGAAAGGCACAGGCCAAGGGGACACCCGGCAGATTCTGGGTCCCCAGTGAAAGGAATAGAGGGAGGTGTTTTTATAAACAAGCTGGGTCTGTTGGTAGATAAAGTTAGATACTGAGAGGTGAAAGAAGTAATGGGAGGAACTATAAATTCCACTACTAATTGATACAGACTGTTATTCATTTAAAATTGTGTTAAATCCCTGGATTTAGAGAAGAAGAACAGAGACACAAGGAAAAGAAGGGAGGGGGTGTTACACATTAGGAAAGAGTCTGTATTAGGCAATTCGAAGAATCTGTACCTCTCAAGTACCTCAGCAATGAGAAAAGAAAGAAAGAAAATGCAGCCAGAAAATTAAAAGAGAGGCTGTGTCCTCTGACAATTTAAGAAACCCCATGGGAAATGCCCATGACCTCTCCCTTTATTCATGAATAAAGCTACAGGACTCCTCTGCCTCCTTTTTGGACATAAACCTCTAGTGTTTATAGATTAATTTTCCTGACACCAGGCTGCCAGCCATGCCCAGGAGCCAAGGGTGAGCAGGCAGGTTGTGTAGGATGGCACCAGTGCCGCACACTTCCCGAGGTACAATGGGAAGAGTGCCTTGCATTTACTGCGAGCTCACATGCAATTTAACTGACCTGAACTCCACAACTGAGCAGATGGAAAACTCTTGCCTGGGAAAAGTCAGTGCCCTCAGCCCTTGGTGGCTGGCAGAGACACAGGGTGGGGAGGAAGCATGAAGTAAATCCCTGCTGAGGCTGGATGGGCTCCCAGGCAGCAGGGAGCACCCAGGAGTGGGCAGGATGCTGCCAGCTCCAGGCAGGTCAGCACAAAGACTCTGCCCTACCCTGCCCACCACCCCTTCTTCCCACCTACCAGAGTTGGGGTCATGAGGCAGCAGCTTCTGGCCAGCTGGAGGGTCACACCATAGATGTCCACGGTTCTTTCAGCTTTCATCTGGTACAACAGGCAATCCAGGGAGATCAGCGTCCCCATCTGGCTCATGTCACCACTGCAGGGGACAAGGGGGGGGTCACTGATGCCAGGCTGAGCTGAACCTCTCTGGAAGAGGGCACCAGCCCAAGGAGCCGTGTTGGCACAGTGGGACTGCGAGCTCTCTCTGCGTGCCAGTGAGGAGATCAGGGCTGCTCCTGGGATCCCTGCAGTTCCCCCAGCGATGGCCTGGGCACTCAGCCTGGGAATGCCTGCTCCACCCACGCCCCCTGGCCCAGCCCGGCTTGCCCTGTCTTCCCCCAGTCCTTGGCAGAGCTCTGCTCCCTGTGACCTCCCAGGTTCAGAGCTTCCACTGGCTCCCATGGCCTGATATCAACACGCCCCCAGGGCATGGAAGGGAAGGTTTGCTGGTACCATGGCAAGGAGCTGAGCAGCCTGGTGGCTCCCAGCCTGGGAGGCTGCCCATGGACAGGGGTATCAGCTGGGTACCTGCAGTGCAGCAGGAGGGGACCGGCTCTCCTCCGGTGGGGCGTGCACTGCCTGACAGCCCCCAGCAGCTCCACCAGCCTCTGCACCTCAGGCTGCTTCTTGCTGCTCCAGAGCGTGTACAGGAACCTCTGCACCTGCCTCTCCTTTGCCTTCTTCTCCTGTGAGACACAAAGAGCTGACGCGGATGTTGGGGAGGGATGGGCGGGTTTGGATGCAGAGGGGCCCCAGTTCTCCCATCCTGAGGCCCTCTGAGGCTTCCCTGAGCTGACTGCCAGCTTCTGCCCAGGATCTGCTGGGGCACTGCCCACCACCCATGCTGCGGGTACCAGGATTCTGGCAGCCTGACCTGCTCCTGGAGAGGGAACTGAGAACTGTGTGGGCCTTATCAAAGGGGCCAGAAAGACCTATCAGCAAGGGAGGGGAAGCCCCCAGGACCTCTCCCATGTGTCTCCTGTGTCCACTCAGTTCTGGATGTTGCAATCCAGACTCACTCCTGCATTTGTGGGCTGCTGGCACTCAGCTCTTGCAGCCTGGAGAAGTCCCACAGACCTTTCAGCCCCTACAGATGCCTACAGACACCCCCATCCCCGGAGGCGGCAGCCAGGGCAGCCCCATGGACACACACGTGTTTCAGTTTCAGCTGGGTACATCTCCACCCCGAGACAAGCTTCTCTGTGTCACACTGGACAGTCAGCGTCTTCGTGCAGAGCGAGTCTCCTTCCAGGGGCCAGCACTCCTCACCTGGGACCTGCGTGCAACAAGAAATTTGGCTTCCTGTTGATGTTCATTGTCGTATCACTCACTGTCTTCAGGGTCTGTGGTGGGGCCGGACCAAGAGCACTCCCAGCACCTCTCCCTGCCAGTTCATCCCCCACCTAAACCCTGAGGGAGTTCTGGGAGCACCAGCAGGTTCAGCCAGCTCATCTGGGAATCCAGAGCTGCCTGGCAGCTCTGCTCAGAGCTCTGAGCTGGGATCTGCTGGCTATGTCTACAGTGTCTACACCCTGGCTGGGCAGAGCTGGAGCTGCTGCCTTTGGTCCCACGCAGATGCAGCTTAATGGGCACCAGCTGAGTCCAGGCATGGGGGCAGACAGAACCTGTCTTCCATGAGAAGCTGTGGGAGCACCTGGACACAGCTTTAGCTAAGCTGGATCTGCACACAGGACTCAGAAGGCAGTGAAGAGTTTCGAGAGCTCTGCTAGTTCCAACTCCACTGAACAGATTCCCACTCTGCCAAGGCACAGGTGGGCACAGTGCTTTACCTCCCCCTTCTGCTGCCACGGGAGAAGTGTTAGGATTGTGTGAATGTCCTGTTCCCACACCAGGGTCCAAAAGTCATCCATGGTCAGCTTGTCAGGGCCATGGACAGCCAGATAGTCCCTGCTGGAGCTGCAGCCCTGCATGGGGAATGA